>JANBPO010009603.1:24758052-25228899 GCA_024336825.1 Amorphophallus titanum | reverse complement strand
TCGTCGCTGTTTTTCATCCTAATAATTTTTCTGTCTGGGGGGGGGGGGGGGGGGGGGGGGCAGATGGGCTCACATCATCGCCCCTCCCCTTCTCACTTATTGTATCAGAAGGAAAACAAAAGGGAACTCAACGAGAGGAAACCGCGGAGACCCACCTAGACTCTTTCCCCTAGAGCAGAGTATCGGACGCAGACTCTTCTTCTCTGGCTCCGGAGTGCTCCAGATGAGCAGACAATGCGGAGATCGTCGCGGCCTTAAGGAAGAACACCATACTTCTCTCCCAAGGAACCCTCTTCTCTTCCGATGAACCAGTTTGATTGGCTCTCAGGAATGGGGTCTCTTGCTTGGGAGCCGTCGTCTTGTCACTTATTTGTCACCTGTAATGGATGTTTTTCACCCTTGAAGCTCTATTTATCTCCCTTGCTGTCTGTTTGTTACCATTGTGAGCCAATTATCACCAGTAAGAACTATTTGTCATCCTTGTGTGACATTCTTCAGCCTTGTTCATCATTCTTCAATGGTAGCAGTCATTTGTCACCTCAAATGGCCATTTGTTACTGCTGCTACCCCATTCGTCACCTGTATCTCACATATTTCACCCTTATGCTTCAGTTGGTGATTGATTTGAATTTGACTTGGCTTGAGCTTGACTTTGACTGGAGTTTGACTTTGATCACAGTCAACTTGACTTGAGTCAACTTGACTGAACTTGGTTGGAGTCACTGTGATTGAAGTTGACTTTGACTAAAGTCAACTTGACTGTAGTCACTTTGACTGGAGTCAACTCCATTTGCAAACAGAGTCGGCTCTACTTCATTGTTACTCATCCTTGAGAGGTATTTGAAAGCACAGTTCATCATTTGAGCCTTGTGACTTATTTTACACCCTTGCTTATCTGTTCTTCACTGATGTTGAGCTATTTGTCACTATTATGAATCTGCTTGTCTATCTTAAGATCCATTTGTCTCTGTTGAAGCTTTGTTTGGTGAAGGCCTTTGGCTGCGTCAACGCCATTCCACGACGGCGTCGATGCCATTCCACGACGGCGTCGACTCCACTTCAACTTGTTTTGCTTCTTAGCTGTGCCGAGCTATTTGTCACCACTATATGTCTATTTGTCACCCTTAACTCGTCTTTTGTCAGCCTTACTTAGCTATTTGTCACTGATAATGCACATCTGTTTCCCTTGTCTTCTTTGGCTGTCAAAGGCTTCAGGCAAACTCTGGCGTCGACTCCATCATGGTATGGCGTTGACTCCTCTTCATGGCAAAAGCTTCACTTTCATTGCTTTTAGCCTCACTGTCTATTTGTCGGCCATATCATGCATTTGTCACCCTTGAGAATATATTTTTCACCCTTATCCATTATTCTTCACTGCTGCTGCGGCTCTTCACGGCGTCAACTCCATTGAGACACGACGTCGATTCCACCTTTACAAAAGCTTCATCTTGTCCATTTTTCACACTTGTTTTAGCATTTATCACTTTTGAGCAACATTCTTCACCTTTGCTCAACATTCTTCATCCTTGCTTGACATTTGACTGATGCCTTGCATTAACTCCGTAGCTAGCTTTGCATTGAGCTAGAGTTGACTTTATTTTCTCACGGCATTGACTTCTTTTCATGGCTTGTGGAGTTTGGGCTACTTCTGCTGGAGAAACTTGAACTGCTGAATTGAGTTGGAGAGAGTTGCATGATTACTGTTGCACTGCTGATGGGTGATTATTGTTGAAGTTGCATTGATTGCGAGGTGACCTTGGCGGCGCTTGCTTCTGGTGCAACACTGCATAGCTTGTGACTCTTACTGGCTTAAGCGTTACTAGCCATTTGTTAGCCCGGGTGGCCATTTTTCACCTGAATCTTCTATTTGTCACCCATGAGTATCTATTTGTCACCCTTAATCCGTAGCTGTGGCAGGACATTTCGGTTGACGGAAGCGGTCGACCGTTCTTGGCTTTGTGCTTTTTTTTGAATTGCTGTTACTGCATTGCTATTGCATGAAGCACTTGAGGTTTTTCAACATTGTTAGCATAGTCTTTATGCCAAATCAAGAGTATGAAGGCATCATTATTAAGGACTATGAACACATGCTCATAATAAGACTTACAAAGCTTGACATCATCAAAGCACGAAGACTATGAAAACTATGAAGACTAATGAATTATTACTCTCATTTGTTATCATCAAAACCACATGATGACTCATATTTGTCATCATCAAAACATGATGACTCATATTTGTCATCATTGAAGTCACAGGGACACAATATTCTCCCCTTTTTTGATGATGACAACTATGAGTCATTATGAACAGTGTAATGAAGAAAGTATCACAGCATTCCTAGCATTAACACAACATTAACACAGCATCTCTCCCTTTGTGACTCAACAACAAACTCTCTCCCCCTGAACATAGCATCTCACAACCATCTCTCCCTTAGTGACTCAATAATCTCCCTTAATGACTCAACAATCTCTCTCCCCCTTTGACATCAACAAAAAAGAAGGGAGTGTGAGACCATCTTGAAAATAATCAGAAATCAAAAAGCACAGTAGTTTGGACGAGTTTTCTAATACCAATTAAGGTGATGAGTGAGCAATTCCAGACTAGAGAGGTTTAGAAATAAAGGAGACCGCATTAGTATCACTTGAGAGAAAGTATGAACATCATAGTAATGGGTGAGCAATTTTAATGGGTGAGCAATCGGCAAGCATTGCAGACAAAGAGTGTCCATGGATCATATACCAATTGAGAAGAATGAATGTGCATCAGTGGAATTCAAGTGGTGAGATTTTCAAAAGTTGCAATATCAACAGCAGTAGACAAGAGATCAAATTCAGATTATGAATGGCAGCTGACAAGTAATGAAGCAACAAATTTCAGCAGTGGTCATGGAGCTCTAGAAAAACATTACATCAGTAACAATTACAATCTAAAGCATCATTCATTAATCAAGCTTTTACTTTTCAGACTCTACTATTATATGATCTCTTATGATGTAGCCCTTATTTTCTGCTTGGTTTAAGTATAATGAATTTAGAGTTTAGCAATTAAACTCTTAGAAGCATTTTACGCCAAGACTTACTGGTGCAACGTGGAGAATCTCCTAGTCAGGAGACGAGAGGAGCCCATAAACACATGGGAGGAAATAAAGGAGAAGCTTAGGGAGAAGTATCTGCCACCCTCCTACCATCAGCGTCTTCTAGACCAATGACAGAAACTCACCCAAGATGGAAAGTCCATGGAGGTGTACATCGCGAAATTCGATGAATTCTTCCTTCAGAGTCGTGTCATGGAGGATGCGTCTGTCACCCTTTCACAGTTTAGAGCTGGCTTACACGAGAGCATTCAGAGGGAGCTATTTTTGCGAGAGGTTAACAGCCTCAAGCATGTCTACCAGGTTGCTCGAGACATAGAGCGGTTTCAAAGGGTGGCCCCACTTTGAGTTTCCACCTACTGCCAACCTGAACCCCGAAACTCCATGATCTGCTACCCTGAGAGGCCAGGCCCCTCTACTTCATATGTCCCTACTGCTACCCCACTTCGGGTCGTTGCCCCTGCTGGACCTTTCATAAGGAACCCTTGTGCCCAGGTTGGAGTACACGCTGCCAACCGATAGGAGGGATGACAAGGGAAAGGGAGTCATCTCCAGCACCTCCCAACCAGTCCCTACCTCGGGAGTTTGCTACTTTAGGTGCCATAACTTAGGGCATGTTACCACCAATTGCCCCACCCGAGCCTTGATCATCAATAACCCCCAGCCTGTGGAGCTTCCACTTTAGGAAGAAGAAGTCATCGAGAGATATGAGGCCGATCCTAACCTCATCACCAAGTTTGAGAAAATGGACATGGGATTTGATGGAACGCATATCGAGTACATGCAGGTTGGAGATATCACCGAGAGCTCTAGCCAGGGAAGACTAGGTGTAGTTCGGTGCATCTTAGCATACCCCCAAGAGGACGACTGGCATCAAACCTCCATCTTTCAAACCTACATCATGGTAAAATCTCAACCCTGCAAGGTGATCTTCGACAACGGGAGCTGTATCAATGTAGTCTCTTCTGATTTCGTCTCCCGTCTAGGTCTACCTACGCACCCACATCCAAAGCCATACAATGTGGCATGGGTTGATAACACTTCTATCCCAGTCACCACTACATGTGTCATTCCCATTCAATTCCAATCCTACCAATGACAGATCTTATGCGATGTAGTGCCTATGAAGGTTGGGAGCATCATCTTAGGATGACCATAGATCTATGATGTAGACATTACTACATTTGGTCGATCCAATCAGTGTTTCTTCTCCCACAACGGGAAGAAGATTCAATTGTACCCAGCACCCCCAAGGGTGACCCCAGGAAGGAGCTCAATCCCCACCCCACTGGAACCCCCAAGGCTCTGGAGAATCACCAAACTACTGAGGAGAGGCCTCCCATTCCGTCTCCCTTGCACCTATCACACCCATTCCTAAGGCCCCTAAGGGTGGTCATGACCCAGTTAGGTGCCTTAACTTCATAAATATCTGTGAGCTAAATAGAGAGGTTGCAAAGGGTGCCCCTATTTGGGCTGTTGTTGTTACCGTTGCACCCGAGGAGTCCCAAGTCTCAGTCCCGACTGAAGTCCAAGCAATCCTGCAGGACTTCCAAGATGACTTCCCTGAAGACTTACCTTCTAGACTCCCTCCCATATGTGATGTATAACACGCCATTGACCTTGTCTCCGGGTCCACCCGACCTAACCTTCCCCATTACAGGCTGAACCCCAAGGAACATGCTAAGCTCCAAAAGATTGTTGAGGACCTTATTCAGAAGGGTTTCCTCAGGGTGAGCAAGAGTCCCCGTGCTATTCCCACCTTGCTCACACCAAAAAAAGATGGCACCTGGTGGATGTGTGTTGACAGCCGCGCCATCAACAAGATCACTGTCAAGTATAGATTTCCAATTCCCCATCTCGATGACATGCTTGACATGATGAGTGGAGTCACCATCTTTTTCAAGATTGACTTGAAGAGTGACTACCACCAGGTCTGAATCCGACCAAGGGATGAATTGAAGACGGCCTTCAAAATAAAGGAAGGTTTGTATGAGTGGCTCGTCATGAGGCTCATGACTAAAGTCCATCACCCCCTCATTGGTTGTTTTATTTTCATCTACTTTGACGACATTTTGACCTATAGCCACAACCCTCAGGACTATGTCCAACACTTGAGGGAAGTCTGTGAGACTTTAAGGAAAGAAACCATGTATGCTAACCTAAAGAAATGTGAGTTCATGACAGACCGAGTCGCTTTACTCAGATTTGTGGTTTCTAGTCAATGACTATCTGTGGACCAATTCAAGGTCCAAGCCATAGTAGACTGGCCAGAACCACAGAATGTCCATGATGTTCGCAGTTTCCACATGTTAGCCACTTTCTACAGACGCTTCATTAAGGGTTTTAACACCATTATGGCACCCATTATGAATTGCATATGTAAGGGAAATTTTAAGTGGACTAAGGCCGCCTCCCAGGCTTTTATTACCATAAAAGAGCTAATGACCAAAGCCCCTATCCCCCGCCTGCCAGATTTCTCCAAAGTCTTTGAGATATCATGTGATGCATCTGGTGTAGGTATAGGAGGAGTGCTTAGTCAGGAAAGTCACCTTGTGGCTTATTTCAGTGAGAAGCTTTCTGATACAAAACTTTGATACTCCACCTACGATAAGGAGTTTTATGTCGTGGTCCAAGCTCTCAACCACTGGAAACATTATCACTTACCTTAAGAGTTTATCTTATACTTGGACCACGAGGCCTTGAAATTCCTTAACTTGGGGCTTAAAACACCATTTTCTGAATTACCCTGGGGAGTTCAGTCGACCAGCCCAGGCTGGTCGATCGACCGAATTTCCCAGGGATGAAAATCCCTGTGGCCGTGATGACTCACCCTTTACAGGGAGTCGACGCACCTTGGGTCGGTCGACCAACCCCAAGGGTTCGGTCAACCAAACCCAGGGGAGTTCCTCCCCTTAGCCTGCTGCCAGAACAGTCGACCAACGGGTTGACTGTTTCCCATAGAACGTGAATAGGGGACCCCTTGGGGGTCCCGTTTGGACCCGACTCGCCACCATTGTGAGCAAAAACTTTAGGGAATCAATCCTTGACCCTTGGAACACTTTTGGGAGCCCAATGGGCCCCGAATCGATGCTTAAAACAATGGATTCGCCGTTCACCCTGAAACATGTAATTTTCCCCTAAACAAAACAAAACCCACTCAATCTCGCCTGAAACCACTCAGATTGAAAGTGGAAACATGCGGAGAGGTGGAAGGTCCATCCCCCTAACTGAGATGCCACTTTACCACCTCGACATACACTGATCAAACCCGTTCTACGTCCAAAATTGAAGAAGCTTTGCGAACAGTGACTACCCGACTGCATGAACCTCGTTGCCCTCGCCTCACGAACTACGTGGACACCACCTCCAGAGCCTCGCCGCGCCTCCTCATAGCCCACTGTGTGCAGTCGGTGGGAGATATGGAGAACGAGAGAGAGGGATGGGGGAGAGTGATCATGAGAGAGTGAGGGGGAGAAAGAGGCATGCGTGGGTTTAAAAAAAAAGTTTTAGGGTTTGCACAAAACCCCCGGAAGAAGCAAAAATGCATAAATGCCCCATTCTTTATCATTTTCCATTTTAACTCCAAAATTCCTATAAAGGATCCCATAATTCATTTTAAAATTTCTGAAATAACCCATAATTCATAAAATATTCACTAAAAATAGATCCGACACCTTACTAGGTGGGAATCCGAATTCTGTGGCGTTACAGTTCTCCCCTCCTTATAACATTTCATCCTCGAAATTTACTCCAAATTACAACAATCCATGAAAAGATCTTACCCAAATAGATAAGGGAATTGTCACTGCATTTCATCTTCATGTTCCCATGTCGCTTCACTACCCGAATGGCATTGCCACACCACCTTGACCAAAGGTATAACCTTATTCCTCAGTCATTGCTCACGCCAATCCTCAATACGAATGGGGTATTCAGTAATAGATAGATCTGCAATCACTTCAGGCCACACCAAGTCCTCCAGCACATGGGATTTGTCAGGCATATACTTCTGTAGCATTGACACATGGAATACATCATGCACTGCATTCATTTTAGGAGGTAGCTGCAGACGATACGTCGCTAGTCCAACATGCTTCGCAATGAGGAAAGGCCCAATGTAATGAGGACTCAGTTTTCCTCACTTACCAAAACGCACCACGCCCATCATGGGAGAGACCTTCAAGAACACCCAGTCTCCTACCTCAAATGCAAGAGGTTGACGTTGCCGATCTGCATAACTCTTCTGTCGGCTTTGGGCTACTTGCAAATTTTGCCTAATTAGTTGCACCACTTCCACACACTGCTGCACTAATTTAGGCCCCGTCATTACTCGCTCACCAACCTCAAACTAGTCGAGGGGAGTACGACACAGCCTTCCATACAATGCTTCATAGGGGCCATGTCGAGACTGGAATGATAGTTGTTATTGTAAGCATATTCAACCAGTGGCAAATGGTCACTCCATGATAATTGCCACTCAAGGCAACAAACTCTCAACATATCTTCTATGCTCTGAATAGTTCTCTCTGATTGCCCATCAGATTGAGGGTGGTAAGTTGAGCTAAAAGCTAATTCTGTTCCCAAGGCCTTCTGAAAGCTTCTCCGGAAGCCAGAAGTGAAACAGGGGCCCCGATCAGATATAATGGAAATAGGGACACCATGCAGAGGGACAATGCATTCAACATATAATCTGGCCAATCTCTGGAATGCCCAATTCATCTTGATCGATAAGAATCTAGCAGTCTTTGTCAATCTATCCACTAACAGCCATATACCATCATGACCACTCTGGGTTCTCGACAAACTGACCACAAAATTGGTAGTTACATGGTCCCATTTTCACATAGGAATCTCTAAAAGTTGTGATGTGAAATAACCTCGGATCTATCTTGCAAGCACAATTCGCAACTCGATCGGACCAATAGTGGCGGCGACTCGCTCGACGCTCAACCAAAACCCGGGGTGACTTGGTGATACCAAGTGGAGGTCGTGAGGGCTGGTACCTTGCTGGTAGAGGGCCAGCAAGACCAGAGGGTCTCCCCAAAGGGTACAGCAAGTCTGATTCTAGAGGCCGATCCGGTGCCGAGGGCACGGGTAATCACTCACTCCCACGGTGGTCACTCAGAAGTCCGGGACTTGCGAGATCGAGCACTCTCTCACCGGCTAGCGGAGACTAGAGCTAAGATTGAATGAAAAACATTAAAGAAAGAGCAAGGTGAGAGCACTTAATCGACTGGTTTGAAGAAACCGATCCCGTTTGGAGACGAGGGCGAGCGGGGAAGTGTGGGTTCCCCACACACCGGGCTGGTGTCGCTTGAACCTGCTCAAGATCTTACATCACTACACCTCTCGCAGGAGGGGGGATCTTGGGGTGAGGGTTAAGCTCTTACAACCAAAACTACCTCCGCACAGGGAGGGGCCTTTAGCCGGCCAAGCGGGGAGGGGAAGAAGAGTCGAGGAGCTGACGACGCTGATCACGGAGGCGTGGGAGATTCGGAAGTAGGTCGCGGGCGACGCTTCGGGAACCTCCGGGACCGGAGTTTGCTCGGCGTTCACCTGCTGGCGGTTGTGAGCGTCGGCGCGGTGCCGCAGCGTTGTCGTGTGAACTACGCGGAGTTGTTCTATCTCGTCGACGCGGGGCAGGGGCGCTGGACGATTCGGCACGCAGTCACCGCCGAGCTCGCGGGCACGCTGATGCGCACCGACCAGGGGCTGGTGCTGCGGGATGACAGCGGACGGTTCCTGGGGACGTTTCCCTCGGTAGAGGTTGCGCTAAAGAACTTGTACGCATTGGTGTGAGTTCGTGAGTCATCCGGGTGTGGCGCTGGTCGGACGCTAAACGTAGTTTTGAGGGATCGAGCAAATCGGGAGTGCACGATGTCTGACGCTGTCTCTGCCATTTCGGCGATCATCGCGAAACACATCGGCGAGTTTCGCAAGCCGGGCGTTCTGAGCGTTCGGCCCGGCTACGAGGTGACCGATGGATGGTTCACGGGTCGGCCCGCGATCGTCGCCACCGTCGCGGAGAAGAGGGCGGATGTCGCATCCGGCGCTCGCCTTCCGGACGAGCTCGACGGCTATCCGGTCGACGTGCGGCAGGCCTCGCCGAACAAGCAGACCAGGCTCGCCGATCCGGCCGCATACTCGGCGAAGGCACTGACCGCGCCAGACACCGGAGCAATCCCTGAGTTCACCGATGAGATCGACCTCGTCGGCGACAGCCCGAAGCCGATGGAAATGATCGCCGCAGTATCCGCGAAGAAGCCCGAACTCCCCTACACCGCTCCAGCGGGTGCATCCCTCGACCCGGTCACTGGGTCCACGACGATTCACCTCAGCGCGAGCCCGGACTCGGGCTGGCCGACGCTCAAGACATTCCTGGGCGGCACGACCGAGAAGCTGTCGGTGAGCATGTACGACTTCACGTCGGCGCACATCCTCGCCGAGGTCGAGACGATCACGACCGACAAGGACTTCAAGCTGACGCTCGATCATCCGGCGAAGAATCCGACCGCCGACCAGACCGACGAAGAGACCGTCGCGGCACTCAAGAAATCCGACGGAACACGGATGACCCAGGCCTGGGCACTTGAGCGGATGGACCCGCTCGCCGCCGACTGGATCTTTCCGACGGCGTACCATATCAAGGTCGCCGTGCGGGATTCGACCAGCATGTGGCTCTCGAGCGGCAATTGGAACAACTCCAACCAGCCCGACATCGACCCGGTCAACAACCCGGGCGATGCCACAGCTGCCCGCGACGGCGACCGGGACTGGCACGTCGTGATCGACCGGCCCGACCTGTCCACGACGTTCGAGGCATACGTGCTGAACGACCTCGAGGTCGCGGGCGCTCACGACGCGGCGCCCAAAGAGGAGGCACTGCTGCCGGCCGCGACACTTCCGCAGGCGACCACTCCCCCGTTCGCGCAGTTCTTCCCAGCGCAGACGATCACCGACGAGATGACGATCACACCACTGCTCACCCCGGACGCCGGCGTCTACGCACCGGCTGTGCAGAAGCTCATAGCGGGCGCGACGACCTCGCTGCACATGCAGTTCCAGTACATCGAGCTGCCGCCCACGACATCCGGCACCTCGCAGCCGTTCGTCGACCTGGTGAATACCGTGATCGCGCGGCAGCAGGCCGGGGTCGACGTGCGCATCATTATGAGCGAGTACGAGACCAGCGGATACCTCGAGCAACTGCAGACCGCAGGGCTGGATGTTGCGACATCCGTGAAGATCCAGAACAACGTGCACAATAAGGGCATCATCGTCGACGGCAAATCAGTGCTGGTCTCGAGCCAGAACTGGTCGACGGATGGCACCCTCTACAACCGCGACGCGGGGGTCATCATCGAGAACGAACAGGTCGCCGCCTACTTTGAGCAGCTGTTCGAGCACGACTGGCAGCACCTCGCCGAGCAGAAAACGGCGGACGACTGATGCGATTGCTGCTGCTGCGACACGGCGAGACCGAGTCGAACGTGATCGGCGCGCTCGATACCGCGATCCCGGGTGCTCCGTTGAACGCGCTCGGACTGCGGCAGGCTGCGGCGGTGCCGGGCGCGTTCTCGGACCTCGAGATCAGCTCGCTCTATGCGTCGACGATTCAGCGCGCGCAGCAGACGGCGGAGCCGTTCGCCCAAGCGCGTGACCTCGAACTGCAGATTCTCGACGGTTGCGCGAGATCTCGGCAGGCGAGCTCGAGATGAAGAACGACAAGCACTCACAGGGCGAGTACAACGCGACCGCATTCGCCTGGGCGAAAGGCGACCTGGAGGTGCGGATGCCGGGTATACCACCAAAACTTACTAATTTTAACTCTTCTCTAAAGTTCACTCACATAAAATGCAGGTGATCAAAAGAGTAGTCAAAATTAGCAAGTATATTGGAGAAGAGAGGGAAGATGCTACCGAAATTTTAAGATAATCATGAAACACATATAATAAACAACACTGAAGGATCAAATATCCATATACTATCCAACAAGACAATTCAAGACTTTGGGTTCGATAAGTGTCATTAGAATCCAAGCATACTAATCACATATATCATAACAAAAGTCTTGAATGCGTAAAAATAAAAAAAGGGTCAGATCCACATTTACGCACAGACATTTATATCCACATCTCCCTTCCTATCCACATTCACACACATTCACATTGGCATCATCACCTGCAAAGTATCATCGGGGGCGGAGTTTGAGCGATGCTTCGAGCCGGAAGATGAGACGTTCTACAAGAAGCCTACGGGCAACAAGGTCCTAGCTCGTACATGCGTGTACTGCCAATACAAGCACAGTTGTTGGGATAAGGACGGTCTACAGTATGCTCCTAATCCTCGTAGTAAGGCTTATGACGGAGGTTACAAGTGGTATGTCGGTGAACCGCACTAAAGCATACGAAACAGATTATCAAGATTATCTAGACCTTTGTATCTACTACAAAGTCACACCGATTAAAATTTATCAAGAGTGGTACCCACACTACGATGAACTTAGGTATGCATGGTGTGAAAATGACTGATCTGTTATCCAAAATCAACGATGACTACAAAGAGTATGTAGACTTGTGTGCTGCGATGCGTGAGCAGCCTATGCGTATCAATGATGATTTTTACAAGCACTGGGATGAATTGAAGGAGGAAGGCAATGGATGACATTCTTACTAAATACACCTTGGTTGTTGTGTACGATAATGGAGAAGAGATAGAGTACGACTTTGAAGAGTTTTTTGAACTAGACGCCATTATTGAAGAGATTGATCAGAACGCTGTATACAATTACGAGATTTACTATAACTTGAAGCACTGAGGTCACGATGATACATGAAGTTAAATCTTGGGTTGGTTTGTTCCAGCCCATTCTTGATGGTGAAAAGACACATGATTTCCGTGTGCTTGATCGTAATTATCAAGTAGGTGATACACTTCTGTTGAAAGAGTTTGACCCGATTAAACGCGAGTACACTGGTCGAGAGTGCGAACGTAAGATTACCTATATTACGTCTAACCAACACCAAGGATGTGCGTTCTCTCCATATGGCATGCATCCTGCAATGGGAATTTTGAGTATTAGCTAAGGAAACAAAATGTCACGAAATCATATTCTTAACGAAATCGATATTGAGCGTGATCGGCAGATCGCCAAGTGGGGTGATGAGGCTGATGACGAATTTAACAATCCGGCTGATTGGGTGTTGTATCTTACTGCCCATGCCACCAAATGGTTTCATGGAGGTTTGCCACCGCACGAAAAGAGTGATCTGTTTCGTACACAGATGATCAAGGTTGCAGCCCTAGCTGTTGCTGCTGTTGAGAGCTATGACCGCCAGGATCGTGCAGCCACTGTGGCAGGACCGGATGAAGCCCGCGTCGGCTAAAGCTAAAGGCAGGGCGTTACAGAATTGGGTTAGAGATATGCTTATGTCTCTACTCCCGATTGAATATAAAGATGACGTGCGTTGTGCGTTGATGGGAGAGACGGGGGCGGATGTTAAAATCCATCCTCGTCTTTTCTCCCATTTCCCATGGCTCATTGAATGTAAAAACCAGGAAGTATTTACTAGCGTATACAAAGCGTATGAACAGGCAGAAGGACACGGTGATGGTATGCCTGTTGTGTTTATCAAGATGAACAAGCGCAAGCCACTCGCCATTGTTGATGCAGAGTATTTTATAAGGAATGAAATTAGTGGACGGAGATAATAACACAGAAGGCCGTGATCCAGTGGACTTCACTATTCAGCCTGGAGAGGTTGCCATGGTGATTGGTCAGGAAACTCCTGAGGGGGATGATAAGGCTTATTTTACTGCGCAGATTATTTGTAACGCTGACGATACAGTCCTGCCTAACGTTGCTGTGACGTTGTTCCACATTCTCAGCACGAAGCCAGGGATTATGTCTGACATGTTCAATGAGGTTGTGGCCACAGTTGAGGCATCTGAAAGTGAAGAGGATGCCTTCCCTGCCGTCGCAGGAAATGCGTAAACTAACTAAGAAGGAGGCTGATGATTTAGCCTGGATACGAGACAGTTTCTCCAAAGGCGATATCGGTGTCACTTCTTATCTTAATCTACTTATTCCTATAATTGGACGCGAAGAAGCCTACAAGGAATTAGATAATGACTACCCACCTTGTGATCGGTGATGCTCATGCAAAGCCCGGTCAAGATTTAAAACGATTTACAGCATTGGGTGAATGGTGTGCAAAGCATCAGCCTGATGTGATTATTGATATGGGGGATTGGGCAGATATGCCCTCTCTGTCTAGTTATGACAAAGGGAAGCGTGATTTCGAGGGCCGCCGATACTCGAAAGATATTGAGGCTGCTCGTAAAGCTAGGGAGCTATTCAACGCTCCGATTGCTGCCCTTAACCGAGAGCGACGACGCGCTCACAAGAGGACTTATGATCCTCGTAAAATTGCCCTTGGTGGAAACCACTGCGAAGGACGTATTGCACGAGCTACTCAACTTACCCCCGAGCTACACGGAACAATTGATGTGGCGGATTTGGGTGCAGTCGAATACGGATGGGAGTATGTCCCATTTCTTATGCCTGTATGTGTGGACGGGGTTACCTATAGTCACTATTTTGCGTCAGGAGTTATGGGGCGGGCCATTGGAGGCGAGCATCCTGCCACATCACTACTTACCAAGAAGTTTCGATCCTGTACAAGCGGACACCTTCACCTTAGAGACTTTAGTGAACGTACTGCTGCTGGCGGATCAAAAATCCTAGGGCTGTTCCCTGGCTGTTTCTTTGAGCATAACGAAGTGTATGCTGGTGAAGCTAATGGTATGTGGTGGCGTGGTATCGTTGAATGTAAAGATGTGAAGAACGGTAACTACGAACCTAACTTCATTAGTATGAGTGAACTCTATCGTGGAGCCTGATCTATGGCCTTGTCTGATACTTATAGTTGCGCGCTCTGTCTGTATGTGTTGAATGCACTACGCTCTGATTGACCTGATCGTTATAGACATCGTCACGCCACTTTCGAGTAATCTTCCGCGCTCGGGGCGTGACAGCCGATCTCATCCATCATGCAGAGAACCTCATCAATGTCAATATCACACCCGCTCTCGTCACCCAGCAAAGGGTCGCTCTCCAAGGGTGGCGAGAAAGCCACCTCCGCCCCAGCCTCCAACGGAGCTATAAAACCAGTCGAACACATAAGGTTAGTCAATCATAGTGATTAAACTAGAAAAAGATGAAGGATTGAGCGCGGCACTTACTCAGAGTCGGCTCTGCCTTGATATGCTCGTCCTCCCCGGGTCCACGAGAGGACTCTCTGGCCTTAGCCACCCTGGCATCCACATGGGGGCACTTTCGCCTAGGTTGAATGTCCCCGTCACCACTCCTGGTGGACGCCCCCACTAAGGAATGGTCTTCCACTGTCAGGGGACCTGCCAAAGAAGCACACCAGCGAACAATATCTTAGCTAAGTAGTCAGAGAAGTAAGGTCAAGACAACGCAATAAAGAATGTGTCTTACTTGAGGCCCCAAAGGGAGTTAATGGCAAAGGGACCAGTTGCTCCAACTTTAATCCCAGCACATGGGCAGCCTTTGCAACTACCTCCTTAATGTCTCTCAGTGTGTAGGCGTGCTCGATGTGAGAGATGAACTCCACTGGCCCTACCGACCCAATCGCATGAGCGATATGGCACCTCCAATCACTGACAGAAGTGTCAGTGAAACTCCCCTCTGGGAGCACTCCATCCAAGGTGGTACTCCTCCCAAAGTCACAATTGGCTAGGTACTGGGACCACCAAGTCCTCTGCAGCCTCGACCTCAATGTCCCAGCTCTTATAGTAGCCGTAGGCCCCGCCTACGCCAGCCTCAGGGGCTTGATGGCCCCATTGCAAGCCTGCCTTGACGATGAGGAAGCCCGACTATCTCGGGGCCACGCTGCTCAAGCCGCTCCACGTCCGCGCGGATTCTGGAAAAGCGGGTCCTCAGGTACTCTGTGTCCAGTGAAATGGGAAGTTGATCCTCCTGTAGAAGCTACCCTTCCTCAACCTTCCAGATCGCTGAAGCCTTCTGGTGACATAGATGGCTGTGTTCAAACCACCACCGGGGGTAGTGGAAGTCGAACCTCCCTCGGTGATCTAGCCCCAGTGTCGATAACTTTTCTGGCTCCCCTCGGCAACTGAAGTCCCACCAAGCTGCCGCTAGCAAGTGACTATCCTTGCCCCTATACACTTAGCCTGCTAAAGGAAACTCCTAGTTTGGCGAGATCGCCTGATCATACCCAAAGTTCCTAACGAACTGATGCGGGTAGTAGGGCTCTAGGATGCTGGCACTGGACTGGTGTAGCGCTAACACTATCGACCGAGTGCTGATCACCCACTCTGTATACACTAGCGCGTCTAGCTCGGGGTGGTGTGGTAGGGCGCAAGTCGCCCCATCACTCGTTGACACTAGAACCGGTCAAAAGCCTCTCGACCCGTAGTTAAATGGGAGTCCATCCTCGCCTCTACCCGGAAAGTAGGACAAAGCCCTCCTGGCCTGCTCTAGTTGCTCTACCGCATCTCCGTCTGACTGACCAATGAAGCTAAACAGTAAGGGTGCCACTGGGTTCGCCATAGTCACCCTCATCACCAGCCCGGGAAAAAGTAGGCCAGCCCACACACTAAGGTAGTGGGTCAACAGAAGCAAACTCCTCTCTCATGGCGCGGGGTGTACTTACAACACCCCCATCCCAAGATAGATGTTGGCCAACGGTGTAAGAGCCAGCACCAGCCTCCGTCCCTCCGCTAGCAAGCATGCGGGCCACAGCAGATCTGCTCACAGAAGACTGTCCTCTCCGTGGGGGACCACAAAAGTCACCAGCCAATATGCCAAGTATGCAACCAAGTGAATCACGTCAGGTAGCCCATGGGGATTCCACCCCTCTCTCAGTGTGTAGATGTATCGGGACTAAGTCTAAAACTGTAGCTCCACTTCTGTGTAGTCCTCCCAAGGGGTCTGGTCTCACGTAGACTCGTTATAGAAGCAAAAGGGCCTATTGTAGAAGTGACGGACCCACTCCATCAAAGGCACCCTCAGAGTGTGTGCAGCCTTCTCCTTGCCTGCCAGAGCCAAGTCTCTCCAAGTCTTCAGCAAATACCGGTAGCTGTGAGACACCTAGTATTGTCCTAGCCCGTCAGTGTGGCTGCGGTGGAGGTTATCCAACACCACCTCCTCATAGCCCTCTGATGAGTGCTCATAATTCTATGATAATTCACATCACGCACATCACACACATCACTTCAAGTGCACACAATTAGACAATTATGCATATTTTATAGCTAAACTCAACCTCACATGAATCAAGCCTTTTATGTAAATTAACTTAATTTATGGATAATTAATGAATAACAAGGGGTTGAGGGGCATGAGGAGTAATTTCTCATTGCATAATTGTAAGCATTTATGGTGTGTATGCTTAATGCAATATTTTTATTGGATTAAAACCAAATTTTACCTCTATTGGACACCCGCGGCAATTGCTAGAAAGGCCAGGGGTGAAATCGTCACAAGATCAGGGCAAGGGATGCCCTAGGGCGCCCCTCCCTCTTTGACCATGTCAAAGGAGCAGTCGGCATTCCTTTTTTGGTGTGAAAGGAGATAAAGGAAAAGATTTTATTGAATTATCTTGGAGAGAAAATAGGAGGAATATAATTGGGCCCATTAACCTATCAAACCAACATAATGACTCAAGACTTAGGTAAATAACTACCTATCCTAGGTACAGGACTTAAATAAAAAGAAAATTACATGGTAAGAAAATAAAAAATATATCATATGACTCGAAATAAAGTGGCAAATAAGATGAAGCATAACTGTTGAGCAACGGGACCTTCAAAAAAATGTGGAGTGGTCAAAGATGTCCCCATCATACCCTCGGGGTGTGGAGAACTCGACTCTGTCGAGTATGGGTCCACTGGGGAGGTGGTCTTCCACGACAGCTTTGGGCAAGCCACAACCTCCAAACTCGATCCTGCATCCTTAGCCGGGGAATAGCTCTCCAGCCTCTCAGGGTGGCTCAGGCACACCCTCTTTCCGGCAATGGAACCCTGCTTGCCTAGTATTACCTCCGTGTGCACACGTTGGGCTCTCAAGCTGATATGTGGAGGCTCTCTAAGGGTGTCTCTCTCAAAGGAGGGCATAGGCTCGACGTGCTCTCTAGGATCCACCGCGGTGCCCTTAGAGGGTGTCGGGTCTGCCACGTGAAAAGTGGGGTGTATCCCCAAATCCATCGATAAGTCCAACCCATAAGCCGGGTTGCCAAAGCTACTCAAAACTTGGGAAGGTCCAATTTCTCGTGCCCTCGATTTGGAGTTGACCCTAAGGTAGAGCCACTTCAATCTCAACATCGCTAGGTTGCCTACTTGGAATCCCAAGTGGCGCTTATGAGCTTTCGCCCGCTCCTCGTGAACATCACCGCTCATTGCTAGATGCTTGATTGAATGTGTATGCCATGCACTATGATGCGGTGTGGGTGTGAAGGCTATTGAGTGCAAGGGTGGACCAAGATAACAGAATATGGACCTATCATGTGTTAGGGGCTCTTTGGATTTGGCTGACTTGGCAGGGCTGGGGCATCCATTGGTGATTCTATCATGCATGAATGCAAATGCCTGGGGGCCAGGGCACCTGTGTAGGCACCTATCATGCACTAGATCCATCGTGGTGACGACGACGGGTGGGGAAGGACAGGCACATCGGAAGATATACCAGCCATGTATCCTACCTAAAGTGATATGTGTGGGATGGCCTAACCTTCTAATCATGCCGAATGATGCTGTGTGCCAAGACAAATGCTTGACTATCCCGGAAATGACTTCCATATGTAGGGGTATGGTTTGGCCTTGAAGCTTCCATTCACAAGGGTCAAAGGTATCTAGGAAGGTGGACATCATGGAGAGAGGTACTTCCTTGTTCCCTAGGTGTAGATCCTTTATGGTCATGGTTACCCGTGTGTCACCCGGGACTTGGAAGAGGTGGACTTTGTCCAACATGGTGGGTGAGGGTGGGAAGGAGTGGGTGGTAACTGATACGGGTGGGCCACATGGGTTCCTGGGCTCCGATTGGGACAGGTCAAAAGGGTCAACATAGGTGTACCCGGGGAAAAGGAGCTCTAAGCTCATCTCATCAACCTCATGGTCCTCACCATATGGTGGTGGATCATCCTCCTCTAATGAAAGAATTGGGCCAAAGTTTTTGGTGGGTGGGTCGGCCATGAGGGGATGGCTTGACTTTCTACCTGGTATAATGAGCTGCAATTCGAGGATATGGTCAGGCTCATCAGGTGTGCAGAGGAATAGAAGAAGGTCACTAGTGTGACAACCAATGGTGCAAATCGAGGTGATAGACCCGACACATAGGTGTCAAAGGTCAAGGCTTGGTGGGTCGGCCATTGGGGTCAACATGTTAGTCAACTCCATTTGTCAAGCTAGGCCCTTAAAGAGATCTCCTAAAGTTTCCACTTGGTAGGATGATTGGATGGTGGTGCGATAGGAGAAGAAGGGTACTATAAGGAGGTTTAGCACCATGGGAGGGTAGACATAGGTCGTGATTGGGTGAATTGGTCTCTCCTTTAGCCATCTAGCCAGGGGCCCATCTATGGTTATGGTGCCATGTGTGAAGGCATATGGCTCTTGAAGGCTTGGGCTATGTGAAGTGGGGAAGACTTGAGGCTTGAGGCTTTGTGAAGTGGGGAAGACTTGAGGCTCTTCCTCACCATTGGTATGAACCTGGGTTTCCTCAAGGGTGGGGAGGGGTTCTGAGCTAGAATCTACTCCTGGGTGGATGGGTGTGGTCTCCTTTCCTAAGGGAATGGGAAGGTCATTTGGTGGGGTGATGATGATCGTCGCAAGGTCCAACCGGGGCGGTGGGCATAGGTGGACTTGAATTAGGGTAGGTAGGGGAAGTAGTGGAGGCTTAGGTTTGGGTAGGGTTGGGGTTGGGAGTGGAAGATTGGTTGGTTGACAAGGTTTAGGTGGGTTGGTCTTGGAGGGTGTATCCCTTATGAGGGAAGGTGGAGTGGGGGAGGACCATTAGGTTTGGGTGTGGGTTGGATAAGGGAGTTTGGATTGGGGAGTGGCGGCCTTCATGGGGGGAACCGGGTCGATTAGGGGTCTTTTGCCTTTGCAATTGGCCGGTTGTGGAGGGGTGGAAGTGGGGGCCAATTCGGTTTGAATGGTAGGGGTTGGGTGGTGAAGTGTGGAGGTGCTGGTCGGGGTAGAAGGTGAGGGGCATCGTGGAGGTTGGGCCCTTATGGTGGCCTTAGACTGGCCAGGAGAGAAAGGAGGAGTGGTAGTGCTCCTCGGACTATGGCTCACCGAGTAGGAGGGGGAACGTCGGGGAGCGTAGATCTTCCTAAGTTCTACCTTCATCTCATCCCATGAGTCTATGGGATCTTATCTTCTAATCCTCCTTAAGCCCTCAATGTGGTTCCACTCTCCCTTGGCTTGAGGCGAAAGCCATCCCTCGGCAATGTTGACTCTCTGGGGTCCATATACCGAAGTCCTCTCAAAGTGTTTCTCCATAGTAGCCTCCCACTTTAGATAGGCACTAGGGCTCGATCCGTCAAATCTAAGATCCTCATCTAGAATGACGTCCAAGAGTAGTGGGTTGATTGGACCCTTGTGGAGGGCCGAGTTGTTTGAAATTGACCAAGGAGGGATAGCCATGATGATGCATCAGAGGACTCTAAATGCAATGCGCCTTAAGACCAAGTTGTAGAGACAAGTTGAGAACTTGCTCTGATACCAATTGACGTGAGACAACCTAGGGGAAATGGGCGATGAGCCCAAATGGATGCCCAAATCGTGAATCCAAGACAGCAAAGGGTACGAGACAAAGGACGAGCCCGAACGCTTCCTCGACGCTAGAAAGGTCACTTTCCAGACCGGTCTAACCGATCTTTTCGGTGACATCTTTTGATATACCTCTTTTGCTGCTGAGGACTCATGCTAAAGAGGGGTGACACTAAGAGCCTAGGACCTAGACTCACAAGCAATCCAATGGACCGGTGACTTCACTCAAGCGGCCTCACCCGCGTAGCGCACATAAGTGCCCGAGGGCAACGCGGCAATGGTGGTGAGGGTCCGAAGTGGGACCTTGACGTTCTGAGGATGTGGCTAGCTTGGGATGGACACCCAAGGATGCCCAATTCAGCGGGCGGCCAGCACGCCGAGGGCATGGGATGTAGGGTATCTCTCATAACTCACTCTGCGGTGGCATTCGATATATGGAAAGTTGGAATGGGCACTCTCTCACCGTCTGATGGAGCTAAAAAATAATACTAGTTAAGAAAAATGAGCCAGCAAAGTGAGGGAACCACAAGCTTACCTGATCGGCATGAAGATGTCGATCCTGACTGGAGACGATGGCAAGCGGGGAGGCATGGGTACGCACCCACACGCCTCACCGATGTAGCTTCGATTGGCGAGCTACTAGTACAACCACTACACCCTCATAGAGGGGTTGGACTAAGGGTGGGGAAGGTTAAATTACAACCAAAATTATCCTCCACATAGGGAGGGGCGGTCAGCCAGCCAGGCGAGGGGGGTGGGGAATTGGACGGTGAAGACCGATCACCCTGGGACCGAATTCTGTCTCGAAGTTGATTTTGCAGGGACAGTGAGCCGGTTGTGGGGTCGCCACTATCACTCCCAATTGTTGATGAAGACAGGACTGACGCAAAATCATCCGGGAATGGTCCAGGGTTGTACCAACTGAGTTGTGGACCTATAGGAGTCTGGCTGTGGTTGTGGCGGGCCCAGGACCAGGGCAGGTCCGAGTCGGCCCCGTCTGACCCTGAACTGCAGGGGCCTGAGAAAACTGCTGCCACGAGCTCTCCCGAGATCCGATGAAGGCGAGGCTAGTGCCTATGTGACCGTGGAGAAGTCCTCTTCAAGCAGGAACTAACTGGGAACCCAGAAGAGGTCAGAGTACAGGATGGAAAATCAAATAGTTGGATAGGGTCCAACCTATTTCTAGTGAGACTATCGGCACATGCCCACGTGGAAGGTCAGAACATGGTGCTCCGGTGCTCAAATGACCTTCTCCTTCTTGGAACTGGAAGAGGACTGGTAGGGGCTCGTCTCAGCCAAGGGTCGCTCCAAGAATAGGAAAGGTCTGGTCGTGGGAGCTTATGCAAGTCTGACTGATCCTGTGCTGCACTGTCTGTCCAGAATCAAAGTCATCTGAGAAAAAGGGCACCCCGGGCTCTTCTGAACTCTGATGAGGGTGGGGCTAGTGTTGACATGATCATGGGAGAGTCTGCTTCGAACAGAGACTGACAGGGCTCTAAGAAGAGGATGGAGTAGAGCGCTGGAAGCAGAAAGGTAATAGGGAGTCCAACCTAGTGCCAGTGAAGTCGATCTGCACCAGTCGGGGAGAATTTCTGGAACATGGTGCTCCAAAGTCCGAACATTCTCCTCCTTCTTGGAACTGGAAAAGGACTGGTGGGAGCTCTCCTCAGCCAACAATCATGCCAAGATCTTCACTGGTCTGACCCTGGTGTCATCTACAACTAGCTTCAGGCGCTCTGCCAGTGATCAATTGCACAGGTTGACAAGAATCGGCGTCCCGGATAGTACGGACGTCGGATGAAGGTGGAAGAGCCCTCCTTGGAAGCTAGATCGGAGAAGAATCGTGTTGCTGTTGGGAGTTTCACCTAGATCTACTCAGAAGAAGCACGATCGACGCTGCAAGTCACGTCTGGTTATGCTGCAGTGGTGGGTGGGGATGGGAGGTGCTAATGGTTGAAATGAGAGGGGGAAATGGTGGGAGATGGGGCAGGGGCCTTCCCTGGTGTGAGGGGAATGTGGAAGGAGGATGGTGGTCATGGGAATGGGGGAGAATGGGGCTGGGGACGCAGCTAGCAAGTGTACGGGGAGGGAGGTGTGGCCAGGGGTGGAAAGGGAGAGAGGTGGGGGTGCAAATTGCTCTTGGGGAAGGGAGGGAGTGTCTTTGACTTTTTAGTTAATGGGTGATTCATTTTGGTCTTGGGGATGGGAAGAGGTATTGGAGAGTGGGGAATTCTCCCTTCGGAGATGAGGGGTGGCTTGGGAGAATGAAGAGGTATATGGGGAGTGCCAAGGGGTGCTTTGGAAGAGGGAGGGATTAAGTGGGAGAGTTAATGTCTCTAGGGTGGTGAAGGGGCAAGGTGATGTGGCAAGAGGAGAGAGGATGAGGTGGAGCTGATGTGGAGGAAAGAGGAGAGAGAGGGGGGATGGCCTAGAGAGAGAAGGGGGAGGAGAGAGAGGGGTTCGCCCCCTTGAGAGAGAGAGAGAGTGAAAGTGAGAGAGGGAGAGGGAGCTTCTCACTCCTAGGGGGGAAGAGTCACTCAATTTCTGGAAATGCTTTAATTGATCATTCTTTCATTTATTCATTAGTTTTCAAATGGGGGAGTGGAGTCCTATTTGTAGGAGCCCATAGTGGGAAGCCCTATGAAAACCAACCCCAAATCATCTCTCCAAGGTCTAACTCTCCATCACTCCCAGGTGGGTCAGCACACGCGTGCCCAGACAGGCTACGACTAGTGAGGGAAAGTCACTGGACGTGGGAAGTCTCAATAGAGAGGAAAACACAGGAGTATTGATGGACTACATACACTCCCGTCGGGAGTAACTTGGAGCACAAGGCAACTCAGTGCCATCAAAACATAGAACAGCTAACTAGACCATCTAGACCATCGGCCAGCGAGCCACGCGACTCATCCCAAGTCCGCTATACAGAATGGCTTCATGCCGTCAAATCATCTTAAGTCAGAATCTAGAAACCACAAGCAAAAGGACTCTCAAGGCGGCCAACTACCGTCGGGGTTCTCCCCACTCTTGGGGTGAATAAGAAATACCAACACCCCTAGCTGGGTCACAGGACTCACAGCCATTGGCCATACTCATGGGCCATATGGAAACCGCATTCTGAGAAAACCAACACTGTGCGGGAACAGCCCTCCGCACGTAGATGGGTAAACAGTGACTCAAGCTAGGCTAAAGAAGAAGCCCAGAACACACGGGTCACCTAGACCCGCAAAACCACAAGAGCATGCTATTTGAGGTACCATGACTTCTTTGGACACCCAAAAATACGAACTCGGTCCCCACAGGGTGTCTGAGACATCCACGGGTAAAAAGGTCGACCAAAGGGTCTCAACCAGGTCGACCGGTGGCCAAAACGGGCAAAAAGACTACATTTCGGTCGACCGGGCCACTAGGTCGATCAACCTACCCATTGGGTCGGTCGACCAGCCCATTGGGTCAGTCGACTAGTCCACAGCCAGTCGGCCCTCTGGCTTGGGTCAGTCAACCACTGACTGGGTCGGTCGATTAAACTAGGGCAGATTGCCCACCGTGGCGAACGCCCAATTGATCGATCGAACTGCCCACTCGGTCGATCAATTCTAGTGACGCACCCGCGAAACCCCATCTGAGGGGCCCTAAATCACACCCCAATTACTCCAGGTGATGGGAAAAATATGGGGAAATCATTCTCCAACCTCTAAACTACTAGGAGGCCACATTTATTCCACAAAAACTCAGTCAAATCGACAAATCCGTCGCTCACCTCAAAAACATGATTTTTACGCCGGCATGAAAAGAAATCTACTCTCGACCTCACCACGGCCTACAGATCATAGGAAAATAGAATGCAAGGGCAAAGGATCCATCCCCCTACCTCTCACGATGATTTTTTGTGCCGAGGACGTCGATTCCATGCAAAAATGTGCCTAGAACCACCACCAACCTTACGAACTCGCTAACGGACTTCTCTACGCCACCCCCTCGTTCCTCACTCCATCCTCGCCACTCGCCATCCCACGTGACCCGCCGCCTCACCTACACCATCCTCCGTCGGCCACCCAGAGAAAGGGTGGAGAGAAGGAGAGAAACGAGCGAAGAGAGGGAGAGAATGAGAGAATGAGGGGAGAGAGGATGTTAAGGGGTTTAAATAGAAAATCTTTTTGGGATTTAAAAATCTAAAAAATAAAAATAGGAAAAAAAATCATCCCCATGATCCTCAGAAAATGCACGACTCGCCTGCAACGTCCCGAAGCCCTAAAACATATTATCTCTCAAAATTTGGGGATCCGAAGGCCCGATTGCCAAAATTCTGATTTAATTACAAAATGGGAATTAGGACCCACGGAAGCACTCTGAAACCCACAGATTCTTGATCCGCAAATCCTGGGTCAGTACAAGGGAGGTGCAGTTGGGTGGATTGAACTTTGGAGAGGATAGACTGGGTGCTAGAGAGGTGGTTGACAACTTCACGATGTCAATGGAGGCCACCAGTGATCACAGCAGGGGAGGGAGGCGACCAACAGGTTGGCGACATGAGGGAGGTTAAGGTTGTGGCCCCAGAGGAGTTGGGCAACCATAAGCTTGCTGTCAGGGAAATCAGAGTCGCCGGAGCTACTGCTTACAGTTGTTACTGGTTTCCGAACTGATGGAGTAGATGGATCATCTTCGTTGTAAGAGGGGCAGTCTGAGACTCAAACCTCCAAGGTCGGAGTGGGGTCTGTAACCATCTTTGAGGATAAGGTGGTCAATCAAAAGAATGGGAGAGTGGATGAGAGAGGATTGGTAGCGAGGTACAGCCTACTGATTGTATGCTTGATGCTGGGACTGTCGGAGATGTTGCAGCTAACCTTTGCAATGATGATAGGAGCTACGAACACTAATAGCAGAAGGGGGAGGAGCTAGCTAGCGGCCCAAGGTGCTGGATGGTGGAGGTGCAGACTGAGCTATGGACGGTGATCCGAGACTACTATCGGGAATGGGCCAGACACTGGTGGCGGGGCTGCTGGCGCTACACGCTTGCCACTGTAGGGAGGATCAAAGAGGGGGGAGAGGGAGATGAGAATGGTGGGGAAGGGTGATGGCGGAGCCTTGTGAGTGGCCTGGGGGGGAAGAGGAATAGGGAGGGAGAGGAGGGCAAAGCTACTAGCTATGGGGGAAAGGGGAAGGGTGGGTGCGACCAGACCAAGGGAGGGAGAGATGGAGCGGGTGGGCGACCTAGGTGGGGGTGATGTGGCAGTGAGAGGAGGGGTTCTCCCTAATGGATGGCCTTGGGAGAGTCAAGGGGGTGTCTTGGGATGGGGAGGGGGTCTCTTGGGGAGATGGAGGGAATCTTGGAGTTGGGATTTTGGGTTAATGAGTGATGGAATTGAACATGCAATAAATGAACAAAAAAAATAGGAAAGAGCACGTATAATAAATAAAAAAAGAGAAAAAATAGCCAGGTCGTCTAAAAAAAGAAAAGGGATAAAAAATAATAAAAAAGGGAAATGGGCAACACAAAATAATTGAGGGCTCCGATAATAACAATAAAATCTACATTGCAGTCCCGTCTCTCTCCCCGTGACCCTGTGCTGAAGGAACAATAATGCTGCCCTCGCAGGCCAGGCTTGAGCCTTGGGAATTATCCCGACATGGCCATGACCCGACCTTGTCTCGGGCCGACATTTTGATTAAACCGGACCCGTTTTCCGAGCTGGACTCTTTTCGAATCATCATTAAAATTGCCGCACTCGCGGCAGACATTTGAATGGATTTATCTCGATTTTCACCGTACTTCCGTCACAGACTTCCGTCCGAACATGAAAAGGTCTATGAGTGACCGATATGGCCGATGTCCTGCATCCCGATGCGGGCCCTTAGTGTGATTTATTTCTGCTCTTGCCCTCGCAATTAGTATTAATTCTTCTAGCCGTAGGGCCCCTAATTTTGACAATTAATCAAGGGTGTTCCCCCGTATAGAGGATGTAAATGACGTCGTGGCCTTTATGGCGCGAGGGGATTTGGTCCCGACCCGAACTACACATTCATCTGACGAAGTCAGATCGAGCACACCATGGGCTTCTATGAAGCTCGAATAAATCGTCACCTCAATTACTGGCATGCCCTCGCACTAAATAGACAAATAAATGAAGGCCAATAAACGAACAAGATAATCAAGCGAATTTTTAGTGCGCCACAAGTCTGGCACGCCCTGTGGGACCGATCCACCCTTCATCTCTTTGCCGAAATTAGGGGCCCAGTGGCCCCCTGCTTGTAATACTAATTGCTTCATCTTTGCAAATGCAGGAAAGTCGCACTTCAACACCACAGATGGCGGTCACTTTCGGTCCCTAAGTCGTTGAAAGCCACGTCAGGGATGGCTACCTCACTGTCCCCGTCTGCTTCGGGAGCTTCCCTCCCGTGGTTGGCTTCCCCAACTTCCTTCGGGTGGCTTTTGTCAACATACTGGACGTGGAAGCATCCGATAGGCCCGAGATCAACGCCCCCATCCAGGGGGCCATTGAAGTTGCTGCTGGCGGAACCTCGGCCAGGAATGACAACCGCAGCCCAGCTGAGACGCTCAGCTGTAATGTGCACCATGTGATCGGCATCCCATCGGAGGAGATTTCGAAGAAGCCATGTGGCCGCCACACCAAGAAGCCGACTCTCCAGCTCCAGCAAGTCTGTCATTGTTGGAGGCATTGGAGTCCATCTTAATGGACAGAGGTCTGAGGCTATCCCGGACCGAATAATACCAACCGTTCCAGTCCGCAATTCCTTCCAAGGGCTGGAGAAGGTGAAGGAGAAGGTGACGCCTGACATCCCAGCTGCGGCACTGAAGAATACGCCGGCTTACAAGCCAGCTAAGCTCAAGTAGGTCTAGATTCCCAAGGAGGTCCAGACTACTGCACCTACCCAGGTGGGGCCCAGTTACACCCTCTCGAGAAGGGCCTGGAGAGACAAGAGGGTCGAGGTGACGACCCCGGCCTACCAACCGACAGTTGCCACACCGGCCCTGTCCGACAATGCCCGCTGCCAGCACTGTAGGCGTCGACACCAGGCTATCCGCCCGACACTCATGGCTTACACTCCTCCTGCTGCCCCCATCAACACACAACTACCGGCTGCTCTTCCTGACCAGGAGTGGGAAGGGATCGAGTAGGCCATGAGAAATTACCTCTGAGGCCCAAGCAGCACTCCCTTGGGTCGCCAGAGATTGCTGGGGGCAGTGGCCTCTGCCTTTTAGGAAGAAGAAGAAACTCGACCCGTGCCCAGCACAGAGTCGAGGAGTCAGTCGGAGGAGCTGCGCCGGTCCCCTTTGCGGGAGGAAGCGCCGCCGGTGGACGTGTAAAATTACGCGTTCGGGTGTCCCGACCAATCCAACATCAATAAACAACTCCAACTGAAGAGATTGCGGAGAACACGTCCCGTCTGGACCCGCCGAATGAACAGTACACTACCGTGAAGCCACTCCCGGAGTCACGGCAGCGAAGAGGAACCAACCCTTGGGGGGCTCACAACTCGTGGTCCCTGAAGAGAAATAAGTGGATCGTCAATCGAGCATAAAATGGGCCCAAATCCACTTCCACGGCATGCCCATACGAGGTCTTCAGTGGCACGCCCTCGCGCCTCTTCAACAGTACGACCAGCAAGGCCTTCAGCAGCACGCCCATATGGGCCTTCAGCGGCACGCCCTCGTGCCCCTTCAGCGGCATGCCCTCTTTGGGGTTTCTTCAGTGGTACACCCGTGCGCTCCTTCCACGGCATGCCCTGGCTTCCCTCCAATGGCATGTCTGGCAAGGGAGTTCTTATGCCATCCCCCTACAGATTTTTGGCACGCAACGGCCACGCTGAGGTGTCGAATGGAGGAGGTGGCACGCTGGCTACCCCTTTCCACTGAGGACGCCCAAGTCAAATCTTCATCAATGCCCCATGCTCCCACCCCCATCGGTCGGGTCCGAAGGCTCCCCGCCGCTGGGAGTATAAAAGGCATCTTCTCCGACGAACACAGACACACAGAGACACACAGACAGAGAGAGACACAAGAGAGACAGACAAAAAGAGAGAAGAAGCACCCCTCCAGAACAGAGAAGAGGCCACAACGCAGACCAGGGAGAAGAGGAGACAAGCACGTTCCTCCTCCTCTCTCCTCTGATGTGTAGAGGAACCCACTAGGTAACTCGTGTTGGAAAAAGCATTGGGTCATCTCTCTCACTGCGCCTGCTCCCGGCCCATCGGTAACGGTCCTCTACCACCCTCGCTAGCTCCTCAGCCGCACCCAGGCGAAGCCTCAGCTCGGCTAACCCCACCCTCTCACGGTCGTGCTCTGCCCTCTCACGGTCGCACTCCCTCCTCTCCATCCTGGGAAGCAACTACAGCTCTAGTGTCTCTCAGGTGTAGCTCCTCTCTCTCGCAAGATTGCTCCTCCGTAGCTCACCATCTCTCCTCATCTCTCTCCTTCGCAGCTCGTCGTCTCTCCTCCTCGAGCTCCGTGACCCACTGGTTACAGATCGCAAGCTCGCTGCCTGCTAAGGCAGCCCAGGTCAATGCATCTTGTAGCTCCTGCACTTGCATTGTCATACAACATGTCATAAGTATTTTTAGAAGAGAGTTGATAATAACTACATTGCCTAAATGATCTTTCTTACCTGTGTTATCATGTCATGCTCAGCTGCCTCAGCTCGTGCCACCGCTCCCGCCAGTCGCTCCTCTAATGAAGCGATCATGACACTCTGGTCCACCGCACTCAAGCTAGAGGCTTCTCTTGCTCCTCTCCCTGCTACCCTCTACTAGGCACACTGCATCATTTAAGACTGTCAGTCACTAATCACCCAAATTTAGGACTCATATCATAGCATTAGAAAGCATACTCACCAGCGTCTCTACCTCAGATCATGTGACTGCTAGGCAGGCCTCCAAGGTGTGAAGCTGTACCTATAGGTCCACTGTCACCACATCCTGTGCATCCTGCATTCATTACATATTACTCAAACATTCATCATATAGTAGCTAAAATATATAGACATTAAAGCATGCATCCATATGTACCCCTCGTGGCCTTGTCTGTGGCCAACCGACGTAGGTCCTCTAGTAGGTCCAGAGGTAAGCCATGCTATCTACCGCCCGAGAGACGATCGGGGTGCTGCCCTGTGCCAATCAACGTACTACTTTGGAAAGTGCAGCCACGAGTCCATCGTCACTGCATGCCCTCGGGTCTTCCGCCCGACCCTATGCAGCTCTGCCACCTGAGGGTCCTTATCACCAGCCTGTGGCGCAGGGGATAGATCTCGTTCAGGCAATGGAGCCAAATCTCTGGCCCAAACAAGTGTCGGCCCGCTGCGACCCAAGGCTGGTCCTCGTCTGCCATGCCCTGGTAAGGCCTCCACACAACTTGCATTCCACACATATCTTAACATCACATTATCATAATCATAAATAGAAAATAGGACAAATGCATAAACATATCATACATACCAAGGAGGCTGGGTAGTCTCAGATCTCTCACCTTACGACCTGTAGCTTGTAGGCGTGTGGGCCCCCGACATGTATGGGAGCCAACGTCGGGCTAGGGGAACCACCTCAAGATGAAAAAGTGCAGCTCACTCCATTGGCATGTATAGGTGGTTCCAAATCTACATCCACATGTCATTAGCATAGTCATTAGCATAATCATTAGATAATCATCAGCATAAATAGAAACATGAGCAATAAAAAGGAAAATTGCATACTAGAAGAAACGGTGCGAAGCCGCTGACAGTCCTTATGGACAGGTCGGCCAGCAGGTGGGCTAGCATGGCGGCGCCCCAGGCGTACCACCCCACCTGATCTAGATCCTCAAGAAGTCCCAAAAAATGGCAGTTCATGTCGTCCCCCTTCGTCCCCAATAGCAACCTCCCCAGCATCAGAAATAGGAACCTCCTCAAGTCTAGATCTACCCTCTCCCTCTAGGTAGGGTCTGCACATAAGGTAGCCCTCACCCTCTCAGCCATGAGGATCGTGAACTCCTCTAATGTCTCCCTAGACCTCGGGCACCCCTCCTCTAACCCGAGGGCCTCCATCAGCTCTACCCTATTCACCATCCTATAGTCCCTAGGCTCTCCTACCACTGTCTCCAAATCTAGAAGTTTATAGGCTCGGTCTCCGTAGTCAGGGTAGGTCACACCACTCACTGCCTCCCCATCTACCCTCAACCATGTGATCCTCACTACATCCTCCAAGGTGGGAACCATGTGTCCCCAGGGCATCAGGAATGCTCGACTCGCCCTATCCCATCTCTCTCTAAGTACCTGGATAAGGACGAGGTCCAGGTGGACGGGCTCAATGCTCAAGAAGGGGCCGAACCCCATCTCTCTCAATCGCTCCCTCTGGAACTCCGGTAAGCCGTGGTACACGGCATGTACCAACGCCCAGGAGATGCGAGTCCTCATCACCCCCTGCGAACAAAAGAAAGAGCAAAAAAATATCTTTCTAACGTTGGTTACTATAGATTAACTGGATATATGTATCATTTACAATCTTCTGATGGAAATCATAGTTTTTTAAACGGAACTTCATTTAATGATGTAATTCTACACTATCAATTTGATAAAAAACTTCGGATTTTGATCCTTACATATATTGAAAGGATAGAAGTTGCACTTAGAGCACGTTTAAATGATAAATACAGTTTAAATCATGGTTTCTTTTGGTACACAATATATGATTTGTTTGAAGATAAAGATTTACATGATTCAATTAATGGATACATCAAGGATTATTTTGAAAATCCACAAGAAAACTTCTTAAAAGCTTATAAGCACAAGTACCATTCTGAACAACTTCCACCGTCCAATATGGCAATGGAAACATTAACATTTGGCAAACTTTGAGTGTGGGGTGGACGTAGGTCTGGTTGACCGAACCACCTTAAATAGTCTGGTGCACTGGTTTGCTTGTCCCTTCGTTTTCGCTAGATGAATGCGTAGGCTCGATCAACTCTTTATTAGAATTCTGTGGCGATTGTGTTTACAGGTCTAGTGATCCTTTGTTTGAGTTGTAAGAACAAATTTCGCAATCCATCGTTTAATATTCCAAAGGTTTTACAATCTGATTGGTAATCTGGTAGACCTCGTGTTTCAAGTAAAATTTTAAAAGGGGGATTCATTCACCCCCCCTCTGAATTCGAGACTTCTATCCCAACACCGTGGGCGTGGGGGTAATGGGTGGCCCTCGCAACTCACTCTGCTATGGGCCCACAAATGTGGGGGAATGGGGATCAGGTGCTCCCGTCACCCTCTGACGAGCAATGTAAAGTGATACTAGGCAAGCAAAATAATGAACCAGCAAGGGGAACTGAGCGCTCACCTGATCGGTTTGAAGAAACTGATCCTGGCTGGAGATGAGGGCGAGTGGGGACGCGTGGGAATGCACCCGCATGCTACGTCGATGTCGCTTGACCTAAAATTGTAGAATTACACCACTACGTCTCGCACAGGAGGGTTGGCTCAGGGGTGGGAGAATTATGTAATACAGCCAAAACTACCTCCATGTAGGGAGGGGCCTTCAGCCGACCAAGCGGGGGCAGGGAGGGCGCCGAACACTGGTTCTATCTGGACTAAACTCTGCAGGCCAGCGCTCTATTGCCAATGGTGTCACGATCTACTTCGAGTAGTGTCGAAGGTGGGGTCGGTGCTGAGCTTCCCAGGGATGGTCCTAGGCCTCGCCGTATGCTTTGCGAGTTGTCCGGGAGCCGATCGTGGATGCAGTGGATAGGGAACCACGAACTGATCCAGTTCAGGCCTGACTTGGTTTGACTAGCAGTACAACAGTGTTGGGGTTGCCATGAACTCCCCCGTTTACGGTCGGAGGCAAGACCCATGTAGAAACAATTAGGGATGGCCCAGGAATGCGTTGTAGGATTCGGGGGCCGATCGGGGATCGAATTGGGCTGCTGCAACGCAAGGGCTTGGACTAACCTTGTACGACCCTGCCCGGCCCAGACTGGTATCTGTCCGATGTAAAGGGCACTACGGGCTCCTCTGAGCATTGTTGGAGGCAGGGCTGGCGCCGACGTGACCGCGGATGAGTCTGCTTCACGAGATCAAAGATGGGGACCCCAGACGAGGTTGGTGGTGGTCTCAGTGAATAGAAGGGTGGGGCGAGATCCAACCTGAGTCTGGTGGGGGCACTCTGCGCGCGCCAGGGATGACGGCCTGAACGGGGTGCTCTGATGGTCAAACGACCTCCTCCTTTCTGGGACTAGAAGCAAACTTAACGAGAATCACCTCAGCTAAAGGTCACGCTAGAAAACTCAAAGGAGTAGCCGTAGAAGCTTTTGCAACCTGCCTCTAGTTGTCTTCCAAAGACAGACTGCGTAGGTCGACAGGAATCACTCCTTTGGGCAGCTTTGATGTAGAATGGAGGTGTTTGAACTCCCGTTGCGAAGATGGTTCAATGTAGCTTCCACTGGTGCTAGGTTGGTCACTTGGAACCTCGTGGAGATGCCGGAGGTGATGCTGTAATCAACTGGGGCTTTTACTGCTGCGAACCTAAACTGGGGTTTGGTGGTGGGTGGAGATATGAGCAAGGGGAGGGTGGAGGGGCAGCAAGGGAATGGGGGCAGACGGCTGTGGGAGGGAGGGATGGTGAAAGGAGGACGATGGGGAGGCTGAGGAGAAGGGAAGGGGGTGAGATGGTGCTGGTGCAGAGGTGGAGGAAGAGGGCTGGCGCTGGGGTAGCTGCGACCTGGCCAAAGGGATGGGAGGGAGAGGGGAGGTTGACCAGCCTAGGGGGGCATGGGAGAGAGGGAGGGGAGGTCGACCAGACCTGGGGGAATTGGAGAGGGGAGGTGGGGGGGCATGGCCTCCTATGTAAGGGGGAGTGAATTTTGGCCTAGGGAGGGTGGAAGAGTGCTTGGGAAGGGGAAAGGGTGCTTGGGGAAGGTGAAAGGGTGGTTGGGAAGTGGGGGAATTACCTAGAGAGAGAGAGAGAGAGATTCTCTCTTAGGACTAGGGAGAAATGTATGTGAGGTGTGGGGAAGGGAGAGGGCTTTTAATGAGGAGGGTAGGAGGAGCTGATGTGGAGAGGAGGGAGGAGAGAGAAGAGGGGTGCACCCCTTAGAGAGAGAGGGAGAGAGAGAGGGGGGAAGAGAGAGAGTGGAGAGTAGAAGAAATTTTTTTTCTCAAGAGGATTTTCTTTCAAATAACATCAGAATTGTTCTACAAGGATGGGGTTAGGGCCTATTTATAGGCACCCAAATTCCTACATGACCATAATGCCCATGGCATTCACACAAAAGACCGAGACTATCCTAAACTACATGTACGGGCCCAAATAGGATACTAAGGCCCAATTAACACAAAATAAGAGAAATTAGACTCAAGAGTTAAGACCATATCACTCAATAAAAAAATTACAAAAACAAGACTCAAAAATAAAGATAACATAAGATATGCGCTGCCGAGCCTCCTCCAGGATGTCTGAACGACTAGAGCCAAGCAAAGTTGTGCATGATGTCCTTATCATACCCACGGGGTGGGGAAAACTTGACCCCATCGAGTATGGGCCCACTAGGGTAGTGATAATGCTCCAAGATGTTTGGGTCAAGGCGCAGCAGGTCCTCCGGGAGGGGTGAATAGATCAGCCCCTTCTACTCGAAAACTATAAAAGGATAAAAACTAATGGTAGTAAGGCAAGAGACTCTACTGACTATATAGCTCAAAACACGGATGATGGATCGACAACGTTCCTACACATGCATCTAGCATCAAGGAGAAAAGATGAATAAACCACAGAACACAGGATTTTAAGGTGGTTCCATCTCTGTCTAGAGACCTACGTCCACCCCTCACTTAACTGAGTGAGGCTTCACTAGTGCTAAAGCACTACAGCTGATTCACAGCTTCCAACCGAGAGAAGAACTCTCTCACATCCGCTGTCCAATAGCAATGGGTATGCAACCCAAAAACCATAAACCTGAGATCTCTCGGTTCGTCTTCCTACACGCAGGTAGGGAACAAGATATGGGTATGAATTTTGTGAAAGACAGAAAAAGAAAAACAACCAGATAGTGTACGATAATGAGGATCAGTGGGAGAAGAAGAAATCCTCTCTGGAAAGGCTAGATGACGCCTGAAGACTCTTTCTCCTTTCATGGGGTCTTCACAGCTTTTGCAAGAGGAATGCTGGACGAGCTTCCTGGCTACTGCACAGATGTCTGAAGACGCGGTCTTCACGATGATTCCTCTGCTGCGGTGCTCTCCCTTGCCCTTCAGAGAGAGAGAGAGAGAGAGAGAGAGAGACTGCGACCCTTGCTTGTTCTCCAACTTGTCTCAGCACGAACACATCTGGGCAGGATGTCGTGATGCCTTCACGATGGTAGGCGGAGGGATGATGAGCCTCCCGTGCCATCCTCTTCTTTTCTTCGTGTCTCACCATTTTTCCCTTTCTTCCTGCCCCTTAGGAGACCTGGAATGTTCTTCTTCTTCAAGCTATCTTCTGTACGTTATCTACTTGGACGTATAGTCACATCGCTTTCCCACTTCTCTTTTTGCTTCAACACACTTTTTGTCTCTTCTTGCATGCGTGCTAGAAATGGAGTGGATAGGGGACCAAATATGCAAAGGGCCTCACCATTGGAAGATTACTCTGACAGATAATGAGCTCCTCTAAAATGGTGAGCTTCCAGAAGGATTTTCAAGTACAAACGGATCCTTCAAGACCAGTTGCGATTCTTTGAAAAGCAAATGCAATCGGATTCAGATCCGTTCTAAGCGAGCTTGAATGTGTCGACACATCTAGCTGAAGTGTTGACACTTCCCATCATAATCTTGAAGAATTGTTGAAGCTTTCACTAACAAGTCGACACGTCCAGAGCCGCAGGTCGACACAAGTGCAGCAGGCATTTGTGGCTCATGCGGTCGCATCGAGGCATAGCCCACAAGCGTCGATGCATAGACCGCAAGCGTCGATGCATGGGCGTCGGGTTGGAATGAAGTGTCGACAGGCTAGTATAGGGTGTCGACACATTGGGCGTAACAGAACCCTAACAGAAATGCCTCAATCACTCATTTCTTCTTGATGTGTCGACACGTCCTACTAACAGGTGGACACATTGACTGAAATTCTCCTGTACTTGTACAAAAAAGATTTTCAATGAAATAGTTAGACACACCATAAATATCTTATAATGATTCATGGTTTGTTATCATCAAAATCAGGGGACATAACATAGCCTTGCCAATCCAAACCCACCTATTGATATACCAAGGATCTAGTGTGAAAGTGATAAATCATGCTAGATCTAGATGAGAAGATACAAAAGTAATAATCTACGTGTGTGCTTGCATAGAATGGAGATAGGAGAAAAGGATCAAACCACACAATAGACAATGATTTTTAGGTGGTTCGGATTCAACAACGGCAACCTACGTCCACCCCTCACGATCTGTGAGGATTCACACACTATCTTGTAAAGGATTACAAGATCAACACCCACCCACACACACATGAGGAGTTTGGAACTCCCACGAAGCTACACAAGTACCAAATCACAAAGAGATGTGAGGAGAAGAAGCACCACACTCACACACATACATGGATCTGCGTAGATCCACACACACATAAGTGTTTAAATATTACAAGAACATACACTTGAAGCTTGATGAAAATGGAAGGAGAAACACAAAATAAAAACTTCAGATGAAGGCTCCCCCTTAGTGGATGAAGATGGTTTTGGATGAAGCTTCCTCCTCAGCTTTGATCTACACTTGAATGGCTTACAGATGATCTTGAAACCTTGCTCTTGGATGAAGAACTCTTGGATGCAGCACTGTTCATGGAGCTACAATAGCATCCCTCTTTCTCCCCTTGATAGCCTCATTGATCTCCTTGAGAGATTAGGGTTTTTGACCCCAAAGAGAAGTTTATATAAGCATTGGGTGGTCAAGGGACAAGTCAGAAACCAGATCCACAAATCATGGCATGTTTGGTGACTTTAGGATTAAACAAACCAGAGATAAGACCTCTCCCTATCCTTGAACCAAAAAGTCAAGTTTAGCTGCCTCGAGGGGTTCGGTTGACTGGACAGGGGCGGTCGGTTGATCTAACTGTAAATCCCTGTAGTTTTTTGAATGCTAAAAATTTCAGTCGACCGATCCATACCCTTAGGTCGACGGAACTGTGAAAAATAGTTCATTTCTTAACGCTGTTAATTTTGGTCGACCGACCTGTGTCCATTGGTCGACCGAACTGTCCTAGACCTGCAAAAAGAGATTATTAGCCCAGTAAATCATATCCATAGAACAAGAGCTTCATGTTCTTATTCATTTCATGCATTTTGGAATTTGATTTGGCTTTAATTACCCAACACCGCTCGCCCGACCAAGGATGATGGTCTACCCGGTGGCCCGCCACCTGAATGAAGACTCTCTTGAGGAGGAAGAATGTCATCGGTCCTTCATAACAAGGAACTGGAGGCGCTGTCAGCAGAAGACCCCAATTACCCGACGCGGGTTTGGCTTCTCACCATATTGGGTCCGTTAGCGGCCGAATGATCACCTAGTCAAGGCAAAATTATTCCAGGTGCTATTCCACCCTACAAGGAAGCTTCGAGCATGAGTCAGGCTGAGCCGAAAGCACAGATCATAGTGCCGAAGGCCGTGTCAGCGAAAAACCCACGTGCTCAAGCCGAACACACACGGAGTTCGGGTTAAGGCCGTACGTCGTGCCGAGAGCTTCGTCAACACCCTGTCATGGTTTTCCAAGAATCGCGGCGAGAGGGATGGTCAATGGTGACCTCCGTAATCATCCCTGGACTCATCAACTAGCCCTCGGCAACCAAACGAGGCTAAAATGGCGCCCCGTTTCACCGGTGCACCCCTTAAACGGTGCCGTTAATAACGGCGTGCAAAACACTCAAAATTTGGATGCTGCTCCCTGGCGCCATCCTCCTCAGCATACCCCTCCTTGGCGCCGATGAGCTTGGTGTTATATAAACACCTTGTTTGACCAAAAAGAGGGGGATAGGATTAAGAATATTATCCAGATGAGAATTGAAGGCGCAGGGTGAGAGCCAGAGAGGAATTAGAGGAAAGGTTAGTTCTCGGCTGTGAGCGCTACCACCAATCAGAAGTTTGTGGAGTTTCTTAGGAAAGAAGGGTTCCTTCGAGGTTTTCTTTCCCCTGCCACCACCAACCTCCGTCCTGCTCGATCCTCCGGGGCCGGAGAAGAAGGGCCTCTGCTCCCTCTGTCCGCTTAGGTGGGTCGCCGTGGCATTCTGCGTCGATCTCCCTTCACCTGTTTCTCTTTCTCCCATTGCAATGTAAGTGAGAAGGGGGGGAGGGGCAATGATATGAGCCCAACCTTCCCCCCTCTCCTCATCTCTGTCGAATGCGTCTGTTTACTTCTTATCTGTTTTAATGGCGATCGCGCGACAACGCCGGCGCCGGAATAAACTCTGTATATCTTTCTTCCATGGAATGAATATATATATATATATATCGATGGTTGGAGGGTTTAATGCTATCTTCTTCCTCTGCATCCCATTTTCTCCTTCCCTGTGATTTCTTCTCTCGGCCAGTGAGACGACACCGTGCAACAGTGCCGACGCCGTGATGAGATGTTAACCTATATACATCCCCCCATCCACTATGCCTAAGGTGGTGAGTGTAAAGTGTTCGAATGTGGCACCGTTTTCACTTTCTTCTGCCCACTCATCTTCTCCCTGTTCGTGTGTTTACCCTACGTGAATGGCTTCTGCCGTTCATCTTCTCCGACGCCGATATGCCCAGCTACACCGTGAGCTACATCAATCCCCTTCTCCCCGGGTTTCTCTTCCACTTGAACGCCGAAGGTTTTGTTGCCAGAGACCAACACATGTGTGCATCTCTCTAGTCAATTCTGGGCCCGTCCTCCTATCCCCCTCCTATTCTCAATCATGAACAGGAGGAGATGAGGCCGTCCCTACATCCTGCTTCACCATCTTTTGGACATCAACCTAACGAGCATCCTGTCATCTTGTTAATGTGCATATGCCCAATGAGCATCCTATCATCCTGTTAATACATGTATATGCCTGATGAGCACCTTGTTAACCTGTTAATATATATCCGTATATACATATATATATATATATACCTATGGTTATCACGCTTAATTTATTAATTGCACATGTTTTGCAACCGCGCCGCATTACCATCTCCTTGAGGAGATCCGGTGACCGGGGAGAGGGGAACATCCCCCAAATGATTCACTGTAACACCACTATGTCCATGGGGGATCATCTAACAGTGATGAACCTCCTAAGGATTAACAAGTGAACAGTAAAATGGGTTAAACCCAACACAGTTAAAGCCACAATCCTTAATGGATATTGTGGTGGCCGTGAGTTATGTGCCCCTCGTAGGCTAGCCCTCGGGATTTTCCTCTCATACCGGTCATCCCGTTCTGGGCGTGGTGTCAGCTCGGGTCGCGTGCCCCTCATAGGCTAGCCCTCGGGGTTTTCGCTCCCGTCATATGTCGTTTCACTCGCTCGCTCTTCACCCACGGATTTGGTGCCCCTGGTAGGCTATCCCTCGGGGTCCTATCCGTTCGGGTTTTGCCAGCCGTCGTTGTGCCACCTGGTCCTTAGGGGTTGCTCCGCTACGTGAGTACTCCCCGCTTCTCCCCGACAATCCTCCGAGATGGGGAGATGCTGCCAAAATTTTGGCTCAACGACTGGGAGTACCGGACCATATATAGGCTACAAGAGTGTGTGATGGCAGAGATTCAGGATAGACTGGAACTGGCTTTTACTAGAGTAGTGGCAAAAATGCTGCAGGGAGGTTAGTATCGACAGGAGATAGGAGAGGAAGTGATGCGAAGGATGACTAGGAAGTGCTGAGCTACTGGTTTGGAGACGTGGGCAACACACCCCTCGGCCCCACAGACCCCGTGACTCGTAAAAGCTTAGACCAGAGGCAAAACTGTGTCCAGTCTCCTACACCCTCCAGTCTTCGGATGCGTCCCTTAACAGCATCTTGCTACGGACAACTATCCTCCAAAAAAAAGAGAAAAAAAAATAACCACAAAAATAATATCAAAATGGGGTTCAAAATAGAGAGCCCAAGGGTGCTGTAGAAGCCAACTCATTTTAACTAAATTCAAATTACCTAAGTCACTGAACCATGTTTTAAGAAATGCGTGATTAATAAAAATACTGATGGTATATTTTTGCACAAAATAAAGATACATTCACATATCCATCACGTAAAAACCAGCATCCTGAAAGCTTAGTCAATTGAATCTTTTTATTTTCTTGTTTGACAGGATAAAAAAAGACAGAAGAGCAAAGGATTGGGTTCCTCAACGCGGAGGAGTGACAGACATCATACTAGACGAAGTAGGGATAAAAAGGAAGAGAGACGAAGGCTATAACTCCCTCGTTAAGGCGCCGAGGCCCTGATAACAAGGAGCCAGATACAGAATAAACTGAGATCAGCTGTAATCAAGGCGGGCTAAAGCCTTGAGAACAGTAAGAAAAAGGGTGACAACCCCAAACAGGTGAGGAAGAAGGAATGGGAAGAGGAGGAGGAGAGTGATCCGACACGGTCGGGGAAGGAGTGTAAGAGTCATCCGCCAAAGGCGGGGAAGAAATGACATGATCGCCCGACAACATCGGGGGAAAGACACAAAAATCACCCAACAGAGTCGGGGAAGGAAGGTGACGGTTGCCCGACAGAGTCAGGGAAGGATCAGAAAAACTGCCCGACCGAGTCGGGGAACGAGCACGAGAAACCCCCGACAAGGTCGGGGGGAAAGGATGAGAAGTGGAAATTGGACGTACCAGGGGAAAACAACTAGAAGAAGCCCCTGGATTAGGGAACGAGGGGGACATAAGTCAGAACTTAGAATGGTGAGGATACGTGAAAATGGTTGAAACATGGTCAGGTGGCGGAAGGCACACCACCCAAGGATAGGAACTGAGCAAGAGAAATGATGAGTGGATGGAAGAAGGAGGTGGAGTGGACCCCCAAATGCACAACTGGCGGCCCCTGAACTTACGCCGCTGCTTCTTCTTAGCCGAGATCTTCTTGGAATGAATCCGCCTGGCGCGGACTCAGGCCTTCAAGCTCCTTGATTTACCGTGTCTTCTTAGGTAACGGGCCCACCTGGCAGATGGCCTGGCCCGGTTATGAATATACTACTTCACTGGGGCAGTTGACCCTAGACACGGGGTGCTAACCATGGCCGACATTCCCGAACAATTAGCTCCTTGGGATGACTATCAAAAAATTGTGGAGTTTTGTTGCTGGGCATCAGGAGCATGGGATTTGGCATCTCCACTTGGCAATTGGGCAAGAAGCCTAACTCCCTTACCAAAAATGCAGGCCGAAGCTGAGGGAGCATAATGCATGGCGTTGATGCGGTCGACACACTGATAAATCGATGGAGATTACCTAACAAATGTAGAGTGCCCCTAGATAATCTTGAAAATACGGCCAATTGCCTCTTGAACATGAAATTTATTAAACTCTTGGCGGCCGTATGGGTTAGCACCATTTGAGTGGAGAATCCTTCTTGGCTAGTGAACTGAATACCAATCAAGCAAGGAGAAATAACAACATCGATGATCGACCGTCCGACAGGCAATGAGATTGCCATCGGCCTTGCTCGGGAAGAGACTGACATCAGCACAAAGGAGCTTCTCTTGGCAACCATCTTCGAAAGTGAAGGCTCCTTGTCCCCAAAACATCCAGGGACCAGGACTTGGACTGACATGCGACAAATGAACTCTTGAACCCTGCAATGCATGGTTAAAACCTGGCTTATCTTATCACTTCCCCAGGGATTGGACCTGAGAGGCACCAGAGGTGACGCACACCCACTCCGTGGGGTGGGAAGTGATGAGGAAGGGGTAGAAGGGAAAGGTTCGGAAGGTGTTGGTGAGGGTAATGCAAGTGGCGGAGAAATAGTGGCGATAATAGGCCTGGGCGGGGGTAAAGGCAAAGGTAGAGGTGTAGGTGTGGGTTCAGCTAGCTCGGGCTTGGATGACGATGGCGAAAGAGGTGGCAAAGGTAGTGGAGGTGGCGGTGGTGGAATAGGGACCTTTGGGGGAGAAGACGACGAAGGCGGTGGTGATGGTGTTGAGGGTAATGGAGATGGCAAAGGTGGAGAGGGTGAAAGTGGTGGTGAAGTGGAGGAAGTGGCAGGTTGCGGCGCTCTTCGACGTATCGTTACGACACGTCGAGCAGTCTTGGGACCAGGAGTGGTGGTGGAGATGGAGGGCGAAGGAGGGGTATTTGCCTGAGCGGAGGCTTGGATAGGTGGAAGAGATGGGACAGAGGAATAAGTAGGTAACAGAGCGGGTGTTTCATTAACCGAGGAATCACAAGGGTGCCCCTGGTCTTGAGATCGGGATGGCTGCCTGTGCAGCACTTGCTACTGCTGCTGCTGGCTGTGGAGATCTAAAATAACTTTTTGCATAATAGCCTAATCAATCCTCTTACCATTTTTCAGACCATAAATAAATTCCTAAAACTCGGGACAATCCTTGACCAAATGCCCCTGTTGACGATGAAACTCACAAAAATGGAGCAAATTTCCAACCATGGATTGGCAAGGCATCACCGGAGGGAGTTGGAATGTGTGAGTGGCCATCAAAGCCCTGAAGATATCTGTAAAGGATTTTGGCAATGGAGGGTGATGAGCCCACTTTGGGAAAGGTGGATGTCGAGGGGTATAGGAAGGTAATGGGGATGGTAGTGAGGATTGTGTAGGAAATGGTAATTGCGTAGGTAAGGGCGCATGGCTAGTAAGCATGCATGGAGTGGGAATGTAGTGGACGTCACCTACCTGCTCTATTGCTGCAACGTAAGGATTTTGTCCTCGCGAGGAGCTTGCTCCTCGTGTAAGCTGTGTATCAGCGTGTGTGTGGGGGGAGGGTCGTCACCGTTGCTGCATTTGCAGTGTGGTAAAAGCCTCACTGGGTTTGGTGAGAGGTGGATGTAGGTCTGCGGGTTTGCAGACTGGACCACCTTAAAAATCCATGTGCAGTGAGTTGTGGTTTGTGTGATGGTTCCTTATCCTCTATCCCCATTCGCATGCACTTGGTTGTTTAAGATTTGCATATTCTCTGTTTTACCTGTGCACTGCATACACCGTCTCCCGCTGGCCAATTCCCATTCGGATTCAAACACTTATATGTTGTCCTGCACAAAGACAGTCATCGAGCTTTAAAGCTTCCAGCGGTGTGATCACATATACAGATTGGCGTGAGCCATTCTCCACACAGAGTGTTGTGATCACTCTTTCTAAAAGATCTGTCTTATTCCAGCTCAGCATAGGCTGTTGGGAACTTTAGTATTCGCATTGGGGGTTTGATTTAAGCTCAACGTGAGTTATCTTCTGGTTTAGCAAGGTTCGGTCTGAGCACTCTAGTGTCCTTTTGTTCTGTGTTGCTTAAGTGATTAGATGAAGTCTTTAATTGGGCAAAATTTTGAAGGGATCTATTCACCCCCCCTCTAAATCCTTTTAGCGCACCCAACAGAGTCAACATGCTCCTCCCGACGGTGATACTCTGAATGTCAAAGTCAACCCGAACCGGCGTGAGACTACTCACGTCGGGGTAACCCAAAGCCTGCGTCCGGAAAGGACGATTCGAAACTCGTGTCGCATGCCCAATGATACGTCTTGAAAAAGGAACAGCACGTTTCTACCCGACGGCAAAAGGCGAAATACCAAAGACGCTCTAGACGGCTTCGTCAAGCGCAATAAACAAGATGATCTGGCGTCATTTCCGTGCCGGAATAGGGTGGCTGCGCCGATTCAAGCTGCAGATCACACTTTTGGTGTGGGCCGCCAGCCCATGTCGATCCAGCACACCAAGTGGCGCCGGATCAAGCCACTTCGCTCCTATAAAAGAGGAAGCGGCCGAACAGAGAAGGGGCGCGAGAACAGAACTAGCAGAAGAGAAAAAAAAAAAGGAAGGAGAAGGGAGAATAGAGACAAAAAGAGAAGGCAGAAGGAGAAGAGCAGGCGATCCAAAGAGGAAGGGCGTCTGAAGAGGAGAAGAGAGATAGGGAGGGAGAGTAGTATCTGAGCAAATCCACTAGGTGGGTTGATTGTATTTCGTCTCTTTTTCCTTTCACGCCGATGGAGGGCCATATCTTTTGTATTTCCCTTTCTCTGGATGAATGAAATAGCTGGTCGTCTGACCTTGGTTCTGGGAATTTTATTGCATTCTATATGTTTTATGTTTCTTATCACCGTTTCTTTTTTCTTTTTCACTATGTGCATGAATAAAAACCTTCCTCTTTCATTACCGATGGTTTCCAGCCCGCCGCTGACGAGCTTAGCAGTGCCCTCTTAGGCGATGATCCATGGAGTTTACTCTGAATGATGAGTAGTACCCTGGGATCTAGGAAGCCCGAAATCCCCTTCTGCTACCGGAGGGGCATCGCGTTCTCATCATAGTCCTTCACCGCCGTCAACCCCATCCTTGGAAGGGTTTAGGGCTCTATCTCCTTCTCTGCACTTCATCAGAGGGAGGGGAAGCATGGCTGATAGTCCAATTTGGCGGCCCCTGCAATCGTGCCCTTTGTTGTTCCCTTCCCCATGGAGCAATCGTCGAAAGCTCTCGAGCTTCTCTGCTTCCTTCACTGTGAACCGGCATGGATTCCCAGTGTAAGCTCATAGGCTCTTGAACCTCCTTTCCTCCCCTTTGTAATCCATCAGAGAAGGGGGAAATTCATGGGAGGTCCAGTCCTTCATGTCTATGTGACTGACCTCCCCCTTGGCCCTTCACATAACAACCACAAAGGGGTTTTCCGATGCTCTGTTTCCATGAAAAATGAACCGGCGCGCATCGATTGCCTGATTTGGCGCCGCCTTGCAAAATCCCGATCCGGTGTCCGACGGCGTGCACGATCCGGTGCAAGCCCCTGGCTTGGCCAGTTGTGATCCGACACCCCCATTTGTGAAGATGATCCGGCGCCGCTCAAAGAATGATCCAGCAGCCCCTTTCATCGCCTAATTCGGTGCGGGCACGCGGCTACGATTCGACGCACCTTGGCTTGGCCCTGATCTGGTGTCTCATGCCGCGCATGATTCGACGCACCTTGGCTTGGCCCTGATCTAGTGTCTCGCGTCGCGAGTGATCCGACGCGCCTTGGACCTCGATCCGATGCCTTACGGCGTGCGTGATCCGGCGCAAGCCCTTGGTTTGGCCAACGTTAATCCGGCACCCTCTTTTGTGAAGATGATCCGGCGTTGCTCCAAAGGAGCTGACCCGGTGCAAGGACGACTTCTCTTCTGACTTTATCGTCCGGCTTCGCTCTGATGTTCTAACCTAGATTCTGCGCTTTTCTGTCCCTTCCAGAGCACCCAGACCGTCTCGATTCCCTCCTAGGCTAGCCCTCGGGGATACGGCATTACGGATAACTCGATATGCCGTTACGATGAGCATATCCGAGCATCTAAGGGACCATCTTGGATTCTCCAGGGATGTGCACCCACTATCCACCCCCCCAAATGTCTTGGGTCTAGGGAAGATGCCGTCGAAATTTCGTCAGATATCTGGATCGACTGAGAAATCAATATATCGGATATACCCGCTAGGACAACCGAGTAGACCAGAAACCGCTTGGAACCCGTGAAGCCTCCCAAGAGTTGTAAAGCTCTGAAGGGATAAAAGGATTGTCATGTAGTACATTAAAGCCACAGAGATATAACAGTAAGAAATTAAATTTTATTAGATCGGTTTGCTAAAGTAGTACAAATAAAATTAATTTTTAATTAACAGTTTAAATTTAACAATTGTACCAGAGTCCAGTCCAAAGGAAAGACTAGCAGTACAGTGAGCAGAAAAGGAAAGACGTACACTGAGGTCGGGGGAAGCCCCACACAGGTACCTCTGGCAGCTATGAACACGCCACTCCAGGAATGGCGGAAGCAGAATGACGTCACCCACCTGAAAAGTAGGGGTGAGCCTCGTGTCATTGGCTCAGTAGGGGTCACGCGGATCCCCACTTAAAAATAACGCAGTAACATAGAACAACAAAATAGCAGGTGTAGTAAAGTAGGAAAACTACACTAAAAAGTTGTAAAGAAGAGAAAGTAGGAGTAGGGAATGGGCAAGGGAGAGGGAAGCTAAAAGAAAAGGGAAAAGCCATACTAAACGAGCGCGGCTGTCGAACTAACCTCGGCTCCCAAGCTACTACAAACAACAACAGAAGGGTAAACTCTAAACTCGAAAGGTCAGGAGTTACCGATCTGTCGACAAGCACGAGGCCTAAGACGAAGGCCAACGAGACCAGACAATAAGTCCAGAAAAGACCTAGACAGACGCAGACCCAAAATGACTAGAATGTCATGCACACAACATAGCACTGACCACGGGCAAGACCACGAGAGGGATAACCCGGAAAGGTTACAACGAATAAGAAACGCGAGAGTCACGTGTCACATGACTGGAGTACCTCCTCACTAGAAGAACAGCCAGCTGCGTCCATTGACATCATATGCTGCACCTACAAGTACCACGCTACAAGTGCTAAGAATAGTGGAGATTGAGGTACGCTCTAAAAGGAACCAGGAACTACAGTAGTGAGTGACTAATCAGGGTCATGCCTATCGACGCAAGTCCAATGCCCTTGACCACGTGTGTACACACTAGCTTTTGCCTAAGCCAGGCCTCTACCTAGTCCCCCCCCGAAGGATGCTACAGTGAATATCGCGGGAGCCCACAAAAACTAGCTTACAAATCGTAAATCGGGAACTGCCCCTCTGTAAAGGCCGTCACGTCGAAACGTGTCGTAAGGCTACGACTAGTGGAGGAACAAGAGACACAGGCTCCAAAATGCGAGTGTCGGAGTACAGATAGGCAAGGAAGCACTGCCGCATGTACTACAAAGCACCAATGGCAGTACAGGAAACTACCGGCAGACTCAGGACAAGGCAACTAGACAAGAAACTACAACGATCCTTGAGTCTCATGACTCAGAGTCATGATCATTTTACAAAGCAGAACAAGCCGCCAATAAGTTTAATCCTAAGCTAGAGAAATCGACTCACAGCAGGAAATGACTCACGGAGACCTGAAGGGACACCGAGGACCCTCAACACATATGGATACATAGAACGAGGTAAGATGATACCTCACGACATCCAGAACCATGTCTCGAAGTAGACAGAATTGTCGAGACACACACAAGATCACCTGTCAACCACTGGGTCCCACCGGGTTGACTAGAAATAGACAATGACATTAAAAGCAGTACAGAATACTGCTCACCCCACGAACACTCTTTGTCACCTCACATCATGGTTTTAGCCCTCATAGGACATCGGGAGACATCAACGGGACAACAGGCAAACCTTAAGGTCAAGCCAAGATGAGCTGAAAATATGGCGTCGAGAAATGACGTTCCACAGAATGGTAGTCCTAGACTAAGTCATTAGGAAAACTACGACAGTTCGAGAATGGACTACACTCAGTCAACCTTCAACTGACCAATCCAGTGCACCACCGACACAAAGACATCGCCTTAGGACACAAACCTAAGACCGATGGACACGGCATAGGCCATCACAGCCAACAGACAACACAGAGGGATGAGCGGTTCTTGGAGGACCGCACAAGGGCATGGGCGGTCTGGGACAGCCCGCTCAAGTCTAAACACTAAAAGGGGGATGGGCGGTAAGGGTAGGACCGCCCAAGGGGATGAGCAGTCAAGGTCTGGGCGCTCAAGCCAACCGACCCAGAAGAGTTCCTGGTCTAAACGGTTTTGACCAAACCGCTGAACGGAATCGATATACTACAGTGTCAGTCAAAATGGTCTTGACCAGACCGCCTAATGCGACCGATAACCAACTGTTGACCAAAGGTCAATTGGGATAAGCGGTCAAGACACCGCCGCACATCCCAATAGAAGGACAAGTGGCTGAAATCTGGTCACCCAAGAGGGGATAGGCAGCCCTCACCTGGCCACCCATACCATGAGCGATCTAACAATAGACCACTCAACCTCCAAACCAGACGAGGATGAACGGTTCGAGGCTGGCCGCTCATATAGATGAACGACACCTGGTTCGACCGTTCAACCGTCACGACGAGCAAACCCAGGGGTTCATCCGATCATGGCCTTTCCATGCCCTGTTTGTACCGAAATGAATGGGATACAGCCACAACCTCCCTAGCAATCACATAGACTCCGACGGGAGTCAAAACGACACACGAATCGTAAGAAATGGGCGATTTTAACGAAATCACCCAAATGGGGTTAACGAGATTCCCGGCCTCCTACCGGCCCTGATAGACCACCATTTGACACGAAAGGGTTCCAAGTGGTATCGGGTCTACTCGGTAGTCCTATCGGGCATATCTGGTATCCAGAGTCCGGGTCGTCACACGACAGGTGGAGGACCCTCGATGCTCAGTGATTTGCCCCCGGTTCCCTCTGTGATGGCCGGCCCAGGTACTGACCCCACTCGTGTAGGAACTGCCTCAGCCGCGCGCTCTCCCGAGGCAGCCGGAGTTGGCGATCTCTCCTCCGCTGAAGGAGAAGTATTTTCACTCCCCCCTCCACCACTCAACGTTGATGAAGGAGAATTCGAGCCGTCCTCATCTGAGTCATAGCGCTGCCCGGGGATGAAGAAAAGCTTGTCAAGGACCTATGCCTGGGCCAGACTAGCTACCCGCCTGAAGCCTTGGGCAAAACCCTTCCGTAACCCCGGTCAGTAGCCCGACTCGTAATAGGTGATGGTGGTCTGTTTCAGAGCTTCACGATACTCTTTCGAGCTTTGATAGAGCTCGACTGCCTCCGCCCCGACTCCTGCTACCTTCTCCTCGAGCTCAGCTACCTTCACTTTGGCCTCGATCAACTTTGCCTCGACTTCAGCCCATGCCACTTCGGCCTCCCCTGTAGCCTGCTCGGCCTCTTGGACCCCCCCGAACTCCTTTCACTCGGCCACCCACTGTCCCGAGCATTCCACCTGAACCTGACGCTCCTCTACCAGGAACTTGCTCTTTAGCTTGGCAATATACTGAGCTTGGGTCAATTGCTCGACCAATGATCGAGCTTCCTCCTGGCTCGCTCGATCATGTGCCCAGAGTGAGGCCACCTCCCGTCGAAGCACCCCAAGTCAGAGGTCAACCGACCAATCCTCTGGTCGGACTCTCCGTGAACCTAGGAGTGAGCCCTCCCCTCGCTCTACAACCGCGCCATGAAATTTGTTATCTCAGCCCCTAGCTGAGCCATGAACAAACCACCCTCTATGACCCTTTCGAGAAGCATGGGGGGGAGCAACGCGGGAATTCCTCCCGAATAGACGGAGGTATTAAAGCTCGACACCGATTGTACGGGGAGGCATGGACGGTGAACCACCTCTGCTGATTGGGAGGAACCCTATCTGGAGGAGACGAGGCCAGGGCATCCTCCCCAGACGTCCCCAAGCTTGGGACGACGACCCTCGACTCAGCCTAGATCTGCACCTTGACATCCTCCTCCTCACAGCGCACCCCGGCTGCCTCGACCGGGATTTCGGAGCTAGCCTCGTCCCCTTGTGCTCTTGCAAGCTCAACAGAGGTCCTCTCAACCACTGTGGGCACCTCTGGCTTGATCGTCGGGAGGCTCGGGTGACGGACATCCTCAGTTGGGAGCTCCTCGGGCGAGCGGGTGGTCTTCACCTTCCTCAGCCACCTCTTCTCGGCAGTCAGAGCCTTCAACAAGGACAACATCAACCACTCCCCAGACTACTTGCGCTTGGCTCCCCTTCACTCTCGGTCGTCTTCCGGAGTAATTCACTTGCCCTTATCCCGGGTAGAAGAATGACCCTCGGAAGCTCGAGGCGCACTAGGAGTAGTAGGCACCTCTAGCTCGACGACCTCCTGCTCTGATGCTCACTCCTCATCATCACAGCGCCTCATTTTTGCCCATCTGGGGACAAGCCATCAGCGAAGGCTCGGCCAACCACAATAACAGAGTGCAAAAGCGGAGCCCTCAAGATCCTTACCTCGGGGAGGCAACGCATGGCGAGGAAAATCATCAATGTTGACTGGAGTCATCAGCTCAACAGTTGATCGACGGTTCTCCTGAAGAATTCTAATCTCCTCCTCTAGCTCCGAGGAGATCACCAGTTGCTTTGGGGGGAATACCAGTTGGAAATTCGACTTATCAGGAAAGCCCTAGCTAGTAGCACCCTTGCTAAACCCTACTTAGAAAAATTAGGTTTTTCACCCCTTGTGTGAGGTATCCCGAGGGGAGAGGATCACACAACTCCTTCCCCTCCTCACTTGAAGATGGAAAAAACCCTTCCCGATGTGGGTTTGTTCCTTCAGCTCGAAGAAGGCATGAAAGTGGTCTAAAGAAGTGGCGAGGCCACTCAAGTGGCAGAGGAAGATGAAGGAGAAGATGAAAGCATAGGAATTGAAAACCAACTGGACAGGAGCCAGTTGGTAGAATTTCAGTAACTGCTCAATAAAGGGGTGGAGTGGAAGATAGAAACCACACTTCCAAGCCAAAAGAAAAATGTAAAAAAGGCCCAAACGAGTATCCAGGCTGGACTCATGGAGTTTGGACAGGGAGAAATAATACTACCACGAAAATTTGTAGCGGACCTCGATCTCTTTCACCTCGGCCTCACCCAGCCCGCTGTGCCAAGGATGGCTGGACATCAGTGCTAAACTCGTTGTGCCCTGCTCAGACTCCTGGATCTCAACCTCGGCATCGTGCTCTGCCATAGAGGAATGAGAAGAACAAGAAGGAGAGGAGGGAATAGCAGAGTCAGAAGACTCAGAGGGAGGAGGAAGCTGACGAATCACCGCCGCCGTTATCTCTGCCAACTCCGCAAAAGCCTCTACGATTCTCTGCTCCCTCTGGTCACTCTCACAGTGCATGGACTCTCTCAGAATGCGAATGCGATGAAGGGAAAAGCACTAAATGGAGGAGACATGGGACACAAGCATACGGGATATTTATATACCCCAACAATCCTAGCGGGAAGCGTCGTGACATTTTGAACTCCAAGAAGGGCCTCCCCACGCCAACTCAAGGGAGCCATCATCATATACATGCCCCCAGGACACCTGCATTAAATGGCCCCTGTAGGCAAAAGATATCCCCCATTCGAGCCACCAATACTATCCCACTATACTCTACTCTCTGAGCCCAAACTTTGGCTCAGGAGTAGGGGGCAAGTGGAGAGGGGTAAATCCACGGCCCAAAGAGATACGCGGATCGGGACAGCCCAATCAGGTCCAAACAGGCCCAACCAGGCCCAATCTAGCCCAACGAGGCCGATCTCCCAAAGTGATAGCCCCACAAACGGGCACACTTATCTTGAAGCCCAAAAATGCTTTGACCAGACCTTCCTAGGCGGCCTTCTGGCCCAGAAGATCGAGTAACGGTCGCTCGGAAGAGCCCAAGCGGCGACCGAGCATAAGCGACCAATGCTGCCCACTTCTCTCGGGAGAAGCCCAAGCACCCCATCAGGCGGTATCCTACGCTCAGACCTCCCATGAGCACAGTTTTCTTTGGTAGGGCGTACATCCCAACGAGAGTCTCGCTGCCGCTCAGAGATAGGAAGCTCAAATGGATAGGGGAGATAAGAGTCCTTTAACTGAGGAGAGCTTTCCTCCAGGATATAACGCCCCCTGGTCCCTCCAGCTACCCTACCTCCAGGCAAGAGAGTAAGTAGCTATGTAAACTCCAAGAAAACCCTCCAGAAAGGTAAGGTGATCCAGAGTACTCAATGCCCCACCCACTGGTGGAGAGCAATCTCATGCCCCTCACTCTTTCTCCTACCTCCCTTCCACCTACGCTCTATCAGCTTGCTAACTTAAGCATCAGAGAGTTTTCCCCAGGGTTTTAACCCTTGGTTGCTCTGATCCATTTCCTGTCTTGTAGATCTCTCATTGGTGGTGACCTCGGCAAGGGCCAATCCAGGATTGTGCGGCTCAGGATCCAGCGCGAGATCACCCCTCTTCACTCTCTAAGAAAACTTCTATCGAACACCTTAAGTGCAAGATGAGTTTACCTCTCTATGAAGCTTCACACGAGCAAGCTTCAGTCTCCACGAGATGCTCTATTGCAGCACACACCTCAGCTACAAGAAGATGCCCAGATCTAGTGGAACCTGGCCGGAGCTCTGATACCAAGTATTGTTGGAGAAGCAAGACCACTTGAATAAAATAGAGTTACAGGAAAAATAGAGAGCCAACTCTGTTTCTTAAATAGCAAAATACAGAGTACTATCTATTGACAACCTAACATCTATTTCAGCAAAAAACACTTTAAAATAGATACTTCTGTGAACCTTGACTACAAACTACAGATAACACTAAAAACTTTAAATTGAAAAATAGGGAAAAAGAAAGTGGAGAGCTATCGTGAGCACTACTTGCCCATAATAGTTGGAAGATGGATAACTAAGCAGGACCAAGTCTCATAGATCAAGTCCCTCTTCACCCCAACGGCCACATATGCACCATATTTCATCGATGGACACATGTACCAACGTTCACCCTCCTTGCCTCTTCTCAAGTGCTTGTTCCCCTCAGAAGTAGAACAAGCCATCACAGAAGTTCATGAAGGCTTATGCAGCAGTCACGTTGGAGGTCGAGCACTCGATAAAAGCCTACTGAGACAAGGTTACTGGTGTCTGACCATGCAACAAGATTGTATCAACTATGCTCGCCAATGTGATCAATGCCAAAAGTATGGGCATCTTCATCATCAATTGATGACTACGCTCCACACTCTAATGGAACCATGCCCCTTGGCCCAATGGGGAGTAGACATCCTCAGTCCCTTCCCAGAAGCTCAAGGAAGGAAGAAATTCTTGATCGTCGCCATCAATTATTTCATCAAATGGGTCGAGGCTGAATCTCTCACCAATATTACAAGTGAGACATCTTAGAAGTTCATCTTGCAAAATATTATTTGTCAGTTTGGGATCCCACAAGTCCTCACAACCGACAATGGTCACCAGTTTGATAATGCCTTCTTTTGCGAGAAGTGTGTTGAGCTAGGAGTTTGGAACCATTATACGTCAGTCTGGCATCCCCAAGCCAATGGACTAGTGAAGAACGTAAATTGAACACTTCTACATGGCATCAAGACGTGTTTGGAGTAGGCCAGTGAGTTGTGGGTGGAAGCAATGCCCAACATTCTATGGGTACACCACAATACTTCTCAGGTGGCCACAAACAAAACCTCTTTCCATTTAGCCTATGGGGTAGAAGCAGTGATTCCGGTAGAAATTTTCAACCCTACTCTTATAGTAGGATAATTCAACGAAGGACGCAACAACCAGGCTTTGCGGGAAAACTTGGACTTACTATCTGAAGACAGGGGGTAAGCCAAGCATGTCTAGTCACCTATCAATAACGGTTGGCATAATATTACAATGCTCAGGTCAAAGACCACCTCTTCCTCCTTAGCGACCTGGTCCTCTGGCTCACAAGTGTCGTAGACTCATGATTAGTAGTGGACAAATTGGCACCCAACTGGGAAGGCTCCTACAGAATCACAAAAGTGCTCAGAAAAGGGGCGTACAGACTCGCCGCACTAGGCAGTCGAGAAGTGCCTCACATATGGAATTCTATAAATTTGTGAGCTTACTATCAATAAAAAGGTTGGTGCATGTTACAATTCATTGTTCCTTGTAATTTGCTTATTAGAACGGGTGAATAGCATAGGGGAGCTATGCCTCCTAGAGTAAAGAAAACTAGTCTGCTCCTAATGGAGCTACGACCAACTAGCCTCCTCAAAAATGATATGGGGGTTACACCTCCAAGAGAGGGGCCAACTAGTTTGCTCTTACCAGAGAAGTGACCAACTAGCCCCCTTGAAACAAAAGATCTCAGAGCCAAACCCATCGAAAGGGCCAGCAAGCCACATGCCATAGCAGGCCAACTAGCCCTACATAATGAAAGGCAAGCGAGTCCTCTCCCAACCGGGGAAGTGACCAATAAGCCTCTTGGAATGATGGTGACCAAATTGTTGTGCCCCTGTGGTCATTAGTCATATGTATTTCATGGTTTTGATAATGGCTAACACTATAAGTCATTGATTATTTTTTCACTCCCATATGACTGACATACGTGCGAGCGTTAACAGTTCTGTAGCGATTTATCGTAAAATCGCTAGATTGCTATTTGTGCTCGCAGATTTCTGGTTTTCTCTCCCGCGGGCGGGTGTTTCATCCTCCTCTTTTCAAGATATTTTTCTTAGCTTTACTGGTTTAATTACCTTGGTGGCGATCGCATTTCCTTAGTTTGTGCTATTGTCTTTCCTATCTCTCTCATATCTTCTTTTATTTGCTTTATTTTGGTTGCTCCACACCTACGGTATTTGTTTTTATTTATTCTTTTGCTCCACACAGCGTGTGTTTTTCCTTCTCCTTTGCTTATTTTTCATGAAGACAACATGCCCATGTGTTCTTAGTTCATGTTGATTGCTTGAGTAGGTGATATACTTATTCATAGTTGGGTTAATCGCTGAATGGAACCAGTTAAAACCAACAACTACGTTCTCTGTCTTGTCACTCTTGCTTATTCCGCCCCTCCTGGGGCGAGTTAGCAGATCTTCCCTGGTCGGACCACTCGATTTCGACCGATTGGCCTAGGGCTGGGGTGTCCTCCTCGCATATGGCGTGCTTCTGGGTTAAGGCGAGGAGGTCTGTCAGGGTCGCGGGGGCTTCAACTTCGAGTAACTGTCAGAGGATGGAGTCCCGGGTCCCCTGAGTAATGGCGGTGGTGACATTGCTTACATCGAGGTGGGGTACAAGGAGCGCCTCTACTCGAAAATGGGACACATCCTAGAGGGTCTCCTCTCGTCCCTGCCTGATGGCGAGTAGGCTCATCACGGATTTGGCCATCTTTCAAGGGCCGATAAAGTTCTCTTTGAACAGCTTCATTTGCTGTTGAAAGGTGGTGACAGTCTCAGTTGGCAAGGACTCAAACCACATTTGGGCATTTTCTTGAAGAGTTGTGACGAACGTCAGGCATTTCATAGCGTCCGATGCTAGGTGGAACACTAGGTTGGACTAGAAACTGTGCACATGGTCGGCCGGGTCGGTGGTGCCGTCGTAGGGGGTGAATGATGGCAGCTAAAATTTTGGAGGGATGGGAGCCTCCCTAATCTCCCTGGAAAAGGGAGCGTGAAAGTCGAGGTCATCGTCAATGAGGCCGCGGGTTTTGGTAGCGAGCAGAACGTCATCCAGGTATCAGACCTTGTCCTCGATTTTGTTCAAGAGCCACAATCGTTGTGCCATCTCTAGATTGGAGTGGAGCGGGCTGCGTGCCCTCGATCCGGGTGAGCTGCGCGATCGTCAAGTCCGCGCAGTGGAGGCCTGGGACGCCTCCCTCACTCGGCGGGTATCCGCCATGATCAGAGACCCCCCATTCTAAGGTTGTTCTGATGGAACGTGTTGGGGCCCTGTCATTTTGTTAAAGATATCTTGACATAGGCCTGTCAAGACCTGGATCTGTTGTGCATCTCGATGAGCTCATCGTGGGTGATCTCTCGACGCGGCCAGGTGGAGGACGAGGCTTCATGCAATCGGCTGGAGCTTGGACCTAGGTGAGATCCACGGCCCCGGTTGCTGGTGTTGCGGTAGCTCAATGAGGTGCCATGGCTTTTCGATCGGAGGTCCCACAACCAGTGTCAAAAAGTGTAGAGGCAGAAATTTGGTCTCTAGCCCTCGTACCATAGTGTTCTATTTATTTGTCAGGGAAGACCGTTTAGCACTCGTGGAAGCCTGCAAATACCAGAAAAGTAGGGCGTTAGGAGTCCTGGGCGTTACCCCAGGGGACTACCCTCTGATGCTTAAGTCAGCGCACAGGAGACGAAGAAGTGAGAAATAGGGAGAGAGATAGCGAGAGAAAGAGAGTTATAGAGTGGCGAGGTAAGCCAGATCTAGGCGAACTGCCTTTCTGAGGGAGTTCTCGCCATGACTAGTGGGCACTTGGGGAGTGCTTGCTGGGCGATAAGGGTGCTCAGAGGGCAACCAGAGAGTGGCGAAGGCTTTCTCTCTTAACGACAGAGTGGTTTCTCGCGTCTCTTGTTGGAGCTGAGTAGGTGTTTTCTTGCTGGAGTTCACTGTGTCCTCTATTTGTCCGTTGAAGTCCCATTTGTAGGGGGTTGTCTTGTTGGTGAGGGCCGGTCCCTTACCATGGAAGGGCGTAAGTCGTGGAGCAACGCCTCCCCACGATCAGGGGGAGTTTCCCATTGAGGGCCCGTTCCTCCGGAGTCAGACGGTTCTCGTGAATCTTACAACTCCCGCAGGGTGTACTTGCCCTTAATGGAGTCGAGGCTGATGTCATGGCGGGTAGCATTCGATCGCCAGAGGGCCATCAACCGGCCGTTGCGCCTAGGTAGAAGCCCCATATGCACTGGCAAATCCGAGGTCGATCTGTCCTGGGCTGCTCGTTTCGGGCCGACATCGTGAGAGACCCGTAATGCTTGTTGTGGAGGCCTCAACCGAAGCAGACTTGTCGTAATGGGCCTCATATGGGCCAGGTTGATCTTACCCTCCTCAAGTCCATTTTTTGTTGATGACAAAAGGGGGGAGAATAGGTTGGGTGTACATGTACTTAACTTCTTAATCTCTCCTTTCATATAGAGGGAGAATAGGTTTACTTGGTTAAGTTGAAAATTGATTTTTCATTGATCAAAATGCTTCTACTCTATCTTATGAAACTCACGCACACATCATTTTGTCATCATCAAAAAGGGGGAGATTGTTACATCCCCTAGTTGATTTTGGTGGTTATGCTTTAATGATAACAAACCGAGTGTGCTTTTGTGTGTGTCATTGAGTAATCTATTTGCAACTTATTTCATGCCTCTGAGAAATTTATGGATGGAAGGGGGGGATGTGAGGATGACACACAAATATTTGAGATTTTTTTGACGTGGTTTAAGGGGTGGGAAAAATAAAATAAAGTCAAACCATCCCGTAGATCTATAAACTGGCAGATTGCTAGGGGGAAACTAAATTACTAGGAAAAATAGTAAATGGAGGCGGATTGACACGGAATTCAAACTGGAGATGGGGGACGATAGGGGGAACAAACCCTCAAAATTTGAGGTTGAATAGACAACATGAGTTGAAGATAGGCCTCAGCTTGCTGTCCAGTAGAGAACAGACTAGAGACGATGAAGTGGTGGTGGTGCGACGAAGACTTGATGGCGGTGGCGGCGGCGGTGCTGAGCTTCTCACCTAGTGAAGGACTGATATGGAGGCATCACACCTCAAAGATGGCTACAATCTCTACTACAAATGGGGTGGAGAGGAGAGAGGAAAGGGGGGCCCAAGGCTTGCTCTTATGCAAATGCAATTTTCTTTCAATAATTCTTGAGAAAATACCAAAATACATGGATTATATAACTCCCACCTAAAGACCTAATTACCCTCAGATCTAGGGTTAGTGAGGGGCAAATAAGGGATAAGAGATAACTCCCCCACATGGTCAAACAATAACCAAAATAAAAAACAATACAAGGGGGCTGCGCCCTCCTTTCAAGGTGAACAAATTTGAATTTTCTTCTTACTTGTCCCCTTGGTCCAAGTCCTCCCATGGACCAAAGACCAACCCAAGTGGGCCCTAAAATCTAGGTGGACCAATGGGAAAGAAAGTGGGGGTCCCGCCGGGCCAACATGACTCTTTTGCAAAGAAAGCCACTAAATCCTTAGGACTCACACATTGGCTTATAGTTGTCATACAATTGCAAACCCATTTGACACAAGGGTATAAATGCAAACAACAAAAATAAAAAAATAATGGCCTTGCTGTGATGTCCCCATCAATTCTCCCCGGGTGGGAGAAACTCGACCCCGTCGAGTAAGGGGTGCGGCTGCTCACATGGCTCCAGCGGATCCATCATCGTACAAGGTAGCGTGGGTACGCTTCACTCCTAGTATTTGTCACATGCTCATCCCGTATATGTTCTATATGCTCACGCTGCTATGGAAAGAGGCTAGTGGTGGACACTCCAGGGTGGGGAGACGGCTCAAAGACTCACTAGGAATCACCGTTGGGTCCCATATTTCTCATGCAAGTTTACAACACACGCAGTAGATCTGACTTGCCTCACTCTTGAAAGAGACTGACACCGCGAGCGTGCATTAGACCAACTCAACTCAACATAGACAGACTTCGACTTGACACATGCAGACTCCAAACAGACTGGATGACAAAAAAAGAAAAGAAAAAAGACTCGCACATGACCCTAGACTCATACATAATGCAGTGACATTACCCCTAGGCAGACATCATCCGGGTGCTGCATGCTAGGTGTCGATAGGCTCCTCCGGGTCATCCTCATAGAATTCGTCAGCTAACCCCTGCTCGGCCTCATAACTGACAGACACGAGCCCAAAAGGTGAGGCTTCTCCGACCCTTTTGTCCCCTAGGGCTAGTGAAGTACGAGTGGGACACTGGCCTACAAAGTGACCCAACCCCTGACAGCGATAACACTGCTATCGTGACCCACTAGTTTCCCCAATAAGTGGTCCCTTATCCTCCCTATGGACAAATGGTGTAGGCAACAGGGGAGGAGGTGTGGGTGCCGGTAGATGGGCAATGGGAGCTGGTGGTTGGGGTGGAGGTAGATCCCTTGGCGGGGGAGGGCGAGGCCTTGGAGCGAATTGCTCATGACAGGCAAGCTCCTGAGGTCGAGCCATGGGGGCCCTCTGATATAGGGAGCTACGGGGCTCGGCACCACGAAGAGGGACGGGGCCCAACCATTGGGTAGACTCGAACTCTCTCTCAAACTGTTCCAACTCGAGAGCAACCTGATACGTGTCTTCCAACTTGGTCACGTTGCGGTGAAAAAGCTCATACTGATAGTGGGGCCGCAGACCACGAGGGAAGCGGGAAACGGGCATGTTGCTCTCCTCCGTGACCCCACATCGCAGAAAATACTCATCAAATTTAGCGATGTACTCGGAGACAGACCGATCTTCCTGGCTGAGACTCTGCCACCTATCTATGAGTCGCTAACGGTATGTGACAGGAAGGTATTTTAGCCAGAGTTTGACCTTCATTTCACCCCATGTATCAACTTGGGGCTCCATATGCTAAAACAACAAGCTCTCTACATTCTTCCAATAAGTCTGTGCCTGTCCTATTAGCTTCATAGTCACGAATCAGACTCTTCGGCAGTCCGTCATGTTGAACCAATCGAAGTACCGATCCATCCCTGTCTCCCAATCTAGATAGACCTTCGGGTCCAAAGACCCGTCAAAAGTGGGAGGGTCTACTCGCACGGTCCTAAGGACTCTATCGTCCTCTTCATCCCTTGGCTGATGAAAGCCACGACGGTGTCGGCCATACCCCTCATAAGTATTATCGGACCCATAGTCCTCAAGACCAAGGTCACGGAGCTGTGGTTCGGGGGCTCGGTGAGGGGTGGGCTGAGGAGCATGTGCAGGCGGGTCCTGGGCCACGGGGGCGGGCTGGACCTGGACTATGGGAGTGACTTGGCTTTGGGCCACCACCAGAGTGGGTGTGGGTGGGCCCTGGGCCGCTCTAGGAGGGTCTCCGTGTGACATCCTATCCAACCGTCCAACCAGATCTCCACGTTTGGAGTCCGGGGGTTCCCGTTCCAATTTTCTCCCCCCCGGTGCATTGATCAGACCACTCAGGACCTGAAATGACCCCCCCCCACTCAACAAGTTCCCTCTCTCTGCCCCAACGTTGCCTGGTGCTCTTCCTGGCGACTGCTCGAAGAAGACTCTACCACGGTTGCACTCATCTTGGACCCGCCACATTTGGACTTCGGGAGCGACTGTGGCGACTACATTCATTTGATGCTGTACCGTGGAACCAGTCTGAGTTAGAGCGCAGAGGACCAGATCCTGAGTCTAACCCGACCGGTGACGACGTTGGGATCACCCACAGAAATTCACAGGCGTCCCTGGGTCCGTCAGCGACGTTTTGACACCTGCTTCGATGACTTCTGAGTTCAGTGGAGTGCGTGGCGGCTTCTACAGTGACTTCCTGTCCTATCGTTCCAGACCTGGACAGACCCGGGGAAGTGCCTAATCGGCACTAGTTTAGCTAATCTCCCCGCCCGCCTGGCCGACTTAGCGCCCCTCCCTGTGTGGAGGTAGTGTTTGATTGTACCCTTAAATTCCCCACCCCTAGTCCAACCCTCCTGTGTGGGGAGTAGTGCATGTAATATTTGAACAGGGGAAGCTCCACCGACGTAGTGTGCGGGGAACCCACACTCCCCCGCTCGCCCACGTCTCCGAATGGGATTGGTTTCTTCAAACCAACTGGGTAAATTCTAAACTTTGCTCCCATTATCAGTACTTGTTCTTTTAATATCCGTGGGATTGCTCCACTGGTAGTGAGAGAGCGCCCGACCCCAGACTACCCCACTTCCGTGTGGTCACCGTGGTTTTGTGAGAGAGAGTGACCCAGTGCCCCACCTGGCACCTGGGTAGCCCCTTAGTTGTGGGCATCGTACCCTCGAGAGGGTAACCCTAGCCCCGTTGGCCCTCTACCAACTAGGGTCTTGATCCACCACCTCTACTCGGTGTCACCGAGTCACCTCGGGATCATGTGTGCATCGGTGATTCGGCAATTTTCGCAACCCCGTGCTCTAGATTGATTGTGTTTGCGCGGTACGTCTGAGGACCCTCGTCTCATTGCTGCATTCACCCTAGTGGTGTCACATCAGGTCGGCATCCCATCAGAGGAGACTTCGCAGGAACAACCCTGGTGCTGCTGTGGGGTGCCGAATCTCTAGCTCAGGCAAGTCCATGACTGTCGCAACCATCCGAGTCCATTTGAATGGATAGAGGTCCAAAGTGATCCAAGACCGTATCGTGCCGACCATTCCAGTCCGCAACTCCTTCCAAGGACTGGAGAAGATGAAAGAAAAGATGGCACCCGTCGTTCTGACCGCAGCGCTAAGAGACACGTCGGCTCACAAGCTGACAAAGTTGAAACAAGTTTGGGTTCCCAAGGGAGCCCAACCCACAGCACCTGCCCAGGTGGGGCCCAACTGCACCTGCCACAGAAGGGGGTGAAGAGATGAAAGGGTCGAGGTGATGGCCATGACCCACCAACCGGCAGCTGCTATGCCAGCGTTGCCCAAAAATGCTCGACGCCAACGTTGCAGGCGTCGTCACCATGCTGACCGCCTGACGTTCGCAAGTTACGCTCATCATGCTGTCGCCACCGACACACAGCCACCGGCCACTCTCCCTGACTTGGAGTGGGAAGGGATCGAGTAGGCCATGAGAAACTACCTCAGAGGCTTGGGTAGCACCCCTATGGGTCGTCAGCGACTGCTGGGGGCTGTGGCCTCCACCTTTTGAGAGGAAGAGGAAATACAACCTGCGCCCAGCACAGAATCAAGGAACCGGGTGGAGGAATGACACCAATCCCCCGAGCGGGAGGAAGCGCCACCTCGACGGTCGGTCTTTGACAGGCTGGTGTTCCCGAGCAAGCCGTCAAGGTGGATGGCAAAAAGAAATAGACATTGGAGAGTTTTCACCTGCAATATGGCAGGACTCTCCAGTCGGTACGGGGCTCCACCTACCGACCCCGAAGAAGTGGCCAGGCTCGCCGCCAAGCTCGCCTCCAGGCTCACTGCCAGGCCCGGCCCCCTCACCAAGAGAAGAAGAGCAGCGAGTGAGGTGACGCAGGCAGGCATCGAGGCCACCTCCTCTGAAGAACCTCCCATGGCCCTAGCTGCCAATGTTGTCACTACCGGGGGCACGAGTGGCGGACCCTCCACATCATTCGAGGACGTCCCAGCCGAAGAGATAGGGGCCATGCCCACTCCCTCTATAACTGACCCCGCCATGCTATACATGATACAACAATATCAGTGGGAGATTGAATTGCTGAAGAAACAACTCAACGAAAGGAATGCCCAGCCCTTGACGTCTGGATAGACCAAAGTTTTACTGGAAGCGTCCAGGGGCAACGGGCAGTCTTCGGAAGCAACTTTGCAAGCTGTAGCATTCCCACTTACCCCCAGCTTCCCTGTGGGCATGCCCCTATAGCAAGCACAGTACCCGGCTCCGCCGCAGATCTCACCTCCCCAGGGGTCCCCCATGGCCCCTCAGGCAACTGTGCTGACCACCCCGGCTGCGCAGCTCGCCCACTTCTATCCAAGCCTGGTCGACCCGACAGCAGTCAGCTGGCTGATGCTGGAACAAATGATAGATATGAAGTTAGTAGAAAGGGACGACGGGGATCAGACGTTGTTTGACATTTACCGAGTCCCCTATCCATCTCATTATACTGCGAGGAAGCTGCCAGCTGGCATCACCAAGCCGCCGAAGTTTGAAAAGTTTAAAGAGAGAGATATGAGAAGTAAAGGGAATGCCAGAAAGCTGATAAGAAGATGAGAAGAGAGAGTTTCACCTAAAAACTTGTTTTGAAATTACTCTTCAGTGCTACATTTGTCTTCTGTTTATTTTGTTTTTAGTTTGTTCTTTCCATTCTCCATTAGCATTTTTTAATCCTCTGGTTTGAGGTCGGGGTTCCTCCTGTGAACTCAGGAGAAGGGAGACCCTGTCTCCAGTTTACAAGTGACTGGGTGTCGCTTGTGGTTTCCCTCTGGTTTGGAGGAAGAGAGACTTCGGTCTCTGTTTGCTAGTGGCTGGGTGCTATTAGTGTTTTCCCTCTGGGTTAGAGGAAGAGAGGAGAGTGTTCCTCTGGCTCAAGCTATTAGGTAGTGTTTGTAGGTAAGCTGTGAGGCCCAACGGTTTTCAAGCTGTAAGGCAGCGGAATCCACACTCTAGTTTGAGTGTGGGGTGGACGTAGGTCTAGAGGACCGAACCACCTTAAAATCCATTGTGCCATGGTTTGCTTGTGATGGACATTTCCATATCTTCTACCCCCCTTCGCAGGTTGTTTAAGCGTTCTATATCAGAAGCATCCCTGTGTGATTTTAGTTCGAACTTGAAATTACTATTAAAGTGTTTGACTGAGTGCTTAATAGAAATATAAGCATTTGGTGCTTCCAGTTCCTTGAGCAAACTTGTGACTTGAGTCTATGTATTTCCTTGAGCTATCTCCTTCAACACTTTCAGTTTTCTAAGTGAGAGAGTTCATTGATCTCATTAGTCTTCATTGAGTGTAGGCAAATGTTTTATTCTGTTATATTTTTGAATGGAGATTCATCCACCCCCCCTTCCGAATCTACACCTAGCACCCCAACAACTTAAAAGCAGGGGGTGAGCCTCATGTCATTGGCTTAGTAGGGGTCCCGCAGAACCCCAATCGAAAACTACAGCGGTAAAGCAATGCAATGCTAACAAGAGGAACAACAATAGCAAGAGTAGGAACGGCAATGACAACGGCAGAAGGGACAGACGTAATAGAAAACACGGTAGCTGATGCAACCCCGGCTCTATAAACTACTCCTACGGCACCAGAAACACACCCCAATCTCACAATCGGGGGACCACAGGCTAACGAAAAAACCCTGGCTACACTACCAGAGGAAACACCACGACACCTCTACGTGGAGGCCTATCCTCGCTGACTAACTCCCAGCCCAAGACCACGTGGTCTGGGAAACACGGTCATGATCTCACCGTCGTAAACCCTACACCATCTAAGGAAAAAACCCTCGATAACTATTACAAGAACCCTAGACCTCTATATCAAGAAGATACGAGGGATTACACGTAAAACCACATCTCACAAATGAGAAAATAAACCTTGATTCACGAGATTCTTGTCATTTGATGGGGGTACTGCCCACTAGAAGCAAGGCCAGATGCGTCCCCTGATGACTTAGTCTGTGCCTCAGGTGTCTCCCTACTCACCCCAGGCGGACATTGAGACACCGTACCAGTAACCACAAAATAAGGGTCTAGACAGTGCCATGATCGTCCGCATGCGTCTGACGTCTCTGATCATGTGTGCATACACTGACTAACTATACTATGTCAGGCCCTCTAGTTAGTTTTCCTCTCGACCTAGACTCAAGCCGCTACAGTGGGAGGCCCTATGAGAAACGAGCCTAAAAACCATCTCTCTCAACTATAGCTCTCCACCTACTCCTAGGTGGGTCGGTACATGCGTACCCAATCAGCTACAACTAGTGGGGGCCACTAAGTAGACAACTCTTGACGGAAACCACCAAAATACAGACAGGCCACGCACTACCCCGTCATATCTAGCTCGGAACATCCGTGGAATGATGCCACCTGACTCTGGGTAGTCCACTAGACCTACTAAATCCAAGCGCCCTTGAGTCACAGGACTCAGGTCAAGGCCGTTGCACAAGACAGCTTTGTGCCGTCTATCTAGCCTATCCCTAGGTCAGAAATCACGGTTAAATAATTTATGAGGTGGATCATGGCTGTCAAACCTAATTCTTTCCCAAAGAGAAGCTAAGAAACCCTCTAGTCCCAAGCTGGGTCATAAGACTCACAGTCCTCAGGCCATACACATGGACCACATGGAAACAGCTTTCGGAGAAAGCCATCGGAGTGTGGGAATGGCCCTCCGCACTCAGACCGATGCACGGGGACACGATTAAGCGTAACACGAAAGCCCAAAACACAAGAGGGTCACCTAGACCCTAAAAATCCATGGGCAGACCAATCATGGTAAATTGACACCTCTAGACAACTTAAAATATAGTCACGGTCCCCACGGGGTGTCCGGGACAACCACGGGGCCATAGGTCGACCAATGGGTCACAACCGGGTCGATCGGGGGCAAATGGGCCAAAGGGCTACTATTTGGTCAACTAACCCTCATGGGTCAATAGACCAATATGTTGTGCCCCTGTGGGTTTGATGATAGTAGACACTATGAGTCACCATATGTTTGCATGGAAGATTTAATGATTGACAAAACTTGCTTGCATTTGTTCTGTGCATTTGGTCTTTGCAATGTGCATTAATGAGGATCGTTTGCTGTGCATTGAAGGTTGTGCATTAATGCTGTGCATTAATGAGGATCATTTACTGTGCATTGAAGGTTGTGCATTAATGTTGTCATCATAATCATTTGCATGATATATGATCTTTCATGATAAGGTGTTTGCTATGTTGCATAAAACCTCATCAGAGAAGGAGTGATTACATTTAGAGTTAACCAAGCCATATACCTTTCGCGGTGGCGTCTCCTTCCCCCCCCCCCCACCGTGCTTCCTCCTCCCATTGGGTGAAACGTCGATGGCGTCCTCCCCACGCCAGCTACTTGCTTGCTCATCCCTTCCTCCCGTATCGTCTCCATCGACGCCTTTATTGTTCCCTCTGACGCTGCCAGCCTGGAGCCTGGCCCCTCTGGAGGTTCACCCTTGGTGACCAATGGATCCCCAGCCTTTGGCCCTCTGGAGGTAGCATTCGCCCATGCTATCTCTCTCACTGACGCCAAGCCTACGGTAGGCCTCGCCTGTGCTTCTCCATCTACAGTGCCCGTCCTTGGGCCTGCCGGGGGTCTATTTGCTGGTTTCCCTCCTGCGGCTGCTCCATCCTCCGCCCCTGCCTTCACCACCCTCCCATCTAGCCCTCTTGCTTCCCCTTCTCCTGCCCCTCCCCTGCCTCCTCCTACTTCGTCTGGCCCCAATGGTGGACTGCAGCCACCTGCTACTCCCCGATCCTTTGCCCATGTCTTGTTGCACTCTCTCTCCCTACCGGCTTGCCCTATAAAAGCCCATGGTCTTGCCTCCACTACCTCCGGTGAGTCAGCTGCTTTCTTCTCCCTGGAGGAGATCCAACTCTCCTGCCTGCCTTTGGAGCACTCCATCGTTACCAGGACTCCCCATGGTCAGCCATCCTTCCAGGACATTCGTGCTCATCTTGTTCATCGGTTCCTCTTCAAGGAGGATTTCCTTCTTAGTGCCATGGATGGCCGCCACCTCTTGCTGTAGTTCCAGAACTAGGGTGACTTCCTCCAAGTGCTGCTCAAGGGGACCATGTCCATGCAGGGGTATCTCTTTTGCTTCTTCAAGTGGAATCTGAACTTCTCCCGATCTACAGACTCCCCTGTTGTCCCTGTCTGGCTGGAGATGCCTGGCCTCCCCCCAACTTCTTCCTTGAAGCCATGATCACCTCCATCGTAGGGAGCGTTGGCCCTGTCCTTCAGGTCGACTGGAGCACCACTTGCCTCACTCGTGCCCATGCCGCCCGGGCTTGTGTCCTCCTGGACGTCTCTAAAATGCTCCCCCATAGGATCTGGATTGGCATGGGGTCTGGTGGGTCCTGGTAGCCTCTGTTCTTCCCAGATCTTCCCCAGTTTTGCTCCTCCTATCAACGGTTGGGCCATTTGGCCTCCAAGTGCCAAAAGGCATCTGCTCCTGCTCACCCTCGCGACCCCTCTGCTCCTCTTGCCGAGTGTGTATCCAAGCCGTAGGGCCTCACGGCATCCACTATAGTCCCTACCGTGCCTGCATCCCAAGTGTCGGGCTTGAACGCTGGTAGTGTGCTTGGCCCACCCCCGGTAGCTGCCCCGTTGGCTTGCCCTCTTGTGAACTATGTTGCTCCACCGAATGCATCTTCAGTGGCTCCTTCAGTGGCACTGATGGCCCCCTAGTTCCCTGAGGATGACGGCCCTCCTGCCCCAAACGCTGTCTGTGATACTAATGCATGTTCCTCTACCTGCCATCAAGCTGCCTCCTGTTCCTCTCCTAGGCAGTGCCCCAGCTCTCTCATCCCTGCTGCTTCCCCTCCATTTTGCTCTCCTGTGATCTCCCCTGCAGGCCTGCCTCCCCCTTTACCGTGTTGCCCTCTTCCTTTGGTTGCGTCGCTGCAGGGTGGCACTGTGCCTCCTAATGTGGCCCCAACTTCACCTACTCGCGCTGTAGGGGTTCAACTGCCCTTTGGGTCATCAGCCATCCCCCAGCCTTCTGTCTCACAGCCCCCTCTACCTGTTGGTGCTTTGCTCGAGGCCTCTGCTACTGGGTGCGTCGACGCTGGGGCCGCAGCTAGCCACATCGACGCTCCCCCCCATCCTGTTGTCAGCCACATCACTATTCTACCCTCTGTTGGGTCTGGCTGTCCAGCCCTCCCTGCTTCTTCAGTGGCCCCTACTGCCATCGTCCTCTAGAAGGAAGAGGTGTGTTTGGCCAGATTAGCCATTTTGCGAGCTTTGAGGGATGAGGTAAATGCCCTTCCTATTTTCTCTAGGGCCAAAACTCATGCCCTCTTACAGTCATGCACTGCTGCTGCCCCTATGGCGCCCCCCTTAGTGGTTCTGAAGTCCCACGACGTGATCTTGGCTTTGTACACTAGCCCCTATGACGAGATTCCCCCAACCCCTACTACCTCTTCTTTGGTTGTTGGTGGCTCTGCCTGTGGCGCCTCCAGCCAGCCGTCTCCCTTGGTTGCCCTACTTGATGTTTCCCGAAGCTCCCCTGCACACGCGCTGCAACAGGATGGCCATCCTTTAGTTTGTGCTCCCAGTGAGATTGATGATTCGGTGGATGAGCAAGGCATGGAGTTTGATGCTCCCTTCCAGCCTGCCCGTAGGAGCAAAAGGAAGAATCGTCGTAGGCCAAAGCATCTCGAGTTCTACGATGTCGAGGTTTAGCTAGCAGGCTTTTTGTCTTGGCATTCTTGGCCCGTTTCTGTTTCTTTAGGCTATCTTTAGGTTCCCGGGGGCCCTTAGAATGGACAAGGCTGGATTATCAGTCATCTATTTTCCTTAGTTTCTTTTGATCGTTAATCTTTAGGTCCTTGCTTCTTATTGTCTAAAGGGCTATGCATGCCCTCTTGTTTTCCCAGGGGAATGCCCCATTGTCTGTGTACTCTTTCAATATTAATAAAATCTAGGACCGCAGGTACAGACTGGGGGAGTGAGAACATTAGAAATTTGAAAAGTTAGGAAAATTCCTAATTTCTTTTCTATTTAATCCCTCAACCCCCTCTCTCCTCCCTCATTTCTCTCATCCCTTTCTCTCTCTCATTCTCTCTCGTCTCTGGGCCATTCGACGTGGGGCACGCGACCGTGGAGGGCTGGCTGAGGCGGGGACGCGATGGAGTGATCAGATCATGGGATGGAGCGGCGGTTTGAGCGTGGCGTGGTGCGATCCCTCGATGGATTCCGAGATAGGCACTGTTCATGTTCCTGGTGATTTTCGGCATGGATTAGTCATTTCGGCGCACAGTTTCTTCGGTGGAGGTAGGGAGATGGATCACCTACCTTTCCTGCATCTTCCCTCGCGGTTTCACGCTGAACGATGCTAGAACGAGCGAGTTTGGGCTCATTGTGATTTTTTAGAGTTTGTAGGGTTTGTCGAAAAATGATGATGATTTTACGATCAGTTAGTGTCAATGGACTCCTTGGGACGTTAGCGTCCCATAGTCACTGATCTCGCGTTGAATGGTGGTCATTCGGAGCCGATAGGAGCCCGGGAACCCTGTTAACCCTATTTGGGTTGATTTCAAAAAATCGCCCATTTCTCGCTATTTCTTAGCCGATTCAACTCTCGTCAGAGTCTATGTGATTGCCAGTGTGATTGTGGATGTATCCCCTTCGTTTTGGAATGAACGGGGGCCGGTAGGAGCCCTAAGCCTTATGTGATTGCCAGGCGATTTGCTCATCGTGACGCCTTCACGATTTAACAGAAATCACTTAAGGCTTAGGGCGGCTAGTTTTTGGCCATTTAGAGTAGGTCAGTGGGTGTCTGTGCGGTCGCGCGATAGACCACCCAGTGGATGGCACGGCCAGGTCTGAGCCGTCTAGTCCTATCGAGTGACTGGTCGCTAGCCATTCAGGTTTCTTCACTGCATAGAGCAGCTAGTCGCTGGCCGTTCTGCTCCCTCGGGTCCATTAAGTAGATTCCTCTAGTCCGTTCATTGGCTTGAGGTGGTTCGTTGGGCGGATTTCCCCCATCCATTCGGTGTCGTCGAGCGATTTGGTCAAAGTCGCTCTGACCATTGACTGGCATTTGACCGGTCACTATAGTAGGTTGGTTGTCGTGAGCAGCTAGCCCTTAACCACTCTATGCCTTGGGGTGGTCCATCCCTAACTGTCTGACCCATTCCCTGCTGTCTGTGAATGGCTTATTCTAGACCTTTCTATTCCCTTGAGCGGCTTGTCCTGAACCATTCAGTTCCTGGAAGCAGCTTCAGGCAAATCGTTCAGTTCCTTTTGAACGAGATTTATCTAGAGCGTTCTATCCTCTGAGTGGCCCCCTTCTAGCCGCTCAGTGGAGTGAGTCCGTCATGTTGTCGGTTGGCCGTGATGGCTTATTCCGTGTCCTGTCTGTCTGTTTTAGGTCCGTGTTCTAGGGCGATGTCTGTATGTCGGTGGTTCTCTAGATAGGTCAGTTTAGGTCAACTGAGTGCAGTCTACTCCTTGACTGCTACAGTTTCCCTAACGATCCAATCTAGGACTGCGAGTATTCTTGTCTCTGGTTGCGTAGCGGTTTCTTCCTTGACTGCTTGGTTTCCCCTAGCGGCCGAGTGTTGGATCGCTTAAGCCCAGAGTGTCGTTTCCCGATGCTTCAATTTCTGTTTGTCTTTGCTTGACCTTATGGTCTGCCCGTCATGTATGTCGGCATCCTATGAGGGCCAGGACCATAATGAGATGGCCAGAAGTGCTTGTGTATGGTGTCATTATCTGGTTCCAGTCAACCCGGTGTGACCCAGTGGTTGACAGGCGACCTTGTGTGTCTCGGCACTTCTGTCCAGTTCGAGACATGATTCTGGATGCCGTGAGGTGTCGTCTTACCTCGTTCTGCCTATCCAGATGTGTTGAGGGTCCTTGGTGTTCCCTCAGGTCTCCGTGAGTCATTTCCGATGGTGAGTCAATTTCTCTGGCTTAAGATTAGACCGATTGGTGGCTTGTTCTACTTTGTACGACGATCTTGACTCCGAGTCGTGAGACTCAAGGATCGTTGTAGCTTCAGGTCTAATTGCCTTGTCCTGAGTCTGTCGATAGTTTCCTGTGCTACCATTGGTGCTTCGTAGTACGTGCGATATTACTTCCTTGGCTGTCTGTACTCCTACACTTGTGTTTTAGAGTCTATGTCTTGTGAGCCTCCACTCCACTAGTCGTAGCCTTACGGTACATTTCGGCGTGACGGCCTTTATGGCGGGGTAGTTCCTGATTTACGGTTCTTAAGCTAGTTCCGTGGGCCCCCGGTCCAACTATAGCGTCCTACAGAGGGGGAATACTAGCTAGAGGCCTAGCTTAGGTGAGAGCCAGTGTGTGCACATGTAGTCAGGGGCTTGGACTGACGCCGACGGGCGTTACCCTGTCTAGTCACTTGCGACTATAGTTCATGTTCTGGTTCTGACAGTGTCTTAGTCTCTGTCGTGGCTCAGGCGGTAGCGCAGACGAGACACTTGTAGGCGCAGCATAAGATGTCAGTGGATGCAGCTGGCTATTCTTCTAGTGCGGAGGTACACCAGTCACGTGACACGTTACTCTCATGACTCTCGCGACTCTCGCATTTCTCGTGCATCGTGACCTCTCTGGGTTAGCCCTCTCGTGGCTTTGCCCGAGGTCAGTGTAGAGTCAAGTTGTGTGCACGACGTTCTAGTCGTGTTGGGTCTATGTCTGTCTAGGTCTTTTCTAGACTTGTTGTTTGGTCTCGTGTGCAGATCGACACATTTCCCTCGTTGGGGATGATCATGAGCGAGTACTTCTTGTTTGGGGGCACCTTCACCTCTTCAAGAACCACGTTAGGTGTCGAGCCACTAGTGTCGTCACTAGTCGCGTCGTCTTGGGTTGGGTTGTCACCTAGAGTCCCAGGTTCACAACAAGTACGAGTTGAGTCTCATGTCATCCCGCATCAAATTTGGTATCAGAGCAGGGTTGAGTCTAGGGTAATCATTATTTAAAAAAAAGTGTGTAGTTTTGCATTTCATCCCAATACACAGTATATCAAAAGGCGTTACTAGAATGATAGGTTATGCCTATTTGGAAGGTAGCCCACATAAGTGAGAGGATCTTCGGATCCCCATCTCCGCCATATACTAGATATTGGTTAGAGTCTAGGTTTGTAGTCAAGTCTGCATTCCAACTTTGCATTATTGTATAGGGTCGTGTCTAGTCAATTTGAGTGTCACTCAGTTATCTGCATGTCCAACTACCCACCAACCCACGGCCGTCCCCTGAGACCATGTGTCCAAGTGGTCATCCCTGGTGGCCCGATTCGAGGCTCTCATGGCCCGACCCCTGGGGCTCACCCCTATCATTCAACCACCGGTTGACTCGACCCCAAAGTCGACAACTGAGTCATTCCAGCGCCCTATAGTGTCCACTGCCATCCTACCTAATGGGTTCCATACAGAGATCGACTTCATCAGTAGGGAGTCATCTAATTATGTCTCTCAGGACATTGTTGAGTCTCTCTCTAAGATAAGGGAGATTATTCTTAACGTTGGCTTAGCTTTCGTAGAGTTCCAAAGGAGATTCAGCCACGTCCTATGTGATGATGGAGTATGGTGCATGGTCGACACACTTGCTGGGCCATGCATCATTTTAGGGCAAATGTGACTAGAAGAGAGGAGAGCGACCTTTGACCAGGATAGGAGGACCTGCTCCTTACACCCACCTCACATACCCGGCGAATTCATCTTCCACGACAGCATTCAGTCGACCACCTCCGTGTCCCCAGCCACCCACCCCCAGCGGCCCGCTCTGCCTTTGGGCTCATGCCCGCCACCTCTCCCGGATCCTGCACCTCTAGCCACCCATTATTAGAGTAGTCATTTCCCCGACCAGTGTCGTTCCCATTCCCCTATCTTAGAGGAACCACATTCGGAGGATGCCCATCCCAGGCTTATTCCAATGAGTTATGAGGCTGACCAAGAGTCGACCGAGGAGTACCTCGGTGACGTTAAGGGGTTAGAGATCAATACCATGCAACACCTATCCGCCGACCCTACACAGTCAGCTCGTCCCCTCTTGACAGAGCAGCCAGTCATCCTGGTCACACCCGTCATCCCAGTTCCTCTAGTTGCCCCGACCGTGCCCATCATTCAGGAGCCCATAGACGACCCCGAGCTTTCGCCCATCCCAGCTTTCCTTGACAGATCTGACCAGCCTGCCACCCCTCTCATGCTAGTCACTCCCGAGTAGCAGTCACTCGTGCCTGTGTTAGCCCAGTCGCTTATCACTATCGTATCGCTGTCGACACCCTATGTTGATACAATATGGTCTAATTTCTACCGTGTATATGAGAGACAGCATCCAGACCCCATCATTCTCATGAACCATGTCAGGCGTCTGGATGACTTTCCCATCACCCACCTCCTTGTCCTCAAGCACTTCAAAACCTGAGGAGGAGTCTTTTTGAACCAATGGAGGTTGCCGTGGTCCGAGATCTAAAACATTGGATTATGGGTCAAGTTGCTTCTATTCATGATGTACATGGGTGATGTTTGGGAATCACACCAAGTCATGTTATTTTTTTCAAGTCAGTCTCTAGTCGTAGGTCTAGGAAGTCAATAGCTCTAATCCCATCCCCCATGCATGCATGAGTGTTTGATTCTATACATACATTTGTCGAGTGCATAGTGAATCTGCATACGTCGAGTCAAGTCAGTCTAACGCTAGCTCGTAGTGCCAGTCCCTTTCCAGTATTGAGGTGAGTCGGATCTAACGCGCATGTTGTGGACTTGCCTGAGAATTGTGGGATCAGCTCCTCCTTCAGTGTATCGGATCTAGTCACCTGCAGGGACCCAGCGGTGATTCTCAGTGAGCCTTCGAGCCATCTCCTCACCTTTAAGAGTGACCCCACCCCTGTGTGTCCACCATTGGCCTCATTCCCCACAGTAGCGTGGGCATATAGAACATATACGGGATGAACAAGTGACGATTACTAGGAGTGGAGCGCACCTGCGCTACCTAGTACGACTGAGAGTATGGCCGTAGAGATATAAATCCGTAGGAGCGACACATGAGCAGCCGCACCCCTTACTCGATGGGGTCGAGTTTCTCCCACCCGGGGAGAATTGATGGGGACATCAAAGCAAGGCCACTAACTTTTTATTTATATTTATATCCTTGAGTCAATTAGATTTTAATTGTAAGGTAATTATAAGCCAATGAGTTAGTCATTAAGATTTAGTGGGTTTCTTTGCAAAAAGCTAGGTTGGCCCGGCAGGACCCCCACCCACTCTCCCATTGGGCCACCTAGCTTCTCTAGGGCCCATAGGGATGGTCCATGGTCCAAGTTAGACTTGGACCAAGGGAGGAAAAATCAAAATTGGCTTCTTTAAAGGGGAGGGCAGCCCCTTTCTTTAGCCATTTTAAATTATTTGTATTTATTTTTTTGACCACATGGGATAAGATTATTCTATCCCTTAATTACCCCTCCCTAACCCTAGGTGCATGAGAGTACATTGAACTTCCAGATAAGGTAGTAAATAATTACTATATTTGATCAGGATTGCTAAAATAGCATAAATAAAATTACATTTTCTATAACAAATAAAACTAATAGCTACAACAGCTAACAGAGTCCAGTCCAACTAAAGACAAGTACAGTCCAACAGACCCTCAAGTCGAGGGAAGCCCGACACTGGCAAGGCTGGCAACTAAGAATCACGAACCGCACCTCCAGATCACGCGGAAGAAGAGTAGCCACACCTGAAAAGTTAGGGGTGATCCTCGTGTCACTGGCTCAGTAGGGATCCCGTAGATCCCCACCAAGAAATCAAAGTGGTAACAGCAGTAAAAACAACAAGAGTAACAACAGTTAGCAGGAGCAGGAGTAACAACACGAAAGTAAAGAGGTAAAGTCGTATAGAAGAAACCACGACAACCGATAGAACTCAGCCCTCTAAACTACTCCTAATCGGGAAAGGCACAACTTCCCACACACCTGGCAGGGAGTTGACAAACTAATCTCAAGAAAACCCGATTAAATTGCACGAACACGTCATGCTACAACAGATGTGTAGGCTCCACATAACACTAACCAAAACACCGGCGCATACACGACCTGACCGTCGTGTCCGCTACACAAGCCATGGTAAAGCCAGAGATAGGCTATCCGAAGCACTACATCAACCATGACAGAGAACCAGTCACTAAGCCACAAGTCATGTGTCATGTGATAGAAGCACCTCCTCACTAGAAGCAAAGCCAAATGTGTCTACTAACGTCTTACACTACGCCTCAAATGTCTCACACTCATCTCGAACACGGTGACTGAGACACTATACCAAGTACAAGGAACAACAGTAACAAGTGACTAGTCAGGGTCACGCCCGTCGGCGCTCGTCCAAACGCCCCTGACCACGTGTGCACACACAAGCCCAATGCCTTGAGCCAGGCCTCTAGCTAGTTTCCCCCCCAGTAGGACGCTACTGCAAAGCAAGGGGGCCCACAGAAACTAGCCTAAAAATCGTCTCAAGGGAACTCGCCCCACCACCACTCCGAGGTGGGCCAACACGCTGAAGTGTCGTCAGGCTACGACTAGTGGAGGCTCATTAGACATAGAGACTCAAAAATAGAAGCATCAAAGTACAGACAGGGTAAGCACTCACCTGTCGCACGTACTATAAAGCACAAAGCAGTATACAGAACTGTCGCCATACTCAGGATAGATAACTAGACCTACACACAATGATCCTTGAGTCATACGACTCGGATCTAGATTGTCGCACATCACTGCAACAAACCATTAATCAGCCTAGTCCCTAAGCCAAAATCACGATAAAAGACAAGTCCATAGCCCCTAGGCTGCACATAGGACTCTCGACTCCATATAACATAAATCATGGAACATGAGGGAACATCAAAGCCCTCAGACTACATAGGCATGCAAACTGAGGTAAAACAATACCTCCAAGTGACCAAAACTAGAGTCTCGATCAATACAGGATAATCAAGACACTCTCGCGAGGTCACGTGTCAACCACTGGGCAACAACTGGGTTGACCAGAAATCATAATGACCCTCGAAATACACAAAACACTGCTCAATATAATGGCACGTTCGAGCACCCTATAACACACTGACAACGCTCATAGGATGTCCAAGACATCCACCGACAATGGGCTTACCAAGGGGTCGAAGCCAAGCCAACAAACACGGAAGAAACATCGCACATAGCTCGGGATGGAATCACTCTTCCGGGATCCCTTGACACACATATGACTCTCACGGAAAACCCAAGGCATCCATCAAGTCAAAGGTCAAAAAGGCACTGAATCCTAGGTTCATCGGAGCCCAAGACAACTCAAATAATACCCAAAAAATAGAGAACATTAACATGCCCATTGCCTGCGTCGCGATGGTTAACGTGCCCCTACAGAGGGTCACGATGTCACCAGAATGCGTCCACAGCAATAGCACATCAACGTATTGACGCGGCACATGCCTAGGTCGAGTTAATAGATGTGGCCAGAGCCTCGAGTGTGGTAATACAAGATCGCGATCATAGCCTAGAGTGCATTAACACCAGATCGCAGTTATCACCTAAGTCGTGTTCTTAAGGATTGTGTCCAAAAAAAGGATCGCGTTCCTAATCGCTCTACTATTCTTCTTCTTAGTTGAACGCGATCACACGATACAACACGTTAATAAACACGCCCCCTGAGAGCACCGCATTAAACCATCAAACCCAGAAAACACTAAATCTATGAAAAACATCCTTCCACACCCCAATCATCTCCAGAACGACGGGGATACATCCCTAATCACATTGTCGACCTTCCACAAGTAGGAAGGGATCAAACCATACACAAAACAGCATGAAATGGGCAATTCCCGTGAATTCACCCAAAATGACTCACGAGGGTAACCTGCCTCCTACCGGCCCCGAATCACGGCCAAACGCAATAAAACTAGCGGGAATAACATCTGAACATGCCAGGGATACATTCGAAATCATTTAACGCAAGAAACATCACCTAGAATGGCGATTCCATCGCACACCCCAAACATGTTATAATTTCCCAAAAAATTAGAAACCACTCAAACGTGCACTAATCGGCACAAAATTCGAGGGGAAAGTAGAACAAGAGGTAGGGAATCCATCCCCCTACCTCTTTTGTTGACCTCCCGAGTTGAAAATGTCGAAACAACCACATGAATCCATGCTGTGATGCTTTGAATGCGGTAATCCTTCGTCACCAACCATGGGACCTCGTAGGACATATGCGCAGATGTTGGTGTCGACTCGCCACAAAGCCAAGACGGGGATCCCAGTGAAAGAGCCATCCTTCACCGACCAAGGCGAGCCGGCGGTCTTCTTCTCTAAGGCAGACATTCAAGCGTCTCTACAGAATATGCGTTTTGCCATTGTTGCAAAATGCTCTTACCGAAGGCTTGCTTTTCCAGAGATCAAAACCTGTCTATCACAGAGAATGGCATTTTCCCTGGACTTTGTTATCAGCAGATTGAATCAACGACATCTTCTCCAGCGGTTGGGCTGTGAAGGACTTTCTGAAGCTCCTTTTACAGAAGAATCTCTATGTTAAGGGCTACCTGTTTAGATTCTTTAGATGGACACCCGATTTTAATTTTGTTGTTGACCCTGCTTCGGCTCCGGTATGGCTAGGATTTCCAGGGTTGCCGGCAAACTTATATCATGAAGATTGCATGAAATCTATCGCTGGCAATTTTGGTCCGGTGCTGAGGATTCATGACAAAATAATAGCTATGTCCGACACATCGGAGGCCCTTGCTTGCATAGAACTGGATCTCTCTGCACCAAAGAAAGAGAGATTATGGATAGACTTGGATGGTGAAGGTTTTTGGCAGTAGGTGAACTATCACAGGGTTCCTCACTTATGTGCACTGTGTCATAAATTGGGCCATGTAGAAGCTGAGTGTAAGAAGTAAATGAGTAAATTGACTAGCTCTCAGTCTCGGACAGGTGGTGAACAATTGCTTATAAAGAAGGTTTTCAAGCCCAAGACAGTAGGTCCAAGACCTGTTCGACAGGAAGCTCCAATGAATAACAGATTTGATGTCTTACAGGGAAAGGACAATCCAACACAGGATTTTTTCAGTAGATCAAAGGACAAGATTCATATAAATGATGAGGAGCTCCAAAATGCCATTGTCATACCAGATAATGATAATGCTCCTCTGGAGAATGATGGTGATGGCTTGGAAATGAAAAATTTAGATGGTGCTCATCTCCCCCCAATCTCCCAGCAGGCTCCAACAGAGCTCCCTTCAGCCCAAAACTTTGCAGATAAGGTACTCCCCAAGAAGAAAATTGGTAATCAGGGCCAGTTTGATACAGACAATTCAGTTGTAAACATGGGAAGGCAGCAAAAGGAGAGGGGGGGTGCTTGTCTGGATATTGTTATTGGAATCCCTAATAGTGACCAGGTTGATACTGGGATAGAATTATCAAGCAGCTCGGGGAATTCAGTTCAGGAGGCTCCAAATAATTTACAGGATGCCATCAAGGAAGGTGACATGGGAAGAAACTGTGTCTTGGGCCATAGGGCTACTAAACAGTATGAGGAAAATGCAGAGACATCCAATCTAGACAATATAAAGAAGTTGCTATCCTCTTTTAATAGTGACAATGCAGATTTGTCGGTGGCTGACCAATCCAATGCTGATAACATATTTATGCAGGAAGACTTATTGGTGAATGGGCAAGAATTTTTGGGATGCCAGGAACGAGGGACAAAATTACCAGGACATAAGAAGCAGCAACCTTTCACTAGGGCTAAAGCTAAATACTTAGCTGGCGGTCATCAACCAAGTTCTCTTTCTCAATGATTGGGCCAATGATGATTTGGAACATTAGAGGCATTGGCAATGCTAAGTCAATGTGTCGCTTTAAAAATCACATTAGAAGGCATGGCATACTTTTGGCTTGCATTATTGAACCCAAAATCCCTGCTGACAGATTGGATATTCTTAGGCAAAGACTAAAGTTTGATCATGCTTGTGCGAATCAGGAGGAAAATGCTAAATCTGGCTATTCAGGCAACATCAGTTTTCTGTTTCGGTAGTGCAAAGAAATTCTCAATTTATTACAGTTCAGGTTCAGAATGGTGGATGTGTGGAATGCCTTGTTACTTTTGTCTATGCTTCTTGTACTGTGGCTGGTAGAAGAGATATGTATGATGCCCTCAGTCAATTTGGAAACTCTGTCAACCAACCATGGCTTTTGGGTGGAGATTTCAATGCTATTTTGTCACCTGAGGAAAAGATGGGAGGTACCATGGGTTTTCTCAATTCTATGACTGACTTCCAGGGCTTTGCAGCAGTGAATGGGTTAATGGATGCTGGATTTGTTGGTAATCCATTCACATGGTCTAATAATCAAACTGGGATGAGGAATATAAAGGCTAGGCTGGATAGAGTTATGTTTAATGATTGTTGGGCAGAGAAAGCCACTGCTCTTACTGTCAAACACCTGATGAGAGAACCATCAGACCATTCTCCTTTGCTTATTTTTCACCCTCAACTTAACTCTGGCCCTAGCAGATTCGTTTTTCAACATATGTGGCTTGAGGATGAGAATTTTAAAACTGTGGTGAGGAATGCATGGGATGAAGCCTCTTTGGATCATCATAAGGCATCCTACATTTTGTAGCATAAACTTAAATCTCTCAAAGCTGTGATAAAGAAGTGGAGCAAGGACCAATTTGACAATATTTTTTAACGGAAAACTAAAATAGAGGAGGAAGTGATGATTGCAGAAACTGCTTTTGATGCAGATCCTAATGAGAACAACAGAACTTCATTACAAATGGCTCAAGCTGAGCTTAGAAGATGCCTCCATTTGGAGGAAGTTTTTTGGGGGCAGAAAGTTAAAACCAATTGGTTCCAATTGGGAGATTGAAACACCAAGTTCAATCATCTCCATGTCAAACAAAGGAGAGCTAGAATGTCAATACATAGAATGAAATTGGATAGTGGTGAATGGTGTGAAGAGGAATCGGTTCTGAAGGAGAAAGCTGTAGAGTTCTTTCAGAAGCACTTCACCTCTACTGAACATCAAATTAAACCAAAAATACTGGATCATATTCCATGCCTCATTTCAGCAGAAGATAATAATGCCCTTACTGTCATACCTGAGGAGGGGGAATTGAAAATGCAGTCCATTCACTGTCTCCAGACAGTGCCCCTGGTCCTGATGGTTATACAGGGAAGTTCTTTACAGCATGTTGGGACATCATCTCAGAAGATGTCATAAAAGTAGTGCAGGGTTTCTTCAAAGGGCTTCCCCTTCCGAAAGGTATCACTTCCTCTTTGATTGCTATGATCCCAAAAGTGGCTACCCCTAGCTCATACACTGACATGAGGCCTACAAGCCTGTGCAACTTCACTTACAAAATCATCTCCAGGATAATAAGTAACAGGATGGTGGATATTCTCCCTCAAATCATATCAGATAATCAAGGGGCTTTTGTCAAGGGGAGGAATATAATTGATACCATTTCACTTGCTTCAGAAATGATGAAAGATTTGAGCAGGAAAGTCAGAGGCAATAACATTATTCTCAAGTTAGATATGGCTAAAGCATATGATAGATTGGAGTGGGACTTCTTGATTGCAGTCATGAAAGCTTTTGGTTTTTCTAGTAGATTTTGTTCTTTAATATCTATGATGCTGAGTAACTGTTGGTTTTCTATCTTGTTTAATGGGACCCCGACTGGCTACTTCAAGTCCTCCAGGGGGGTTAGACAGGGTGACCCACTAGCCCCAGCTCTGTTCATCATAGCAGAGGAAGCTCTTAGTAGGGGAATAACCAGGCTTTTTAACAGTGGGCAAGTTCAGTTCTTTCAGGTGCCTAGAGGATGCCAGCAAATAACCCATCTACTTTATGCTAATGATACTCTGGTGTTCTTAAATGGAATGGTAAAGAATATTAAAGGTCTTCTGGCCTTCATAAGGGATTATGAGGTATCCTCCGGTCAGAAAGTGAACAGCAACAAGAGCAGTTTTATTGTATCTCACAAAGCATCACCTGCTGTTATTAGAAGACTATCTGACAGCACTGGTTTCCAGCATAAGAGTGGGCTGCACTCATACCTTGGAGTTCCACTTTATGAAGGAAGGAAAAAAGTATCACACTACAAATACCTGATTGACAAAATTTGCAACAACTTAGAGAGCTGGCAGTCCAAATACTTATCTCAAGCTGGTAGAAGAAGTCTCATAAACTCTGTGCTCCAATCTATCCCAATCTACACCGCCAGTGCATCCTGCTTACCTGCTACACTCATTGAAACTATTAATAAACTGTGCGCCAGATTCTTTTGGAGTGGCAAAGAGGGTCCCAAGCGCCATTGGGTTTCTTGGTCCAACATAACCAAACCAATTGAAGAAGGTGGGCTAGGCATCAAAAGTCTGCAACATATTCAAGTCACCATGGTCATCAAACAGATTTGGAGAATTATTAATGGTACATCTCTTTGGTCTCAGTTTGCATCCTCAAAGTATGTAAAGGGTCATCTCAGTACCATAGAGAAGCCGTTCCCTACTGGAATCCGAAAGGATGTATTCAATCAGGCCAAGCATGTGGTGCTCTCCAACACCCGTTGGATCCCTATGGATGGGAACTCTATTGACATGCTCAAGGATAACTGGTATGGAATTGCATTGGCTCCTCATGCTAACATTCCAAAAGTCACTTTGAGGGAAGCAGTTGATAATCCCAATCATTTGGTATGGTCTCATATCCCATCTAACATTGCTATAAATAGCGGTCACATACATCTACAATAGCAATCTGATAAGTGTGTGTGGGCTGCAAGCATAGATGGCACTTTCACCAGCAAATCTACATATAATGCAATCAGACTGCAGGGCAACAGAAGGCCGGCTCTAAGGAAGATCTGGGGAGCACATATTCCCTCGAGGGCATCTATGTTTTGTTGGCAGATCCTGCATTTGGCAGTTTCGATCGACAGTTCTATTAAGCAAATTCGAATTTGCGTCCCTTCCAAGTGTGTCTGCTGTATAAACAATAATCAAGAAGAGACCCTGAATCATCTGTTTGGAGAAAGCCAAATTGTACAACCTTTATGGAGGATGTTCAGGCCTTTCTTTGCTTCAAGTTGTAGAGTATTGAACTCTATAATAGGTTTTTGTTGGGATGCTTTATGCTCAGCTGACAACCAAACCCCTGTTGGCTATGTAGCTATCCTTGCTATGATGCTCATAGTCTGGGAAACTTGGAAAGCTCACTGCAAACTCAAATATGAAGAAAAGGAGACTTCACTTAGAGTGTTAGAGCAGTGAATTATGAGACAGATCGAATTCTCTTTGAATAAGATGCGATTCAGCAAAGCTCCCACTACAAGTGAAAGAAGTGTTCTGACACACTTCAATGTTTCTTACAATTTTCAAGAGAATCCTCCTAAACTTATCAAATGGTTCTGCCCTAACACAGGATATGCTTTAAATGTGGATGGGGCTGCCAAAGGCAACCCAGGACATGCAGGTGGTGGTGGATGCATCAAGAGTAGCAGAGGGGAACTTATTCATGGTTTTTCTTATTATTACGGTGTGGGGAGTAATATGGTGGCTGAGGCTAGAGCACTTTTAGATGGGTTGAGAATCCTAGTCAAGTGTGGGCCTCTTGTGGCTGTCATTTATTTGGACTCCAAAGCATTAGTTACCATGTTACAGTCTTGTCAAAACCCTCCTTGGCGGATTTGTAGATGGTGCGATGAAATCAAGGATATTATTAATAGGAACAAATGAAGCATTCAACACATATATCGAGAAGGGAACACTATTGCGGATGCCTTAGCATCATTGGCTTGCTCAGCTCGCATTAATTAGGATTTTAAATGTTGGAAGGAGCTTCCTAGAAGAGCGCATAGTTATGCCACGGTGGATGCTGCTGATCTCCCTAGTTGGAGGAGATGAGGAACCTCTGGTATTTATTGATTTCATTTATTCCCCAAAACCACGTCAAAAAATTATAAAAATATTTGTGTGTGATCCTCACTTCCACCCCTCTCCCCCATAAAATTTCCAAAGTCCATATCTGCGAACTTCCCTTCAGTCAAAATTCATTCTCAAGCAGATCTCACTCTGTCCTGCCTGTTCTATAACCTGAGTTAGAAACAACTATAGAGTTGTAGAGTTCTTCATTTCAATCCAGACCGTTGGACGGATATGAAATTCACATGTCGAAGCTCTCTAAGTGCCCTTAGCAATGGCGCTAGTTTCCTTCCGATCCGACACCAAATCTGGGCGTGGTGCCCATTTTCACCGGAGCACGCAGCTCTTTCCCGAGACAGGCGAGCAGAAGGAGGTCACCAATTAAATCCTCGAGAAATACACCGGTGCAGATCCAGTGACCGCCACTCATGGTGGTCTACCAGGGACCCTCCACCATCGTCCCGGTGAACCGCCGCCTTCAGAAGGTCCCCAGAGATCAACGTCCCTTTGGACATCTTTGTTCGCTGTCCTACCGGCCAGCAAATTTCAGATCTGGAGCCGCAGCTCGCAACCACCCCAGAACCCCATCGCCTTGCTACCTGTCAACCTAAGATCGGTGCTCCCGACGTCGTTGTGTAGCTTGTTACCTCCCTATGTGGAGTGGGCCATAAAATAATTACTGTAATTAAATTTTACCACTGTACTGGGAGTTACAGATCTTGGCCGGGACGTCTTCCCTACGTCTTGACCGTGGAGGTACACTTGCCCCCCTTAATTGTCTTACTTGCTTGTTCCGTATAGGTTCTTAAGCTGCTACATGTGAGTTGTTTTGATTCCTAGCTAGTTTAATTTTAATCACCGTTGTGAGAAAGAGAGCGTGACCCATCCCGTGACTCGATCCGAGCACGAGAGTGAGCTGACCACCCGAGACTCAGTGCCGATTTCTCAACCATGCAGATCGACACATTTCCCTCCCTGGGGACGATCGTGAGTGAGTACTTCTTGTTTGGGGCACATCCTCCTCTTCAGGAACTCCATTAGGTGCCGAGTCATTCGTGTCGTCGTTGGTCGCATCGTCATTTTAGTCGCATCGTCTCATAGAGCCCAAGGTTCGCAATGAGTTTGTGTCGAGTCTCATGTCGTCCCGCATCATGATCCCCAACCATCCTAGTCTTGAATAGATGCTTTTTTATCTCATATCGATTTGTCCTCCTTTGTGCACCAAACAACTCTTGCAGGTGCACCAGAATACTTTTGGCATCCATGTTAACATGACCTTTACAACTCATTCATCATAAAGACAAGCATGTAACTTTTGGTCAGAGTAAGGTCTTCTAAATGCATCTCATAAGCAACAGCTTCCCCTTCTTCAACATCATTAGAAGGTGCCATAGGTAATGGTTTAACAAGAACATAGACTATCTTTTCAGCCGCGAGAATAATTCTCAAATTCCTGATCCAGTCACTGTAGTTTGGTCTGGTGAGTTAGTTGGCTTCAAGTATGTTACAAAATAGATGATTCAACATTTTTGATCTACAAAAGAGATGCATAAATTAATAACATTGTAGATATTGTAAACCTTGTTTTGATGATGGCTAATACATTTCTATGTTCAGAGGACGTCTGCCTTAGCTATGTAGAGTCCAAGCTACTCTTCAGCAAGTCCGTGCATGGTCCGTGAATGCTATCATAAAGTACATGCACATTCCACTGTATCGCATGATCAAAGTCCGTGCATATTTTAGACTCAGATAAATTGCTGATTGGGTTGCATCTTAAGTCCGTGCACACTTTGCATCTAAGTCCGTGCATGTACAGTCTGTGCAGTGTAAGTCCATGCATGTCTTATACAAACCCCATGCACATTTTGGACTTAGACAAAATTCTGTTGGGTTGCATTTTAAGTCCGTGCATGTTTTGCATCTAAAGTCTGTGCAGAGTCTTCAAGGTGCATCATATAAGGTTAAGGCATGAAATCATAAGTCCATGCATGTCTCACACTAAGTCCTTGCAAGTCTTCATATAGTCCGTGCATGTTGTTCTTCCAAGTCCGTGGATGAACAGTCCACTGCATTCTAAGTCTGTGCCTTTGAGTCCAAGCATGTTCTGGCCTTAGCCAAGAACATAAGTTCGTGCACATTTTATTTAGAAGGAAGGCAGAGTCCGAGCATGAACGGTCGTCTTTACCAAGTCCTTGCAACTCTTCACAGAGTCCGTGGAAGCTAAACCCCGTGCATGTTTTGTGTTTCAAACAAAGTCCTTGCATGCCTTCACAGAGTCCATGGAAGCCAAACCCCGTACATGTTTTGGTTTAAAGCAAAGTCCTTGCATGTCTTCACATGGTCCGTGCAAGCTAAACCTCGTGCATACTTTTCCATGTGCATCTTGTCCTTGCAGCAACTTAGCAAGTCCGTGCACGTTTCCTTTTGGAACGAAATTACATCTGTGCATGTTCAGTTGAAACATGTATTCGTGCACGTTTTTGTCTTTGCTTCTCAGAACAAGCATCTGTGCATGTTTTGCTCTGCTTCTCAAAACCTGCATCCGTGCATGTTTTGACTGCTTTATAAAACCTGCATCTGTGCACGTTTTTGCATTGCTTCACAGAACATGCATCCGTGCATGTTTTACCCTACTTCACAAAGTCCTCGACTTGCAATCAAGTCCGTGCACATATCATACTAGTGCGGACACCCGAGCACTTGACCGGTCTGGGCGGGTGAGCCACCGGTACCGTACGAGGAGCACCACGAAATCTACGATGCAGCCTCGCTTCTCCCTGTGACCCCATGTTGAGGGAACAATAACGCTATCTTCGCAGGCCAGGTTTGAGTCTTGGGAGCCATCCCGAAATGGCCACGGCCCGACCTTACCTCGGGCCGACATTCTGATTAAACCAGACCTATTTTTCGAGCCAAACTCTTTCCGAATTATCATCAAGATTGTCGTATACTCGGTAGACATCTGAATGGATTTATCTCAGTTTTCACCGCATTCTCGCCACGGACTCCCGTCCGAATATGAAATGGTCTATGAATGACTGACACGTCCGGTTGCTCGTGCCTCAGCAGAGGCTCGCGTGTGATTTATTCCTACTTCTTCCCTTCACAGTCAGTATTATTTCTTTCGACCGCAGGGCCCCTAGTTTCGACAATTAATCAAGGATGTTCCATCGTATGAGGGATGTAAATGACGCCATGGCCTTTATGGCATGACGGGATTGGGTCCTGATCCGAACCACGTAATCGCCTAACGAAGTTAGACCAAGTGCATCATGGGTTTCCGTGAAGTATGAATAAATCGTCACCTCGGTGACTGGCATGCCCTCGCACTAAAGAGACAAATAAACAAACTAACCAACGAACGAACAGAATACCAACAAACGAATGAAAATCTTTTAGTGCGTCCACAAGTCTGGCACGTCTGGTGGGACCCATCCACCCTTCATCTCTTTGCCAAAATTAGGGGCTCTGCGGCCCCTTTCTTGTAGTACTAATTACTTCATCTCTGCGAATGCAAGAAAATCACATTCCAGCTGTAAGAATGGCGGTCTCCTTTGGCCCCCAGGTCGTTAAAAGCCATATCAGGGATGGCTACCTGGCCGTCCCCCTCTGTTTCAGGAGTTTCCCTCCTGTGGTGGGCTTCCCCAACTTCCTTGGGGTAGCTTTTGTTAACATACTGGACGTGGAAGCGTCCGATAGGCCCGAGATCAACGCTCCCATCTGGGATGCCATTAAGGCTGCTGCTGGCCGAACCCCGGCCAAGAATAACAACTACAGCCCGCCCGAGACACTCGGCTGCAATGTGTACCACATGCACTCGACTGCTGGCTCACCTCAGCAAGGATCAGCATGCCACCAGAGGAGGTTCCGAAGGAGCCGTGCAGCCGCCACGCCAAGAAGCTAACTCTCTAGCTCTAGCAAGTCTGTCGTTGTTGGAGGCATCAAAGTCCATCTTAATGGACAAAGGTCTGAGGCTATCCCAGACTGAATAATACTGACCATTCCAGTCCGCAACTCCTTTCAAGGACTGGAGAAGATGAAAGAAAGGATGGCGCTCGCCGATGCGTCATCTCACAAGTTAGCAAAGCTGAAATAGGCTTGGGTTCCCAAGGGAGCCCAACCCACGGCACCAGCCCAAGTGGGGCCTAGCCGTGCCCGCCACATAAGGAGGCGAAGGGACAAAAGGGTCGAGGTGACAACCACAACCCACTAGTCGGCAGTCAATAGCGCTACCCGAAAATACCCACCGTCGACGTCACAGGCGCCGTCACCATGTTGACCGCCCAGCGTACGCAAATTACACTGATCATGATGTCGCCACCGACACGCAACCACCGATCGCTCTCCCCAACTAGGAGTGGGAAGGGATCGAGCAGGTCATGAGAAACTACCTCCAGGGCCCAGGCAGTACCCCCTTGGGCTACCAGAGATTGCTGGGGGCAGTGGCTTCTGCCTTCCGAGAAGAAGAAGAGGCTCGGCCCGTGCCTAGTGCGGAGTCGAGAAACCAATCGGAAGAGCGACGCCAGTCCCCTGTGCGGGAGGAAGTGCCACCCCGATGGTCGGTCTTCGATAGGCTGGTGTTCCCGAGCAAGCCATCAGGGAGAACAGTGAGAAGAAGCAGAGACTGGAGAGTCTTCACCTGCAATATGGCAGGATTCTCTAGTCGGTATGGGGCTTTACCTACCGACCCCGGAGAAGTCACTAGGCTCGCCGCCAAGCTCGGCCCTCTCACCAAGAGAAGAAGAGTGGCGAGTGAGGCAACGCAGGTGGGTGTCGAGGTGACCTCCTCTGAAGACCCTCCCACGGCCTTGGCAGCCAATGTTATCACTACCGGGGGCATGAGTGGCGGACCCTCCACATCATCCGAGGACACCCTAGCCGAAGAGATAGGGGGCATGCCCACTCCCTCTACAACCGACCCCACTATGCTATACATGATACAACAATATCAGCAGGAAATTGAATTTCTGAAGAAATAACTCAACGAAAGGAATGCCCAGCCCTCGACGTCTAGACAGACTGAGGTTTTATTGGAAGCGCCCGGGGGCAACGGGCAGTCTTCTGAAGTAACTCTGCAAGCTGCAATGTTCCCACTAACCCCTAGCTTCTCGGCGGGCATGCCCCCACAACAAGCACAGTACCCGACACTGGCCCCGCAGCAGATCTCACCTCCCCAGGGGTCCCCCATGGCCCCTCAGGCAACTGTGCTGACCACCCCGACTGTGTAGCCCGCTCACTTCTATCCAAGCCCAGTCGACCTGACAGCAGTCAGCCGGCTGATGCTGGAACAAATGATAGATATGAAGTTAGCAGAAAGGGGCGACGGGGATCAGACGTCGTTTGACATCTATTGAGTCCCCTATCCGGCTCATTATGCCGCGAGGAAGCTACCGACTGGCATCACCAAGTCACCGAAGTTTGAAAAGTTCAATGGGCAAGGATCTCCTAGGGAGCACATCGCCTATTATGTGAATGTCATGGGGGACCTCCGCCTCCAGTGGTCGAGAGGCTTTGACTTTTCTTAGGACGAAGTCTCTTGACTGGAAGTGTCTATCTCAGACTCTGGTGTTGTAGTACTAGGTGAGGCGCCGCTGGTATTCCGCGGCTCAAATGCTCGAAATTTCTCAGATCATGTTTGCCAAATCAAGGTTCTCCAACAATTTTTGCTCGTTCACCTCAGGAGAGAATTTGGTGATTCAGAGAGAGGGGTTGCCGATCTCCAGCTGGATCACAGCTTCAGTGCCATACACTAGTTGAAAGGGGGCTTCACCGGTGGCCGTTCTCATAGTAGTTCAGTGTGACCATTGTACGTTTGGTAATTCCTCCATCTAGCTACCCTTGGCCTTGCTGAGCCTAGTTTTTATGCCATTTAATATAGCCCTGTTGGCATTTGCAACTAGCCTATTGGCCTGAGAGTGGGCCACCGAAGTGAAGTGGTTGCGAATATTGAGGTCGGCACATCTGTCTCTAAAGTAGTGAGAATCAAATTGCCGATCGTTATCGCTCACAATCACTCGGGGGATACCAAAATGACAAATGATCAACTTCCACACAAAACTCCAAACGACCGATTCGGTGATCCTGGCAGTGGCTTTAGCTTCAATCCACTTTGTGAAGTAGTCAATGGCAACGATGATGAACTTCTTCTGCACTTGAGGCGAAAGGAATGGCCCTAGAATGTTGATTCCCCACAGCGTAAAGGGATATGGCTTGGTAAGGGTAATGAGCTTCGAGGTAGGCTGGTGGACCAGATGGTCGAAGCATTGACATTAGTCGCACTTCTACACGTATGTCGAATAGTCGCGCTGGAGGGTAGGCCACCAGTAACTTCACCGAAGCAAGATCCTGGCAAGTGATCTTCCTCCCTGGTGCACGCCGCAGATGCCTTCGTGAACTTCTTGAATTGCTTGGCTGGCTTTGTCGGCGCTAGGGCACTTAAGGAGGGGACTGGAGAAAGACCTTCGGTACAAGGCGTCATCCAAGATGACGAAGCGACGGGCCTGGTAATTCAATCTCTGAGCTTCCTGAGGGTCGGAGGGCTCCTGGGCATCTTGGAGCCATGACAAGTATGGGGTCCGCCAGTCGCTCGGGGTAGCCGGGTCAACGATCATGAGCTCGGCTTTGATGCTTGGTTGTTCTGGCTCTTCGAGGAAGACCGAACGAGTACCTTCCGGGCTGAGGGAGGAGGCTAGGCGAGAGAGGGTGTCCGCTCGGGAGTTTTCCTCCCGAGATATTCGGACTACCTTGAAACTCTTGAATAGTTGGGCTAACCCTCGAACCATTTGAAGGTACTTAATCATCGGTGCTTCCCGAGCTTCGTAGTCACCGTTGACCAAGCTGGCGACCAGCTGGGAGTCCGTATGAATTCGAACTCGCTCAGCCCCTAGACGTCACGCCATCCTGGCCCCCGAATGAGGGCTTCATACTCGGAGGCATTATTGGATGCCTAGAAGTTGAACTTCAAGGTGTATTGCAGCTCTGCTCCTTCGGGTGATTCAAGGAGGACACCAGCCCCACTTCCAGCCAAGTTAGATGATCCATCTACGAACAAGTCCCAAATGGGTCCACGTGCAGACGGTGACTCTTCCTTGACCAGGATGGTGCTTTCTACAATGAAGTCCGCGATGGCCTATCCCTTGATGGCTGCACGGGGGTGATAGGAGATGTCGTAGGCCCTGAGCATGATGGCCCATTTGACGAGGCATCCCGAGACTTCGGGATGAGAGAGGATCTTCTTCAAGGGTTCACCGGTCAACACGATGATGGAGTGAACTTGGAAGTAAGGTCGGAGGTGCTTGGTCGAGGTAACCAGTGCTAGCATGAGTTTTCGATTGCACGGTACCTTCTTTAGGCCTCGTTGAGCACCTTGCTGGTGTAGTAGACCGACTTCTCAATTTTCGTATCATTTCGGACTCTGACCAAACTTACGGTGGAGGGAGTCGCTGAGAGATATAATTGCAATGCTTTGCCCGGGACCGATTTTGATAATACCGGGGGTGAGGCCAGGAATTCCTTAAGATCTTCAAAGGCCTTCTGACATTTCTCATACCAGGCAAACGTGGCAGATGCCATTTTGGGTCCCCTTAATAGCTTGAAGAAGGGTAGGCATTGTTCGGCCGCTCGAGATAGGAAACGGTTGAGTGTGGCGATGCGTCCGGTAAGGCACTAGACGTCCTTGACGTAGGTGGGTGGCCGCATGTCCAGGATGGCCTGAACCTTTTCGGGGTTTGCCTCAATCCCATGCTGAGTTACCAGGAAACCTAGGAATTTTATCGATCTGACTCCGAAGGCGCACTTGGCGGGGTTAAGCTTCATGTTGTACTTGAGGAGGGTGCCTAAGGTCTCGGCTAGGTCGGCAAGATGATCTTCAGCCTTTGGTGTTTTGACGAGCATGTCATCTATCTAGGCCTCGACATTCCGATCGAGTTGTCCCTATAAGATTTTGTTGACCAGCCACTGATATGTTGCCCCGACATTCTTTAACCTGAAAGGCATCCGGGTATAGCAGTGCACGCCAAAGTCGATGATGAAAGCGATCTTCTCAATGTCCTCTGGGTCCATCCTGATCTGGTGGTAGCCAGAGTAAGCATCCAAGAAGCTGAGTAGCTCATTACTAGAGGTTGAATTGATGAGCTGGTCGATGCTCGGCAGCGGGTAACAGTCCTTCGGTGTGGCCTTGTTAAGGTCGGTGAAGTCCACGCACATTCGCCACTTTCCCAAAGCTTTCAACTCGTCCACGGTTGCTTGACCACCGTCTTCAAGCTCCGGTGGGGCCGGTTGGAGGTCGACGAAGTCTCCCTCATCATCAGAGTTTGCCTGGTAGGCTTCAAATTCTTCGAAGAACTCTTGCTTGTGGCTTGAAGTCGAGGGACTTGCTTCATCTTGTTGATGATGGGTGGACTGGGCTGCTTGTTGAAGGTTGACAGACTGGGCTACCTCTCCCTTTAAGGGGTGGTCATTGTCGATTGCCGATGAAGGTGATGGTGCCATTGACGCCTCACCGGACTCCCTTACAGAGTTATCAATCTTGGGCTCAACTTCAGCTTGCCCGTGATAAGGAGGCAACAGTCCTATGGCATTGACCGCAAAATAGACCTCGAAATCTCTCTCCTGGTCATAGCTGAGTCCCCGCGTATCTTTACAGGAGAAGGGTGGTGACCCACGGACCTGCAGAGGATTCCACAGTTGATGGAAGTATGCCGCTCGCGCGGGATCCTGAGATTGCGGGATGTGTTGCTTCCTGCACATTTCTCTGATGCGCTTCGGCATGTCATCGATCTTCTGGACTGGCTCTGGCGCCACATCGGTGGGAGTATCCCAACCGAAATCATCTTCAGGAGGGCACAGTGAGACTAAGTCACCTTTGTAAAAGATGATCGGCTTGTCCCTCTTTTTGCCCTTGTTGCTCCTTCTCCGCTGATAGGAGACAGTGAAGGTCTTCAACTGCTCCACTTCATACTCTTCCCGTGGGGACGAGAGTTGAAGGCAATTGGGCGGTAAGGAGATGCTTCGGTCGATGACCTGGCTGATGAGGTTGGCTTCAAAGTCAACACTCCGCCTCTCCGGTTGAGTCGGCTTGGAGGCAGGCTGGAGACTTAGCCTGTGCAACTTTACCATGTCTTGGTTGACTGTGAACAGCTGTCCTTCCTCAGCTTCATAGTTCACCTTTTGCTTCCCTTTGTCCTTTAAAGGCTCGGGGATTGCGAGAGTGGGCTCCCCAAAATACAAGGAAGCATCGGCTAGGTGGCACTCATTTGGGTGGAAAGGAGACCGGTTTGCGAAGACCGTATGTTGCTCCCCTCTCTTGGCATATTTAATGCACTGTGCAAAGTTGATGGGACGATCCAATTTTCATGGAGCCAGGGTCTCCCGAGCCGCATCTTATATGAGGTGTCGGCGTTGATGATATAGAAGGTCGCCTGGGTGACAAAATCGCCCAAGGCTAACTTGACTTCAACCCGACCAAGCGCCTCTTCGAAATCCTGATTGAATCCCGAGATCTTGACCGCATTCACTTTTTGCAAATAAGGGGCCAAGTATAAAGACTTAAAAGTCTTCAGGGGCATGATGTTAATGGCCGCTCCAGCATCGACCAAGATGCGATTCACATTATGCCCATTAATCGTCCCCCGCATGTATAAGGGGCGGCTGTAGCACGGAGAGGACAACAACATGTCTTTGTCCGTGAAGGAGATGCTGACTGTAAGTGCCTCATATGCCTGGGTCTGCAGCTCTGCGATATGGGCTTCATAGGCCTCCGGGTCTTGAAGTATCTTGACAAGAGCCTCCCTGAGATCTTTGCTCCAAGCAATAGCCTCCCAGATGGTGACATTTGTCGGGAACCGCTTCATATGATGAATAATCTTGCGGTCTGCCCGAGCACGGGTCTTGTCAAATGGCGGGATGATCTCCGCCAAGGTCTTCGGCGCCTGGCGAGGTTTCTCTCGTTGGAAGGGCGTTCTTCCCCATTCTGGCCCTCCACATTATCTTGGAACAGCGGTGCCAGAGACTCCTCCGGAGGTGGCAAAGGTTCATCATGCTGGCCCTCATTAGAAGGACCTGCCTGACTTGCAGGCTCAACCCCGTTAGAGGGGCCAGCCTTGTCTGACGCCTCATCTTGCACTGGCGGCTTAGATGGCTCTTCTTCGTCAAAAGAGGCAATTATAAAAGGGACACCACCTGACTTGGCTTCTGAACCGGAGCATGAACCCTCTGAAGAGTTAATGATGAAAGGGATCCCCCGAACTTGGGTTTCCGGGATAGGACCCTGCTTCTCCCCTCTGAATATTATGACCCGGTCAAGAGTTAGAGGACCTTCACGCCCACGTCCTCGTCCCCGGCCACGACCCCGGCCATTTTTTGCCTGAAGATGTTGATATGTCGCCATGGGAGCTTTGCCCCCGGTGTTATCAGCCGAAGATGTATTGATGTTGTCGGGCGGTGGGATCGCCACCATGTTACAGGAGAACTCTTGCAGCATTTCCTCGATCATTTCCACAGTGAGCTCCTCATCTTTGTAGAACAAGGAGAGCTCTTCCGGGATTGGGAAATCCTCCCCCTCTTCAAGACGGTGAGCCATCCCCCAGAGCCACTGCAGAAGGCGGACTTTCCGCCCAAACTTGTCCCAGGGAATATATTCGTCTAGAGTGACGACCCTAGTGGGACGAGGGAGAATGTACTCCTCGAGCTCGTCTATGAGCTTTTGTAGTCTTTGCAGAGGAGTTGGCTCCTTAGGGGCCTCCATAGTTGCTGCCTACTCAGCTTGCTTCTTCAACCTCCTCTTCAAGTTCTTCCTGCGGTTCTTCTCTTGCTTCTTTTGGCGTGCCGTCTCTTGAGAAGAAAGGGGGACTTTTCTTTGAAGGTAGGACTGGTTTGCCCTCAAAATTTTACTTTTTGCTCCCGATCGGATCCATAGGAGCCTTAGTGCCGCGGCTCTTTCTGGGGACGACCTTGGTCCAGTTGGCTCGTGCGGCGGCCCTTGCCCTAGTTCGATCCAATCATTGACTGCCCTACTGTGATTGGTCGATGGAGGAATATCTCCTCCACATGGCCACTCATTCCTCAGTGTATAAAAGCGTAAGGATAGGGTTTATTTCGGTGTGGAAGAAAGGGGTTTTCACATTTATCTATTTTTGCTCTTGTAGAGAAGAGCACGACTGTAGCTACACCCACCTTCCTTCCAGGATGAGCTGAGCGTGATTCAAGAAGAGGGAAGATCATCCTCCACCTTCCAGAAGCAATGTTGCTGAAGGAACAAAGCTGTACTACCTCTGAATCATCTACAAGCTTCAAGATCAAGAAGAGCAAGGAGTCGCCCATCCTTCAAGTTGCAACAATGAATCTGCCAAAGAACCTGCTGACTGCCTCAGTTATCGAATGAGTGAAAAGAAAAAAGCCCAGTCGACAAAGAGCCCATCCATATCATCTTCCAGACAGGATTTCGCTCAACCCTTCTATGTCCTTGATTACGGTCTTCATTGGTTCATTTGATGTTCGTTGTGATTATATTGAACATTTGATGTTATCTTTCCGAACTGATATGACTGTGTGTGTGTTCGGAGCGGTGTCTCCGGGTGTGGATTGATTGTAGGGGTACGTTCCCCATTCTAGAGTGTGTGTGCGCTGCGAAAGTAACGTGTGGAGGCTTTGCCTCGTGTGGTTGCTACTTTGCAGCATGGTGAGCCTAGCGCTTGTGTGTGTTTTGCTACCGTCGTGTAGTGTGTGGTGTACTAGGGCTCATCCCCGTGTGCTACCATTGGTAGCGTGTTAGTGAAGCCTCACTGAGGTGGTGAGGGGTGGACATAGGGTGCCCATCATGGTCCCGAACCACCTAAAATATCGTTGTGCACTTGTGATTGGTTGTGCAATTGTTCCTTTTCTTCTATCACCTTTCACAGGATGGTTTGCTAATCACGTTGCTCATTAATTCTTAATTTGATCATGTCGTTCATCATTGGTAATTCTCTGTGTGTGATTTCATCTAGTTACATGTACTAATTCCTCGAGTGTGATCATATCACTTACATGCGTTTGGTGAGGTCAGTTTGAGAAGCGGTTAATTTGTTTTAATTGAACCTAATTCTTAGAGAGGGATCTATTCACCCCCCTCTAGATCCGCGCCACTACACTGTGGGACCCAACAATTGGTGTCAGAGCCCGGCTCTGTTATCCTAAATCAAACGATCTTCAGAGGGATCCTAGTGTAGTCTTGATGATGAATACTTCTTTCGATATTGCTTCACTGAGTTCTTTACCTGTTTATCATGGCGATGACTTTAATTCCTGGCTAGGAAAACTGTGTAGATCCATAAATTCAATCAATCCAAATCTGTGGAAGTTGATTCTTAATGGTCCTCATAGGCTGCCTCGGGATGAGACCAAGTGGTCCAGCCGCGATAGACTAAAGTGTCATGAGAATGCTACAGTTTTGAAGTTGCTAAAAAATTCTTTCGATACTAACAAATTCACATTTGTATCCTCTTGCAGAACCGCCAAAGAACTCATGGACAAATTGAAGCTAGTTCAAGTGAAGCAAGGGCAACAAGGACTAATGGCTGATGACAATGATCAGACTAGTGATGAAAATGTTGAGGAGGTAAGCTCCAAATCCGAAGAAGATGAATTATCATTTGAGGATTTGATTGATGCTTATGAGGAATTATCAGAAAAACACAAAAAGCTAAAATCTGAAAACAAAGCTTTGAGGAAGAAGCTAGATGGAAAGGAGCATGATAATACTTCTTGTGAGAAATGTCTTAGACTAGGAACTGAGAATGAATGCTTGACTCGTAAAATTTCATTGCTTGAGGCAACTGAGAGAAATTTATTAAACAAACTTGATTCCTTGTCAGACGATGAAAAAATGTTTGATAAACTCCTTGATTCTGAAATAGATGCCAAGTCCCTTCTGGATAAAAATGAGAAACTAAAAGGGGACAACGATGCATTGCTAATTCAAATCTCTTTGCTTGAGGGAAGATTGAAGTTCGTTGAGACATTTGAGAAAGAAAATGATTTGTTGAAATCTGAAACTGAAAAACTAAAACAACTGAATACGACCATGTGTGAAAGGCTTTTGACATTTGAAAAGGGTAAATCCATGGTCGCTCAAGAAAGTGAGAATGTGAGACTTCTAGAATAGGAAATAGAATCTCACAAAATCATAAATGCCACCTTAAATGAGAAAATTATTTCCTGCGAAAATGAAATCATTTCATGTGAACTTCACATAGCATCCCTTCAATCTGAGATTTATGATTTGAATGAGTCCTTGGGGAAATTTGTGAGTGGAGAGGAGAACCTAAACAAACTCTTGGGAACTAAGGTGAACTTCCAAAGGGAAGGACTAGAATACAATCCTAGTAAAAAGGAAGCTTTTAACCTGAAAACAAAGACTTCATTTGTGCATGCTTCTAGTTCACCTAATACATCAAAAACCTCTTCATCTGTCAAACAAAATCCCAATGTGCATGCAAAGAAAATTAATGTGAAACATCATGCTCAAAAATCAAACAACACATCATGTCACTATTGTGATATTCATGGACATTTAATGCATGACTGTGGCTTGAAGAAAAAGGATGACATAAATGCTTGTAGGATGCATGCTCTTAATGACGCGGCGGCGACGTGGAAGACGGGACACGAACGGGACGGGATAAGTTGCTGTCTCACACAGCTCGGCCTCACGCCGGGCGGTCTCAGTTTGATAAAAAATGGGGTTTAGCGCCGGATAAAGAGGGATTTGGTGAAAATCTCTAAATTTTACATGGATTGCCCACTCGACCGGAGGGGTCGAATACGCTATTCGCCCCGGTTGGGGCGGACAGCATATTCCGCCCCTCCCCTACTCATTTATCAAAGGGCCCCTTAGGGTTTTGCTCTCCTTCGTTTTTGCTTTCATATGTCGTGGAGGTAAGGCGGAAGAGCAAGGACTTGCGGCGGCGTTAGCAGAGTTGGCGGAGATAACCGCGGTGGCAATCCCGCAACTTCCTCTTCCCCCAGAATCTTCAGAGTCTTTGGAGCCTTCTTCCCCAAGCTCTTCTTTGGAATCCATGGCAGACTAGTGTCCGGACGAGCCCGAGGCGAGAGTGGCGGTGATACCGCTGGCTCCGAATTGCAGCGAGCTGGGGGAGGCAGAGGTGAAGTGGTTGGAGCACCAGTTCCGCCTACCTTGGAAGTATTACTTCATCGCTGCTACCCCTTACGATACGAGCTTAGATTCTCATACCGGCCATTTTTACTCTTTCCTCCTGTCGTGGAAGGGTGGATTCCGTCTCCCCTTCGATCCTTTTGTTCTTGAACTCCTCAATTTCTTCCTGTTGGCTCCCATCTAGTTGGTAGCCAACTCTTATCTTCTCATTTCTACTTTTCGCATCCTCTACTTCTAGTGTAAGGTCCCTCCGTCCTTGGACCTCTTCCATTATTTCTTTGAGCTGAAGGAGCATTCCTCGACTGGTAAGGGTTTCTATTATGTTCAGACGAGGTGAAATAGGAGTAGCGTGTCCTTAGCGATGAAGGACTCTTCCCACAAGGGGTGGAAGACTCAGTTCTTCTGGGTGGAAATTTCTTCAGTGAAGGAGTCATGGAGATGTCCCGTGATGCCCAATTTTCACCCGAACATCCCTCCAAGACAGGATGAGTTCACCCCAGAGGTGGAGAAGCACGTAGAGACCCTATTGAAGCATCGCCAGTCTATGGAGGAGCTGGTGACCCCGGAGAATATCGAGCTGTGCCTTCTCAGGCGATTGCAGCCGGCAGGTATGGGCACCAGGAATCAGCTTTCCCTTCGGATGAGGAAGTCGTTCTTCTTTCCCTGACCTTGTCTTCCTTTGCACAGACACTAAGAGGTCGGCTGAGGAGGAGGCGCCTTCGACTGAGGCCGCCGTTGAGTCGTGAATTCTCGAGGATTCCACCCGAGCCTAAGACAAGGGCAAGGGGGTGGCCCGGGAAGGGTCTTCCAAGCAGCGGGGTTCCAAGCGCAAGGATCCCGTGGAGAAGATGCTGCGAGATGCCATGAAGGCCAAAAAGCAGGCCAAGAAGGCCGGGACCATCCCTGCGGTCGAAGATGGCTCTGGTTCAGCTCTCCCCTCTCCCGAGCTGGAAGGGGCCGAGCCTATTCGGCTGGCTCTCCCATCTGCTGGAAAGACGGGGCCGAGGCGGCCGGGGCCGAAGCGGGTGGCTCTAGGACCGTCGTCGAGACTGGAGCGCCGAGCGAGGTAGGTGGTGTTCAGGGCAGAGACACTGGGGCTGAGCCGATGGAGGTCGGGGGTCATGGGAAGAGGTGATGCAGCCCCAATAGACCAAGGCAAGAGGGGCGGAGGAAGCAGTGGCTCAATCTGGGCCAGCCGGTGGGGTCCCCGAGGGGGTGTCGCTCGGAGTGGGAGCCCCTATTCCGGCTACTTTGGAGAGGCTGGGCATCCAGGGCCATCTATACCAGAAGTGCTGCAGCATCGCCACAAAGGTGGTGCGAGGAGGAGACAAGCAGTGATCCCCAGCCGCGGCCCTCGAAATGGTTATGGAGGGTGGCCTGATCCTGGCCCAAATGGGGGCCACCCTGGCTGAAGCTTTCGCTCGGTCAGAGTCAGACCGGGCAAACCTTGCCTGGATCCTCGGTACGTCCGACGGGAAGATATCTCGGCTCACTGAGGAGCGCGATGGGCTATTGTGGGAGCTCTCCTGGTTTAAAGAGCTAGCGGGGGTGAGTCAGGCGGAGGCCCGAGACTTGACCGAGCAACTGGTTCGGGCACGCGAGTCGCTCGAGAGGAAGGGCAAGCTTCTGGAGGAGGAGTGTGTGGCCCGTGCCGAGCGAGATGGCCAGTGGGAGGCCGAGCGTGCCGAGCTACTAGACCAAGCGGAGGAAGCTGTGCGCCTTCGGTTGGAGGCTGAGGTTGATCGGGCCGAGGCGGAGAAGCAGATGGCCGAGGCAGATCGGAGGTTGGCCGAGGCGGAACGGGAAAAGGGCGAGCTCGCTAGTAGGGTGGGATTGGTCGGGGCGGAGGCACTCGAGCAGTTTAAATGCTCGGAGGCTTACCGGGCCGACCTTAAGGAGGCTATCCTCCCCTACTACGAGTCTGCGCTTCGCCGAGGCATCCGCAAGGGGTTCAAGCACAGTTATAGCCAGGCCATCTCCTGGGCGGAGGAACAGGCGCCAGGAACGATCGTTTTCCCCTCCGGTCAACGTTACGACTCAGACCAAGCAACCTCAGAATCTTCTGGCTCGGCATCGAGGGAAGAGGAGGACCAAAGGGACCCGTCATCGTCTGAGGGATCGCCAACTCCGGATGCCTCGGGAGGGCGCGCAACCGGGACAGTTCCCACACCGGTGGGGTCAGTGCCAGGGTCGGCCATCGCTGGGGATACCGGGGGTGGACCATCCGGGCCTTCAACTTCCGAGCCTCAGGATGGGGCAGAGGCCTGACTTTCTTTTCTCATTTCTTGTTACACATCGGGGGATGGGCAACGCTTCTCACTGGCAACCACCTTGCCAACACACAGGACGTGTCTCGCACGGACTTCATGGCACACGAAGGCCAACCAATCCGGACACGCGATGCAAGATGACGAACCTTAACCCAACGCAATCTCCTCCAACTAAGGGAAAAACTCAATACTCCTCTGACCAACAGAAGGTCCCCATGCTCGACCTGACCTCGATCCTTGCACACGCTGGGAACCACACCTTCGAGCACCAGAAAAATCATTACGTTCGTCAGGTCAACACCTCCGACACACTCACCAAGTGTCTTGTCGGACCACGATCACAGCACCTCTTGATGCACCATCACTGCGACTCCTTGAACCGCAACACCCTATGCCTCGAGCCACAACATGAGCCATAACCAGCAACTGCCAATGCTCATCCTCGAGTCCCAAACTTGCCACTGAGCCTTCACATCTTGAACCAGATCAAGAGTAACCACAGCCCAATCCAAGAAGATCCTCCGCTCATCCGAGTACATCTCGACCCGATCGCCCGCTCTGCCACCTCAAACCACAATCTCAACGTCTCAAGGGCTAGATAAATCTCAAACTAGGACGGCCAAAACCAATAACAGCTCCTCCAGAGCACACTCATGGCCACTTAACTACAGACAATCTTCACCAGCCACCTGACCTCGCTGTAATTCCTCAAACGCAGCACCACAGCAACGCACGTGCCAGCAACTTGTTGGCACTCAAAACATGATAATCGGCGATCAAGCCACAAAAGTAAATGACACGACTTACGGAGCATACAAGCCGAAGAAAAGTAGACTACTGAAGCTTCTCAAAGTCGCTAAAGCTGCTAGGAGCGAATGCCAAGGGCCTCGCCTCAAGAGAACCAACATGACTCCATCACCAACCGGCAGTGCGACCAAGCCTGCCCAATGATCCGGTGTCGACTTTGTCACACCGCTACCCCACATCGCCGCCCGACCAAGGACGGTGATTCACCCGGCGGTCTCCCGCCCCAATGAAGACTCTCCTGAGGAAAAATAGCGCTATCGGCCTTCACAAACGAAAGCTGAGAATTCTAGCAGCAGGAGGATCCGAACACCCGGCACGGGTTCGGCCTCTTGTGAAGGGAGGCCCGTCACAGGCTAAATGATCGCCGGTCTAGGCGGAATATCCTCCCGTATGGGAGCTCAGAACGCGAGTCAAGCCAAGTTGGAAGCACAAGCCACGACGTTGGAGGACGCGTTGGCGGAAGACCCTCGCGCTCGAATCAGACACACACGGAGTTCGCACCCGAGCCGTTCGGTGAACCGAGAGCTTCATCAACCCCCTCGCCAAGGTCTTGTAGGAGTCTTGACACGAAGAATCATGAATGGTGACTTTCGGGATCATCTCCGGACTCATCGGCTGACGTTCGGCAAGTAAACGCCGTTGAAACGGCGTCATAATTTGACGGCATGCTATTGAAGCGGCGCCCTCCTTTCCGGCGCACAAAGACACAACAGAGCCTTTTCGGCGCGGTCTTCCCGGCACGCTAAACCTTTCCCCGGCGCACTAAACCCCTTCCCTGGCGCGGTCTTTTCCGGCGCGCTAAGAGAGTTCCCCGGTGCGCCATCTGTGGCGCCGGGTAACCCTCTTCTATAAAGAAGAGAGAAATAAGACAATTAAGGGACGAGAGGAGATACAGAGAAAAGTTTCTTGGAGAGGAAGCATCTGAGAGCTCCCGGTTGCCCCTCTGCTCTGTCCAAAGTCCCCGGCGCCGGAGAGGGAAAGCCTTCGTCGCTTCTTCTGCCTAGGTGGGTCGCCACAGTTTCAGGCCGATCGCCCCTCCTCTGTGTTTATTCCTTTTTTCTTCCGTCGTAATGTAAACGGGAGAGGAGGGGAAGGCGATGATATGAGCCTACTCCCCCCTCTCGCCGTCTCTGTTGCTTTCCCTCCCTGTAGCCTCTTGCTTTGCTTGGCACCATCGACGGCCGGGTGACAACGCCGGCGTCCATAGTTTAAATTTGTATTTTCTTTCCTCATTAATGGAATGAACAAACGTGCGAGCGCATCAGTGGTGTCGAATGTATTAACATTATTCCGGTTATGCATTGTTGCCTTTTCTTCTTCTTCTGTGCATTGTCACCATGGCCATTGAATCGACGCCGTGCTACAGTGCCGACGCCGGAACGAGTAACCTGTTATCTTCCCCCAAGGGCCTGTGTGATTTACCAATTCTTCTACATACATTCATTAGCCTTGGTTCCCCGGCGCCGAACATGCCCTTGGGTTTCCCAGGGCTATAGCAATGACTTTCCCTCCCCAAGAAAGTGATGGTTTTCCCGATGAAGCCACGCACCAACGTGGATGCCCCTTTTCACTGTCCGTCGCCACCTTTCAAGTCCCTTCTTTTTGGGTGGCCTAATACAAATGTGCTAATGGTCATTCGTGAGGATTTTCTACCGCGTCGTTTCAACCGTCCCGACAGTGAGTCGTGACTGTTCTGGGGAGGGGAACATTCCCATCGCTTGGCTACCACGCCGTTGTGCCTGCGAGATCCGCATGTTAGTGGCGAATCTCCCACGGACGACCGGGTAAATATTAAAATGGGTTAATCCCCACAGATTCAAATCCACGGCCCTTAACGGACTCCGTGGTGGCCGTGAGACGGACGCCCCTTGCAGGCTAGCCTCGGGGTTTCCCTCTCTAATCGGTCGTCCCGACTTAGACGGAGTACCGGCTCGGGTCGCGTGCCCCTCGGGAACCGAGGAAGGACCAGCAATGTCCAAGCCTGGTGGCAAGTTGCTAACGATCTTCCTGAAAGATAACCCCACCCCAGGAGTCAAGATCAGAGCTGATCTCCCGTCTGATGTTTAGGAGCAATATAAAAACTTCCTTTCTGAGTACATTCATGTCTTCACATGGTCTGATGAGCAACTTCTTGGAATTCCCAGAGATATTGTGATGCACAAGCTCAACCTCGACCCCATGGAGAAACCCGTCCAACAACGCAGAACAAAGCATGCCCTAGAGAAACAGACAATCATCAAGGAGCAACTCGCCAAGGGGAAGGAGACTGGCCTCTTCCGTATGGTCCTCTACCCGACGTGGCACGCCAATGTCGTTCTGGTACCCAAAGTTTCGGGGAAATGGTGAATGTGCGTGGACTTCATCGATCTCAACAAGGCCACACCGAAGGACTATTACCCGTTGCCAAGCATCGACCAGCTCGTCGATTCAACCTCCGGCAATGAGCGGCTCAGTTTCATGGATGCCTACTCTGGCTACCATCAGATCCGGATGGACCCAGAGGATATTGAGAAGACCGCCTTAATCACCGACTCCGGTGTGCACTGCTACACCCGGATGCCTTTCGGGTTAAAGAACACTAGGGCGACATACCAGAGGCTAGTCAACCAAATCTTCGAGCAACAACTCGGTTGGAACATCAAAGCCTACATCGATGACATGCTCGTGAATATGCCAAAGGTTGAGGATCATCTTACCAACCTAGTCGAGACCTTCGGCACCCTCCTCAAGTATAGCATGAAGCTCAACCCTGCCAAGTGCATGTTCGGAGTTAGATCAGGGAAGTTCCTTTGCTTCCTGGTGACTCAGCGTGGGATTGAGGCGAACCCCGATGAGGTCTAGGCCATCTTGGACATGCGGCCACCTACTTGTGTCAAAGACATCTAGCGTCTTACTGGGCGCATTGCCGCACTCAACCGTTTCCTCTCTCGGGTAGCCGAATGATGCCTACCCTTCTACAAGCTGTTGAGGGGACCTAAAATGGCATTTGCTACGTTCGCCTAGGATGAGGAATGTCAGAAGACTTTGAGGAGCTCAACGAGTTCCTAATCTCACCCCCGGTACTATCAAAGCCGGTTTTGGGCGAAGCATTACACATGTATCTCTCGGCAACTCCTTTCACCATAAGCTCGGTTTTAGTCTGAAACGATGCGGAATCGAGAGGCCAGTCTATTACACTAGCAAGGTGCTCAATGAATCCGAAAGGAGGTACGCTACAACCGAGAAGCTTGTGCTAGCATTGGTTACCTCAGCCAAGTGCCTCTAACCTTACTTCCAGGGGCATTCCATCGTCGTGCTGACCGGCGAACCACTGAAGAAGATTCTTTCTCACCCTGAGGCCTCAGGGTGCCTCGTTAAGTGGGCCATCATACTCGGGGCCTATGACATCTCTTACCGCCCCCGCGTGGCCATCAAGGGACAGGCCCTAGCGGAATTCATCGCAGAGAGCACGGTCTCACTCAAGGAAGAACCTTCATCGGTGCAAGGACCCGTCTGGGACTTGTTCGTAGACGGATCATCCAACTCGGCCGGCAATGGTGCTGGCATGCTCCTCAAGTCACCCAAAGGAGCTGAGCTGCAGTATGCCTTGAAGTTCAACTTCCAGGCGTCCAATAATGCTTTTGAGTATGAAGCCCTCATTTCGGGGGCCAGGATGGCACGTCGCCTAGGGGCCGAGCGAGTCAGAATCCACACTGACTCCCAACTGGTCGCTAGCCAGGTCAACGGTGATTATGAAGCCCGGGAGGCACCAATGATCAAATACCTTTAGATGGTTCGAGGGTTAGCCTAGCTACGCGAGAGTTTTGAGGTAGTCCGGATAGCTCGGGAAGAAAACTCCCGCGCAGACGCCCTCTCTTGCCTAGCCTCCTCCCTCAGACCAGAAGGCAGTCGATCGGCCTTCCTCGAAGAGCTAGAACAACCGAGCATCGAGTCAGAGCTCATGATCGTTGACCCGACTGCACCGAGCGATTGGCAGATCCCATACCTATCCTGGCTCCGGGACTCTCAAGAGCCCCCCAACCCTCAGGAGGCTCGGAGGCTGAAGTATCAAGCTCGGCACTTCATCCTCTTAGACGACACCTTATACCGCAAATCTTTCTCTGGCCCCCTTCTAAAGTGCATCAGTACTGACAAAGCCGCTCAAGCAGTTCAAGAAGTACATGAAGGAATGTGCGGTGTGCACCAGAGAGGAAGATTGCTTTCCAGGATCTTGCTTTGGCAAAGGTACTGGTGGCCCACTCTCCAGCGCGATGGCTCAGCCTATACACAGAAGTGCGACCGATGTCAGCACTTCGACCACCTGGTCCATCAGCCTGCCTCAAAGCTCTTTACTCTTATCTAGCCATACCCCTTCGCTCGGTGGGGAATCGACATCCTCGGGTCACTCCCTATGGCTCAGGCCCAAAAGAAGTTCGTCATCGTCGCCATCGACTACTTCATAAAGTGGATCGAAGCTAAAGCCACTGCCAGGATCACCGAGTCAATCGTATGGAGCTTTGTTTGGAAGTTGATTATCTGTCGCTACGGCATCCCCCGAGTGATCGTGAGCGATAACGGTCGGCAATTTGATTCTCGCTATTTCAGAGAAAAATGTGCCGACCTCAACATTCGCAACCACTTCACTTCGGTCGCCCACCCTCAGGCTAACGGTCTGGTCAAAAATGCCAATAAAACTATATTAAAAGGCAATCCTATGACTCAAGACTTAGGTAAATGACTCATTAACCTAGGTAGTGGACTCAAATAAAAGAAAAATTACATAATAAGAAAATGAAAAAATACATCATATGACTCAGAATAAAGTGGCGAACAAGATGTAGCACTGCTGGCGATCATCAGGAGCCCCAAAAATGTGGAGTGGTCGGGGATGTCCCCATCATTAACACACCTCTCCGGCTTGTCAATCTTACACTTCCCAGTCAGCCATACACATCCCCGGTTGGCTCACACCTTCTCCGGCCTCACACAACTCAGGTCGGCCCATAAACACCAGCAACTCATGCACCGTTCCAGTTACTCATTCCAGCAAATCCCAGCCTACACGCCACCTCGGTTGGCCTCTACACCACAACAACCTTGGATGCATCTATCATGAGAATCCATCAACCCAAAATTCGCAATCACCAGCCCATCATGGTCGAGTCACCAGGGACCCAGTCATAACTCCAGCAATATGCCACAAAGGCATACCAGTTCCCAGATCCCAGTCGTGATTCCAGCAACATGCCACTAAGGCTTAGCACTTCCAAGATCACCAGTCAAACTCCATGCTACCCAACAACCAGTCGAGGCCACAATCATGGCTGCAATGGCTGCAAGCCATCAACAACACAAACTCCATGTTACATCCCCTGACAATAGCACACTACGGACGATAGCCACAAGGTTCCCGAGTCAAAAAAATGGGGTTAAAAGTCAATTCATTCAACTGGATTACTGAGGGCAAAAATTACTGTTAACCTAGCTGAGGTGAAAACCCGCGAGGACTCCTCAGGGAAAATCGGGTGACCTCTTGATGTGAAAACCTGTAAGGGCACGTCGAAAAAAGTGAAAGGGGGCCAGCTCTGGTGAAAACCCACAAGGGCGGTAGAGCTGATAAGGAGAAAACAAAAAAAAAACTCTCTCCCTCTCTACTACTCACTGATGAAAGCTGTCAATCGTGACATCTCGCCGACGGTGACCTCAGCACCACTTCATAACAAAAGTGGCCACTACACCCTTGAGGGTTGGCCTACATCAATTCCAGCATCGAACATCTGGCTACAAGCCTCCGTGGTTGGCCGGCCAGTCCCAGCATCGTGGCTACAATGCCTCCACAGGCCAGCTGCCCAGTTTCAGTACCAGTTTCCAGTTCCAGCATCACGGCTACAACGCCTCCATTGGCCAGCCGCTTAGTTCCAATACCAGTTACCAGTCCCAGCATTGAGACTACAATGCCTCCGCAGGCTAGCCGTTCGGGTCCAGTATCGGTCGCCAGTCCAGCAGTTTGGTTACAGTACGTCTGTGGGCCAGTTACCCAGACCCAGGGCCAGTCACCCAGACCCAGTACCAGTATCCAGCTTCAGCATATCGGCTGTAATCCCGTCACAAGTCAACTGGCCAGCTCCAGTCCCCAATCCTAGCTTTCGACTGTGATGCCCCCCAGGGCCATTCGGCCAGCCCCACTCCAGTCTCAATATCCTGGCTGCAGCGCCTTCGGAGGCTAGCCACCCAATCCAGTTCCAGCTCCAGTTCTAACACCAGTCCTAGTATCCTGGCGGCAATGCCTTCGAAGGCCAATCGGCCAACTCCAGTTCCAGTCCCCAGCACCAGTTGCAATCCCAGTTCTAATGCCAGTCCTAGTCCTAGACCCAACTTTAATCTCCCGTTCCTATCCTAGTCTCAGTTCCTGGTCATCATGCCTTCCGAGGCCACCTGGCCAGCCCGGCTCTAGTTTCCCAGGCTAATGTGAATAACATTTCCTGCTAACAACATGTCAACAGCTGGTACGCCGCCATTCGGCCTATAACCGGCACACTCCAGAATCACCCCAGTAGCCTTAACTACATAGGCCAACACACCCTCGCGGGTCAATCTCTAGCTTTCAGTCTCTAGCAACATAGGCCAACACACCCTCGCGGGTCAGTCTCCAGCTTCCAATCTCCAACAACATAGGCCAACACACCCTCATGGGGCTACCTCTAGCTTCCAATGGCACGGGCCGACACATAACAACAAGCCGGCCTCTAGCCATCACCATCCAGTAACATAGGCCAATGCACTCTCGCGAGTCATGGCCGCTGGCGACTGGCGTCCTGAGCTGCTGCCCCTGCCTGCTGTTGCTGCCGCGCCGCTGTTGCTGCGTTGCTGCTGCTACTGCCGCTGGGCGCCGGCCGCCTTGCTGGCTGCTGCTACTGCTACCTAGTGCCAACCTGCCCACAGGATGTTGCTGTTGTTGTTGCTGCAGCAGCTGCTGCTATTACTGCCACCGCCCAGGCGCCCAGCCTACAGCAGCTGCTGGCTGTTGCTGCGACTGCCGGACCGCCCACCGCCTGCTGCTACTATGCACTTGATTGCGTTGTAAGTTTTTTTTTTGTAGCTTAATTTTTGCCACCCTAATTAGTTCAGATTTCAAAATAAACCCTAATTAGATACTTAAAATTAGATTCATTAATAATTAAGCCCTAATTCATTCATACAAATTGGGGCTTTCGTCTAATTCGGCTTACTTAGTCACAATTGAAGGTTAAATAAGTTTCATTGTCGAATTTGGGGTTGGATCATGCTGGGATTTTATTTTTATGAAGGGTGATTAAGGATTAATTGATAATTAAACCCTAATTAGTTCATAAAAATGGGGGCTTTCGTCTACTTTGACTTTCTTAGCCACAATTGAAGGTTAATTAAGTTTCATTGTCGAATTTGGGGTTGGATCATGCTGGGGTTAACTACTGGGATGTCAGGATCCTATTCCCACTAGTTTTGTGTCGATCGGTTGTCATTTGGGGACGGTAGGAGTCTGGGAACCCCGATGACTCATTTAGGGTCAATTCATCAGAATTGCCCCGATATCGCGTTTTAATGCATGCATGCGTCATTTTTTGACCCCAGGTGTATTGTATGGTTGTGTGCATCTGTTTCCCCTGTGCTTCGGCATGAATGGGGCGTGGAATGGGCCGATTTGACCGTTCCCCTATTTTGCTCGCCAATTTTGTGTAACGATCGTTCCAATGACCATCACACTGTGTGACGGCCCCATGATAGACTGCCACAACCATTGGTCATTTTACGTTCTTCAAGGCTGGGTTGGTGTGATGGACTAGTATAGGACCGTCACATGGCTGTAACGCGCATATGGTGGTGCGTTACGTTCTTGGTGTGACGGACCAGAGTAGGACCATCACACGGCTGTAATGCGCTTGGTTTGGTGCATTACGTGCTGTGGTTTCCAAGGACTGTGGCTGTCAGTTCCTCGACGATCGTGTCTGTCTCGAACACCAGGTCAGTCGGTTAGCCCTGACGGACCTCCCCTTGTGCGTCACGTTATGTTACACCCCTAGCCTGGTGGGTTACATGGTTTGTGTTAGGCTTTTAGGCCCGTTGGCCCTGACGCCCCTGTCCTGGCGTGTCAGGTGGTGTAACGCGCCTTGGTTGGTGCGTTACATCATTTGAGTGTAGGTTTTAGGCTTGTTTGCCCTGACGCCCCTACCCTGGTGCGTCAAAGCAGGTAACGCCCCTATGGTGGTGTGTTACAGTCTTGTTGTTGGCCGTGATGGCCTGCGTTGTTCGTTGGTCTATTCTGTTCTGTTCTGTGTATCTGTCTATCTTAAGTTTGTGTTCTAGGGCGGTGTTTATGTGTCGGTAGTTTCTGGATCAGTCGGTTCAGGTGACTGGGTGTGGTCCTTCCTTGACTACGAAAGTTCCCTAACGACTTGATCTAGACCTGCCAATGTCCTTGATTCTGGTCTTGCAGTGGCTTTCCTTGACTGCCGAGTTCACCTAGCGGTTGAGTGATAGTTCGCTCTGCCCAGAGTGTAGTCGTTGTCCACCGCTCCGATTTCTGCTTATCTTGGCTTGATCTCATGGTTTGCCCGTGACCCGTGGGTGTCTGTCGACATCCTATGAGGACAGTGACCATGATGGGACGGCCAAGAGTGCTTGTGCATGCTGTATGTGTGTCTGTGTGTGTTTGTGTGTATGTGTGGTGTCTAGTTTTAGTCAACCCGGTGAGACCAGGGGTTGACATGTGACCTTGTGTGTGTCTCAACGGCTTTGTCCAATTCGAGACCGTGTTTCTGAATGCCTCGAGGTATCGTTCTACCTCAATTTACGTATCCAGATGTGTTGAGGGTCCTCAGTGTTCCCTCAGGTCTCCGTGAGTTGTTTCCTGCAGAGCGTCGTTGCCTCTGGCTTAGGAGTAGACCGATTGGCGGATTATTCCGCTGTCTGTGTTGATCTTACCTCCGAGTCATCTGACTCAAGGATCATTACGTGAGTAGGTCTAGTTGCCTTGTCCTGAGTTGTCGGCAGTGGCTGTGCTGCCATTGGTGCTTCGGAGTACGTGTGATAGTGCTCTCTTGCCTGTCTGTACTTCCGCACTCATGTTTTGAGTCTCTGTGTCTTGTGACCCTCCACTAGTCGTAGCCTTACGGCACGCTTCGGTGTGACGGCTTTTACAGCACGGCACTTTCTGGTTTACGATTTGTAAGCTAGTTTTCGTCGGCTCCCGCAGTTACCGTAGCGTCCTTTAGGGGGAGAAAACTAGCTAGAGGCCTGGCTTAGGCAAGAGCCAGTGTGTGCACACGTGGTTAGGGGCTTTGGACTTGCGTCGTTAGACATGACCCTGACTAGTCACTCGTGACTGTTGTACTGTTCTGGTTCTGATAGTGTCTTGGTCTCGGCCTAGTCCTTGCGGTAGGTTACGTGGATAAGACACTACTAGGTGCAGCATAAGACGTCAGTGGACGCAGCTGGCTGTTCTTCTAGTGAGGGGTAATCTAGTCACGTGGCTCCTCACAGTTCTCTTCGTGCTTCTCGTGCGTCGTGACCTCCTGGGTTTGCCCTCTCGTGGCTGCACTCGAGGTCAATGTCTATGCATGACGTTCTAGTCATGTATGGGACAGTGTGCACGATGTCCTAGTCGTGTCATCTGGGTCTGCATCTGTCTAGGTTTTTCCTTAGTTTCTTTGTCTGTTTTGCAGGTCCCTTGCAGCGTCAACAGATCGGCAACTCATGACTTTGTCAACTTAGAGTTACCTTCCTGTTGCTGCTTGGAGTAGTTTGGGGTGCCGAGGTTAGTTCGGCAATCACTTGTCTAGTACGGCTTCCTCCCCCTCTTCCGTAGCCTATTCCCTACTCCTACTCCCTGTCTCTTCTTTTACTGCTTTTTAGCATAGTGTTACAGCTTTGTAGTTTAGTTTTGCAGCTTTGCTACACCTGCTATTTTACTTGTTTCGTGTTATTACGTGTTTTCCAGTGGGGATCCGCGTGACCCCTACTGAGCCAGTAACACGAGGCTCACCCCTACTTTTTAGGTGGGTCATTGTTCGTTCTACTTCTGCGGTTCCTGGTGTGCGAGTTCATAGCTGCCAGCCAGTACGTGCGTCGAGCTTCCCCCAACTTTCTTGGTATGTCTTGTCTTTTCTGTCGACTATACTGTTAGACTTGTTGTCTTTTCTTTGGACGATGACTTCAGTTTTGAGTGGAATGTTTAAGGACAATACAAGTTAGAGATTCTTTAACCAAAGAAGCCCTTTTACTATTAACTTTTAGAAAGATAGGCCAATGTTAGGTTCCACGACTTGATGAATGTTTTAACCCTATTATGAGTGCATGGTTGGTCCAACTTAACACAGTTATCAGCCAAATTGAGGGTTATAAACGTCAAACCACTTCCTTAATAGGGGTAGAACAGAATGACTTAGCCAAGGTTGTATGAAGAAATAAAACATTCTCAACTCCCACTAAATAATGATCGGAGCAGGCAATGATAGCAAGCAATGGTTCAGAAGCAGAAGATGTGATGAGGAATTCAAGAAGGCAATGATAAGATTGGTGTATGAATCAGAATGACTCTCCATTGGATCACATACCCATGAGTGGCTGAGTGATGGTGTCGACACTTCCAATGAGAGTGTCGACCTGCCTAGAGTAAGCTCAGACTTTCTACAATGTATGCACCAACCTTGGCTGCTTGCTAGCCAAAAGGTGCATCGAACTTTATTTATTTGACAACCGAAGTAGTATCGACCTTGGTTACTGTGACAACAAAGCTAGCGTCGACCTTTGTTCTGCTCTGTCAAACTGTGCATCGGCCTTAGTTAGGATGTGCATATACCTTCATTAGGGCATCATCCTGCAGGTGTCGGCACATTATTGGAAACTGTCGACCTATTAAATAACTTTTTCTTAGCCAGTGTGTTTGATCTTTATCTTTCTTTGATTGCTCCATTTCTGAAACACTTCTATCAAACTCTGATATCAGTGCCTCTGACTTTCTGATTTGAGACAGTCATCCAAAAATGACTTTACCTTTTTGCTGCCAAAGAGAAGTACTTTATTGGATGCTAAAGCTTAAAATATGCTTATGCAATGAAGGTTAATATTCAATACTAGAGATGCAACATTTGACTTATGGTACTTAGCGGAGGTCAGCCCTCACGCATGGCGAGAGTTTCCAGACAGGCGTAACCTGGCTTTCCACAACTCAGCATTTTATATACCATAAGTTCAAAGTATGATATGTAATAACAAAACATTCAAAATGCACATAAGCTCCCCCTGACTGTGACCATCATTCATGAAAGAATTCATTCAACCAATAGAACAATCTAAGACAAATCAGATATACTTGCAACCATCACAGCAAAGACAAGATCTTGAACATAAAAAGACGTAGACAACTCAAACCTGAGTTGATTAAGGTCTGCATAGACCTAGCTCTCTCCTTAAGGTTGAAAACCTATCATTGCTTAATGGTTTTGTGAAGATATCTACAATCTGATTTTCTAAGTCAACAAAGTGGAGCTCAAAGTGATTTTTGAGGACTTCATCCCTGATAAAATGATGCCTGATTTCTATATGCTTCGTCCTAGAATACATGACTGGATTTTTTGTAAGGTTTATTGCACTAGTGTTATCACACAGAATGGGAACATAGCCAAGATCTACCAAATAGTCTTGGAGTTGGTGTTTGATCCACAGCACTTGGGTGCCACAACTCCCTACGGCAACATATTCTACCTCGACAGTTGAGAGGGCGACCAAGTGTTGTTTCTTGGAGGCCCAAGAAACCAAACACCCACTAAGAAATTGACAATAGCCACTAGTGCTCTTGCGATCCAATTTACATCCTGCATAATCTGCATCTGAATGAAATGAGTGAAAGCTCACAGGATGCAGGATACCATAATCCCAGATCTTGAGTGCCAGTAAGGTATCTGAAGATACGCTTGACAGTAGTCAAGTGGGACTCTCTAGGACTAGACTGAAATCTAGCACAGAGACAGACACTAAACTGAATATCTAGTCTAGATGCAGTTAAATAGAGTAATGACCCGATCATACCTCTATACCTCTTTACATCCACAAGTGTACCTTGTTCATCTGCATCCAGTGAAGTGGCAACCCCCATCGGAGTTCCTAATGGTTTGCAGTTGGGCAGATCAAACCTTTTCAGCAACTCCTTCACATATTTGGCTTGATTGATGAAGCAGCCTTCATTGCTTTGATTAATCTGCAAGCCAAGAAAAAATTGAAGCTCACCCATTAGACTCATTTCGAATTCATTGGTCATGAGTTTAGCAAACTCCTCACACATTTGGGGTTTTGTGGATCCAAACACTATATCATCTACATAAATCTGAACCAGCAAGATGTCCTTACCTTTTCTCTCAGTGAATAGTGTCTAGTCCACATTACCTCTTGTATACCCTTGCTCTGTGAGGAATGAGCTTAGTCTATCATACCAAGCTCTGGGTGCCTGCTTCAAGCCGTATAGAGCCCTGTCCAACTTGTAAACATGATTTTTGAGATCTGAACATTCAAAACCAGGGGGTTGCTCTACATAGACTTCTTCTTTAATAAGACCATTTAGAAAAGCACTCTTCACATCCATTTGCTACAATTTGATTTTATGAGAACATGCGAATGCAAGCAAGATACGAATGGCCTCTAATCTAGCTACAGGAGCAAAAGATTCTTCGAAGTCAATGCCAAATTCCTAATTATACCCCTGAGCTACTAATCTGGCTTTGTTTCTTATTATCTTTCCATTTTCATTCAGTTTGTTCCTCAAAACCCATTTAGTTCCTATGACAGATTTTTCTTGAGGCCGGGGAACTAGATGCCAGACTTTGTTTCTTTCAAACTAGTTTAACTCTTCATGCATGGAGTTTATCCTGCTTTCATCTTTTAGGGCCTCAAGGTTTGTGGTTCAGCTCTAGTGGTTAATCCTTGTTCTTTTTCCCTTATATCACAAATTAAAGTGATTTAAATCTCACACCCTAAAAATTTAAACAAATACAAAAATTACAACTAATACGTTACCAGGATATGTGATAACTCCGGACGCGCACTAATTATTTTTCCGTCACCCACTTTGATTTATACGCTTTTTTAAGTCCACTTAATGGGATTCCGACGCGCCAATATGGAATCTGAGTTATTGACTGGAATACGCGTTGTTGACCATCTCTTTCGTTCTCTCTCTTCGTCATTTCATGTTGGTTCCGACGGAGACATCCTTTTCGGTTGTTATTAGACTATTAGAGAGAGACTCATAATTCAGTAAGTTTTCTGTGGACCCGCCTTGGTCCTCGCGTCTGCCTGACGGCCCCTTCAATTGTTTCCGTCTCTACACAAAAGGATGTGAGCTTGCTGCAGGGGAAGCTCGACCGCTCTGTGGGCTCCCAGAAGGATGGGCGCTTTGTGCCGTTGGATCCTACTTCTTCCGGTCTTCTCCGGGATTGTGGCGTCTGAGGCCGTCGACGACTTCACCTACCATGGCTTCAGCGGCGCCAACGTGACTCTGGACGGCGTCGCCGAGATCTCCTCTAATGGCCTCCTCAAGCTGACCAACTCTTCAGCGCAGGGCAAGGGCCACGCATTCCACTACCTCCCACTCCGCTTCAGGGCCTCCCCCGGCGGTAAGGTTTCGTCTTTCTCCACTACTTTTGTGTTCGCCATTGTTCCCGAGTTCTCAGACCTCGGCGGCCACGGGCTCGCCTTCACAATCTCGCCGAGGAGGGGCCGTCCGTGGTCTCTGAACCAGCAGTACTTGGGCCTCTTCAATACCTCCGACAATGGCGAGCCGTCGAACCACGTCGTCGCCGTGGAGCTGGACACAATCCAGTCCTTGGAGTTTGCAGATATCGACGACGACCATATTGGGATCGACGTGAATGGGTTACGGTCGCGCGCCTCCGCCCATGCATCTTTCTTCTCGGACGAGACCGGAAGGTACAAAAACTTGACCCTCATCAGCGGAGACCCGATGCAGGTCTGGATAGAGTACGATGGTGCAGAGAAGCTCTTAAACGTGACGTTGTCCCCCGCGGGTGCCCCTAAACCCCGCCGTCGACTGCTGTCGTCGGCGCTCGACCTCTCCCCTGTTATCTTCGACACCATGTATGTGGGGTTTTCTTCTGCAACAGGACAGCTTATCACCAACCATTACATTCTGGGTTGGAGCTTTAGAATGAATGGAGAAGCCCGGCCGCTTGATCTCTCACGCCTCCCTCCACTCCCTCCGAGAGGAGCCAGGAGGAGGAGCAAGCTCTTGATAGCTATGGTTTCCCTCGGAACTGTTCTGTTCCTGGCTACAATCGTCTCTAGTACTGTTTTCTTCTACTTGAGGAGGAAGAGGTTCGAAGAAATCCTTGAAGACTGGGAAGCCACGTATGCTTCTCATAGGTTTTCTTACAGGAAACTGTACATGGCTACCAGGGGCTTCAGCGATAGAGGACTCCTGGGTACGGGAGGCTTCGGCAGGGTGTACAGAGGTTTGATGGGCCGAAACACAGAGGTCGCCGTGAAGAAAGTCTCGCATGAATCCGGGCAAGGCATGAGGGAGTTCATCGCGGAGATTGTGAGCATTGGGCAGCTGCGTCATCGGAATCTGGTGCCGCTACTTGGCTACTGCCGACGGAAAGGGGAACTCCTCCTGGTGTACGAGTTCATGCCCAATGGAAGCCTCGACAAGCTCCTCTTCGACCAGCCCCTGTCAGCACTCAGCTGGAGCCAGAGGATCCGAATCATCAAGGGCATAGCTCTGGCACTGCACTACCTGCACGAGGAATGGGAACAGGTGGTGATCCACAGGGACGTCAAGGCCAGCAACGTCCTGCTCGACGGCGAGCTGAACGGGCGGCTGGGCGACTTCGGCCTCGCAAGGCTGCACGACCACGGAGGCTATCCCCGGACCACCCGCGTCGTAGGGACCCTGGGTTACCTCGCGCCGGAGGTAACCATGACGGGCAAAGCGACGACGAGCGCGGACGTCTTCGCCTTCGGAGCTCTCGTGCTGGAGATCGCCTCCGGGAGGAGGACGGTGGGGACCCAGGGGCCGCCGGATCAGGCGAGCCACGAGGTAGTTCTGCTGGACTGGGTGTCGCAGTGTTGGGGCAGAGGAGCCATCCTGGAGGCGAGCGACCCGAAACTGGGGAGCGACTACGTTGCGGAGGAGATGGAGCTGGTGCTGACGCTGGGATTGATCTGCTCGCACCCGGAACCGGAGCTCAGGCCGAGCATGCGCCAGGTGATACAGTACCTGGGGGAGGACGCTCCCCTCCCGGACATGTCCAAGGACGGCGGTGCAATCCCCGTACCGAGGCATGAAGAGGAACTCAGGGATGTGAACATCTGATCACATTCTTGCATTTGTCCTCTCCGTAGGAGGAACATTGTTTAGTTTCTCTTCAGTTGCAGCATTTAGTTCAACATTCTTATTTTGATCAGACACTGTACGAGGCTGTATGCATTTGGTCGTTTCTATTGCCATCGTGTCTCTTTGACGTCCTGTGAGTTGAGATTTTAATGCCCTTGCATAGTAGACTGATCAAATGCTACCCGACTAAACTTCGAATTTTGTTGCCGAGGTGTTCTGATTTTGTCAGGGTCATTTTTGAGAAGTCAGAAGGTTCGAGGGTCACATCCTATCAGAACCCCTTGGGAGACCCTCTGGCCTTGCTAGCCCTCTACCAGCAAGGGACCAGCCCTCACATCCTCCACTCGGCATCTCCAAGTTACCCACGGGTTTGGGTGAGTGCCGAGTCAGTTGGCCGCCAATATCGGCCCGTTCGGTTTGCGAATGTGCTTGCTTGCCTAGGTCCGAGGTTGTGTCACATCATCCCAGCTCTGTCCAGTAGCACCCGGTAGTGGTCCACTATCCCCATTAGCCACTTGGTGGCCCCCTGGCGATATCGGTGTGAAGAGATCACTACCCACCGGCCGTACCAACTAATGACGGTCTGCTGTATGACCCCATCCAGGATCCTATGGTCATCGTAGCCCTCTCCGACATATTGCAAGCCTGTAGGTTCCGACACTAGTCTGGCTGTCCCCTCTGTCTCTGTCTGGTGATGGCCGTGTAGGACCCAAGAAGTGGGACCCGTCGGCCCGACCCTGACTCCGAACTACTCAGCTTTGCTGAAAAACCCCAGGCACTCAGCACTGGGGAACTGGCACTACCTCTAATAATCCCCGAAAAAGCTCGGATAGCTGTAGAAGGCAACTCCGTGCAGGCTGTCCCTGCCTATCAAGATCGCCCGCTCAAGCCGACAACGTGCTCCTACAACCTGTGAGTCTCCCTCCTCCATGCCGGGAGGGACATAGCTCCTGATGAACTTGAACAGGTGGCGGTCTAGAGGAAACTCCACAGGGTAACCTCCACTGCCGTCATAAGTGTATAAGTGGCCTGCCTCAAAGATCCGGGTCACCTCTACGGTCCCAACTCCGGTCACCCTCTCGCCAACTGGACCCTCAACCACTGTCATGCGACCCAGGACCAGCTGCTCTGCAGTAGCCACAGTGATCACCAGTGGACCCAAAGGAGGCATGGGTCGCTCCATCCGTCGTACCCAGTGATCCTCATCCCGGGCCACATGCCTTGGGACCCGCTTGTCTCTGCCAAATTGTGCCATAGCTACAAGACAAAGCACGAAAAAAATAATCAGCACACCAGAAAGTAACACATGCAACACAACAAAGCAAAGGCACGTGAAGTGTCAAAATGTAACTGTAACGACTCAAAAAGTGGGGTTCACGGGCCATACGCCCTCGTCTCCACCTCTGATGCACGTCCCGTGGGGGGCATTGATTGTACCCAGATAATTTCCCAGTGAAATGTCAACGAATAAGGGTTCAGGAATTTTCCCGAACACCTTTAAAGCATGGGCTACCTAACCCTTTCTATAACTCCGTGGGTCCGGCCAAGGGCCCTAACTGGTTGTCCGTGACATGCGGCTACACCAGCAACTAACTGGGACCATTCTCGACTACTCAACTATGGGCTTTGCCCGCACTCTACATGGCCGCCCAGGCCAACCCGGGGGCACCCCGACTCCAAGCCACGCCATGTGGCACCTAGTGAAAAGGTTAGGGGCCCACCCCGAGATGCCTTTTTTCAACCCTCCAAGGTCAAAGGGAGACCTAATGAAGTCAACCACAGGCTTTGAAGGCCTGTAACACGCATATACGGCTCACACACGTGTGTTCGGTATTTTCCCGAACACCTTGTGGGCGCGTATATTCTAGTCCTGCTACAGCAAACCACGGGCCGACCTGCGGTCCCAGCACACTGATTGGGTTCTACAATGACCCTCTGGCAAGCCGGGGCCACCCATGACCCTCAGACACGTGGCCACGAGCCACTTATATTTAGCTCTCGGGTCAACCCGAGGCTACCTTGCCAACCCACTGTGCAACGCGACACGTAGTATGAGGCACGACCCACGTGCCCAAAGTGCCTCTCTGTAGCTCCCGCGAGCTTTCATCCTCAGCCCAAAGCCCATCTCGAGGCCCCTCAACTAGTTAGACAAGCCGTTTGACAACCCGAGGTGTGTCGGGCATTTACCCGAACACCATACGAGCGGCCCTTATGACTCGACAAACAACGGCCCCCACAAGTCAATCCCAGCACCCCGGAGCCCCATGTCCCTTAGAGGACACTCTCAAATGATGAAAGAAGACCCAGGGGGCCATCCCTCAGGGTTGTGACCTTCCCGGGGCTAACTCGCCCCAGGACGCGGCCGCGCCCCCAGGGACGGTGAACTCCCTGGGGGTGTAACACCTGTTAATTCCGACTAGGAATAAGTGAATTAATCATTTACGATATTTAAAACTCAAATATTGAAAACTCAAATATTATATTTAAAAGACACCAAATCACATTTTCATGAATTATAAAATTCATAAATTATAAAATCAAAGAAATCAATTTTCATAATTTAGTAAGTCATAAGTTATGACTCAATTTACCAACTATATAAAATAAACTAATCTATAATACAAAATAATCAATCTTTCCACTATATAATGTTAAATAATTATAAATAATTATAAATAATTTAAATTTTCAATTATATAACAGTTAAATAATCTTCGCTCTTCAAGTTATTAAACATGAAGATTATAGATCTAAATAATATGACTTTATAGGATAGTTGGTTAAGTAACCTGTCACCTAACCTAGATGACCAGGGTTCGAATCTTGCGCTTCCCATTTATTTTGCACAACAATGCAAATGACGCCCGACGTCATTTAGTATGAATAGTATGAACAATGTTTGATGAATAGTGTCACTTTTTATTTAAAAAGAATTTTTTTAAAAATTATTATATACAAAAATAGGAAAAATTGTAAGGAACTTACCCATAAAATTTGGTAGCCAGACTTCATCGCGTTGCGTGGAGGTTCTTAGTTGCCAGCTCGCCGGGCCGAGTGTTCACTTGGCATGTGGTACGTTTTACTGCTTTAAACTGTACTTTTGTTGGACTGGACTCTGTTGTAGTTAGTTATTTATATCCGTTATCCTGTTTTATTTTCTATTTCTATGTACATCACACCTATCCTTTAGCCCTTCCGAGTCTTCGGGCGCGTGGGCGGCGGGCCGAGGTTCGAGTTGCGCCGGTTCCTTTCTGGTACTCGGATCCCGGGTCGCTACAGTCTTCCTCGAGCAGATCCAGATTTTCTCGCATTGCCTAGTTGTTCCTGCCTTCATCGAAGTGTCCTACCCGTAATGTTGGGTTGGAGATTTCTACTGGAATAACTGCCTCTGCCCCGTACGCGAGGTGGAAGGGTGTTTCGCCAGTGACAGTTCTGGCAGTTGTCCGGTGTGCCCATAGGATGTTCGGGATGGAATCTACCCAGAAGTCTCATGCCTATTCTAGTCGGGTCTTGATCCCGTGGAGGAGTGTCATGTTTGCATTTTCCACCAATCTGTTGGCTTGGGGATGACCTACTGAAGTATAGTGGTTCCAGATCCCTAGCTCTGAACATTTTTCTTGAAAGGCCGCGCTTGCAAATTGCCTGCCGTTGTCGGTTGTGAGAACCCGTGGGATTCCAAACTGGCATATGATGTTCCACAGCACGTATTTCCAAGTTGCCTCACTTGTAATTTTCCCCAAGGGTTCTGCCTCGACCTATTTGGTGAAATAGTCGATGGCGACCACGAGGAATTTCTTCCTCTCTTGAGCTTTAAGGAAAGGACCCAGTATGTCTATCCCTCACTGAGCAAATGGTCAAGGCTCCATCAGGGTGTGTAGCTGCGTAGCTGGTTGGTGGTGCAAGTTGAAATTTTTCTAGGATTGGGGGCACTTCCGAACGTATTCGAGGCAATCTTGTTGTAGGGTGGGCCACCAATACCCCTACCTGATTAAGGTTCGCGCGAGCGCTCGTCCTCCCACATGGCTTCCGCGGAGTCCCTCGTGGACCTCTTGTGTGGCTTGCCTGGCTTCCGTGGGGAATAAGCACCTTAAAAGCGGGGTTGAGAGGGACCGACGATACAGGCGGCCATCAATCATTGTGAAATGCGCCGCTCGTGCTCGCGTGCGGCGAGTCTTGGCGCGGTCGCTCGGGAGTTGTTGCTGCAGTAGGAAATCCAAGAGGGGGTCCATCCAAGATGGCTCGTAGTCGATGGCATTAACCTGGGATGCAGTCTCGTCTATGCTTGGCGCTGATAGTTCCTCGATCAGAATGGATCTCGAGTTGGAGACCGTGGTCGCCGACGCCAAACGAAAGAGGGCGTCTGCTCGGACGTTCTCTTCCCTGGGGATGTGAACCTTCTCGAAGTGGGAGAACTCTCCTATCGCAGCCTTGGCTTTCCCCAGGTATTTGATCATGGATGCCTCGCGTGCTTCAAATTCCCCCTTGACCTGGCTGGCGACGAGCATGGAGTCGCTATATACTCAGACGCTGGTTGCCCCCAAATGCTTCGCCATTCGAAGTTCTGAGAGGAGAGCTTCATATTTGGCCACGTTATTGGTAGTCGGAAAATTGAAGCGTAGTGCGTACTGTAGCTCCACCCCTTCTGGTGAAAGTAGGACCAACCCCGCTCCACTACCTGCCGCACAGGACGATCCGTCGACGTATAGCTCCCATGTTGGGCCCGAGGACCACTCAGGCTTGTCCTCGATGGGTAGGGTGCATTCTGTCACAAAGTCGGCGAGGGCCTGTGCTTTGATCGCGGTTCTCGGGCGGTATTTGACGTCGAACTCGCCCAGCTCTGTGGCCCACTTGATCAACATTCCGGAGGCATTAGGATTCTGGAGAATCTGGCGTAGAGGATGGTCGATGAGGATGGTGACCGGGTGAGCAAGGAAATACGGTCGTAGCTTGCGGGCAGCAGTGATGAGGGCTAGGGCGAATTTCTCGGCCCGCGAATACCGGAACTCCGGTCCCTGTAGTGCCCGGCTTACGTAGTAGACGGGCTTCATGAGACCTGCTTCTTCCCGAGCAAGCACAGCCCTCATCGTGCCTGACGTCACCGACAGGTATAAGAGTAGCTGCTCTCCCCTTTGCGGCTTAGAGAGCACAGGGGGAGTAGCTAGGTAATGTTTCAGCTCTTCGAACGTCTGCTTGCATTCCTGGTCCCATTCGACTTACTCCCTTTTCTCCGACGTTTTGTTGACTTGCTTCATGAGCCGAAAGAAGGGGAGACATCTTTCTAATGCTCGGGACAGGAAGCGGGTCAACACGGCGATACGTCTGGTGAGGCATTGTACATCCCTCACCTTCGTTGGTCGCTTCATCTCCAGGATGGCTCGATTTGATTAGGATTTGCCTCTATTCCCCTGTGTGTAACAAGAGAGTCGAGGAACTTGCCTGATCTTACTCCGAATGCGCACTTGCTGGGGTTGAGTGTAACGACCCGGATTCTTTCGGATCCTTATTTTCGGGTCTCGGATTTGTTTTCTCAGAGCATCCGGCTCGGTCTTGTCCGGAATTTCGTTCCGGACATCTTTCGTGTTCGGGTCGGTGCGATCCGGGGGCGTTTCGGTGGCACGGAGGCGTTCCGCGACTTTTCCCGCGTGATTTTTCGATTTCTGACCCGGTTTCCCGACAAATCCTTCGGCACGCCATTGCGGGCGAGCGTGGTCGTTCACCCTGGCGTGAGTGGTACCGTTGCGATCGGTGCGTGAGAGATCAAGGATCAACGGCCAAGCCCTGTCGAACTGTCGAGTGATCCCAGCACCAGGAGGGAGGGCTTCTACGTCCTTACAGGCCTCCGGTTCAAGGGAGTAGTTTGTTCATTTTGCATCATTTGTCGTCAGTCGCGTCGGTCTTTCGTCATTGCATGCATGCTTTCTTTTCATTGTCACTTGCTCCTTCTCGCCCTCATTGTCATTTTCACACACCCACCCACGTTTTTGGTGCCCTTAGGGGTTTAAAAACCTCCAGGTGAATCCCCCATTCACGCTAATCAGTTTTAGCTTTGCCATTTCTAGCACTTACTACACTTCATAGATCTAATCTGGGTTTTTATTTTACTGGTCACACGTTGTTTTGCAGGTCAGCAGTCATTCAGCACGAGGCCCACTCTTTCTGGTCGGCCGGAAAGGGTGGAGGAGGAAATCCCCACGACGTGGAGGTAGGTGAAGTAGGATGGTTGGTTTTCAACCGTTCATCTTCATCCTGCGGCTGATTTGGAACCACACAACCTGCGTTAGGCGGCCTGAAGGGACCTGCATAACTTAGGCGGTTCGTCATTAGCCACTCATCCTCCCAGCGCTGAGCAAAGGCGAGTGTCCCCCTCTTTCTCAAGACACGGTGCGTCTATCGCGTCCGGGGTCTTGGGTGGCGATCACACAGGTTTTTTCTCCACTTTGGCTCTTCTGATTTTCTAGTTTCTTTCATACTTTTTTGGTTGAGGAGCAAAAAGTGGTTTGATCTTATTGCCGGCACTTTCAAAAGAAAGGAAGAAGCCATTCATTTTTTCCAATCAACAGACAGGTCCGCTCCAACACTTGGACTAGCTATTGGGCATCTTAGCATATTTCTCCTTTTTATTTGAGTCATTCTGATGTAATCTTTCCTTTGTTTGAGTCTGGTCTCTAGGTTAATATGTCCTTTACCTAAGTTTGTAATCATGGAGTAACTTATGGGCCCAATTAAGTGGGCCTGGCCCAGGGGCGCCCTCCCCCCCTTTCCCCACCTATTACTTTTCTGTCATTTGGACTTATCTCAGGAGTTTTTTATAAATATTGGGATCCCTATAAATAGGACCCCAACCCCACTTGGTGAAGGTAATGAAATCTTGAATGAAATTTACTACAAATAATTGTGCCCTCCCTCTCTCTCTCTTTATCTCTCTCTCTCTCTTATTCTCTCTCTAGGGGTGGCCCCCTCTCTCTCTCCTCCCTTGCCACCTCATCCTCCACCTCACCCCCCAACCCTTCACCTTCCCTAGGAGCATTCAAACCCACCTTTACTCCCACCTATTCCCAAGCAACCTTTCCCCTCCCCCATAAACCCTTCCACTTCCCCAAGGTGGAATCTCCACTCCCCAAGCACCCATTCCACTACCCCAAGCAACCCCTCACCTCCCCTAGGGGGAATTGAAGCCCCTCCCCCCCTTGGTGGCCACGGCCCTCTCTCCTCAGCCCTCCACCAAGCCAAGGCCGCCCATCCCTCTCTCCCATTCTCCCCTCCCATTGCTCACCCCAAGCCACTCTCCCTCCCCACTCTTCCCTCTTGGCTGCTAGCTCCACCTCCACCAGCGCCCTCCCTTGCACCAGACCACCTTCCCCCATCTCCCCCTCTCCATTTCCCCTTCCCACATCCTCATCCCACTCCCCCTTCCACCTCCACCCCAGATCCAATAGCCCCCCACCACAGAAAATCCCTCTTTCATCACCCCCCCCTAACTACTTGCTGCGCCCTAGTGAAGCCCTGTGGGGCACCCACCTGCTGCAGTGCCAGACTCCACTTCATCCCGGAGTTCCAGAGGGGCCACCCTATATTGCTGGAAAGCTCTTCCAGTCAGCTTCGTCTGCGAGGTGATCCCGCCTTCATCTGAGTTCGAGGTTGTCCTGGAAGTCCATTCTCGTTAGATCGCGCATCTGGCATCTGAGGGAAGACCTGAGCCCTGGTGCAGAAGCTGTTACGCCCACACCCCAACTCCACTTGGTGCGTCGTTTGGCTGGGACGTTCCCCTACCAGTCGTCTATCCAACCCAGCCGGCGGAGCCACGTTTGGAATCCGGAGATGGCCATTCCAAATTTTCTTCCCCAAGTGCGCAGGTTAGTTCACTCAGAACTAGCACAGATACCATCCCACTCTTCATCCTCTACCATCCACTCCCGACCTCCCCTGGCTCCCTTCCTAGTTGGAGAACGAAGAAGACTCATAAACAGACGCGTTCGCTTTGGTCCCGCACCTTTTCAACTCCGGGAGTGTCCGTGACGGTGTCGTCTTCCTGCTGCTGCGCCCTGAGAATAGTACAAATCTGAGCAGAGCAACCCTGTCCCAGAGCCAGCCACGACTAGCGACGACACCGGATGATTCCTCAAAAATTTTGGAGCCTTCCTGGACCAGTCAGCGAAGTATTGGCGTTGGTTTCGGCGTCTTCCAAGTTCGTAACCGTCCATGGCGGCGTCAACAGCGACTGTTGGTCAGTTTGTTCCTGAAACTGGCAGAACCAGTCGAGTGGCTTTTCGATAACCTAGTGTTCTTCTCCCTCACCCCGCCTGGCCGGCTCAGCACCCCTCCCTATGTGGAGGTAGTATTTTGATGTAATATTAAGTCCCCCTCCCCTAGTCCAACCCCCCTGTGCAGGGAGTAGTGCATATATTCTTGAATAGGGGGAAGCTTCTACGACGCAGTGTGCGGGGAACCCACACTTCCCTGCTCGCCCTCGTCTTCGAACGGAGTTGGTTAAAGACGTACCAGAAAGTCGGGGGAAGCCCGACGAAGGTACCAGCTGGCCACTACGAACGCGAACCGCAACCCACCTGAAAAGCAGGGGTGAGCCTCGTGTCACTGGCTCAATAGGGGTCACGCGGATCCCCACTAAAAAACACGCAGAAACACGCTAAAATAGCAAGTAAACAATGGGTAAGCAACAGGTGTAGTAAAGCAAGAAACTAAACTACAAAGCTGCAAAAAAAGGGGATGCAGGAGTAGGGAGCAAGCTAAGAGCTGGGGAAGCTAAAAAGGAAATGGAAAGAGCCGTACTGAATAGGCGCGCCTGTCGAACTAACCTCGGCTCCCAGAACTACTCCAAGCAATGAAGGGCTGACTCTGATCTAACGAAGTCAGGAGTTGCCGATTCGCCAACAAGATGCCAGGCTTAAAGTGAAGACCTGCAAGAACAACAAGAAAATCTAGGAAAAACCTAGACAGACTCAGACCCAGACGACACGACTAACACATCGTGCACACTATCCCACGTATGACTAGAACGTCGTGCAGGTGACAAACACTGACCTCGAGAAAAGTCAAGAGAAGGCTAGCCCAGAAAGGTCAAGACACACAAGAAACGCGAAGAGAACTGTGAGGAGTCATGTGCCACGTGACTAGAGTGCCTCACCACGAGAAGAACAGCCAGCTACGTCCACTGACGTCTTATGCTACGCCTACTAACGTCTTGTTCACGTCACCTACAGCAAGGACTAGGTCGAGACAAAGACACTGCTAGAACCAGAATAGTACCATAATGTGAGTGACTAGTCAGCGTCACGTCTAACGACGCAAGTCCAAAGTCCCTGACCACGTGTGCACACACTGGCCCACTGCCTAGGCCAGGCCTCTAGCTAGTATTCTCCCTCCGAAGGATGCTACGGTTGGACTGGGGGCCCACGGAACTAGCTTAAGAACTGTAAACTGGGAAAGTGCCCCGCTATAAGAGCCGTCACGCCGAAGCATGTCATAAGGCTACGACTAGTGGAGACTCACAAGACACAGAGACTCAAAACACAGATGTGGAAGTACAGACATGCAAGAGAGCACTGTCACACATACTTCGAAGCACCAATGGCAGCATAAGAAATGGCCGACAGACTCAGGACAAGGCAGCTATACCTACTCACATAACGATCCTTGAGTCAGACGACTCAGAGGCAAGATCATCATAGACAGCGGAACAAGCCACCAATCAGTCTACTCCTAAGTCAGAGGAAACAGCGCTCCGTAGGAAACGACTCACAGAGACCCAAGGGGACACCAAGAATCCTCAGTACACATGGATATGCAACCGAGGTAGGACAGTACCTCGAGGCATCCAGAACACTGTCTCAAGCTGGACAGAACTGCCGAGACATAGACAAGGTCGCCTGTCAACCACTGGTCTCACCGGGTTGACCGGAACCCGACACGACATAGACACACAGACACACACAGACATACACACTGCATGCACAAGCACTCCTGGCTGTCCCATCATGATCACTGCCCTCATAGGATGTCAACAGACACCCATGGGTCACGGGCAAACCACGAGATCAAGCCAAGACAAGTAGAAATCAGAGCGGTGGACGACAACAGCACTCTGGGCAAAGCGAACCATCACTCAATCGTTAGGCAAACCCAACAATCAAGAGGCAGTCGCTACGCAACCAGAGGCAACGACACTGGCAGTTCTAGATTGAGTCATTAGGGTACCATCGTAGTCAAGGAAAAGGCCACACCCAGTCACCTAAACCAACTAATCCAGAAGCCACCGACACATAGACACCGCCCTAAAACACAAACCTAACACAGATAGACACATAGAACAGACATAGAACTGAATAATGGCCATAGCGGCCACAACAGGACTGTAACGCACCTCTACAGGGGCGTTACCTGCTCTGATGCACCAAGGTAGGGGCGTCAGGGCAAGCAGACCTGAAATCCAATGCAGACCATGTAATACACCAGAACCGATGCATCACATCAGAATAACACATCAGGACAGGGGCATTATGGCCAACAGACCAAAACTCAAATGAAGGGCATGTAACGGACCTCCATAGGTGTGTTACACAAGCTTAACGCACCACGACAGGGGCGTTAAAGCCAACAGACCCAAAACACTAACACGGACAAGAGGTATATAACAGACCAGGCTGAGTCCGCCACAGCCACATGGCGCATGGGGATAGGCGCGTTACACCAACCACCATTGCTAGACAAACGTTAGTCAAGCACAACGTAATGGACCCACACACGTATGTTACCTAACCATAACGCACAGGGAGAGATCCGTTACAGCGAACTGATTGACACGATCTTTGAGGTAACATGGTCGTCGAGGATCTGACATAGCTGTAGGCCTCAAAAACCACCCCAACGTAACGCACCTAGACAGGGGCATTATACTCACGTAATGGACCAGGTCCGGTCCATCACACCAACAAAGCCTCGAAAGACTAAAAATGATGAACGATACGTAACGGTCTATCGAGGGACCGTTACATGTGTGACGGTCTCTGGAAGGACCGTTACATAAAATCGGCGAGTAAAACTGTGGAATGGCCGAATCGACCCGTTCCATGCCCCATTCACGCCGAAGCGCAGGGGAAACAATGCCAAACGATCATACAACACATCTGGAGTCAAAAAATGGCACATGCACACATTAAAACGCGAGATCGGGGCGATTTCGACGAATTGACCCTAAACGAGTCACTGGGGTACACAAGACGCAACCCAAGGTTGGTGGAATCATGGAATCCTAGACATCCTAATATGAACCAGTCATGCACTGAATTCCTATTGGACTTGGGTGTGGGAGGGCCAGGAGAGATGTATGTATCTCTTGCCAATGAACAGGCTCCTCACTACGCATAGGTTGACTGGCCCGTGTGGGAGGGGTGTGATAGGGGACTTCACTGACAAGGTAGAGTAGATAAGGTGGGTCATAAGGTTCACTTGGGAAGGGGTCGAAAGGATCCAAGAATGTGTGACCCCTTGAGATGGGTTCCTTCACTACACAGTCCCATGTTTGAAATTCTTAAAGGTGTCAATGGTCATCTTCATTCTTTAGGGTGGATGGGATAGTGGTCTCTTGTAGTAGATAGGGTTCCTCCCTCAGGACAAATGGAATGGAATTAGGCTCGACCGGCATGGGGAGGAACAAAAGAACCTCTGTGGTGACATGACCCATGGTGCATACGGAGGTAATAGGCCCCAATGCAGGATGCGTGAAGCTACAACTTGTGGATTGGTCGAAGCCTGGGGCCAACATGTACGTCAACTTCCATTGCCAGTCTAATCACTTAGTAAGGTCTTCTAATATATCAACATGGTGACAAGATCGAAATGTTGTGTGGAATGAGTTGACGGGCACTACTTGTAGTTCTAGGTCCATGGATGGGTATCAAGGTGCTTTAGGGACCAAGCCCTTCTTAAGCCAACTAAGTAGTGGCTCTTCAGTGATTAGCTCACCCTTTACGAGTAAGTATGGCTCGGGATGTTCGAAGGGTGAAGGTTGAGGTAAAACATCTCCCTCAGATGGCGAGAGGGCGTCCTCTATGATGGTGAGAGGAGCTGGAGAGTCCAAAGGTGGCACCGAGTTGACACTATCGGCTACGACTTCCTTAGGCTCGGGCAGGAGTTTAATTCGAAAAGATTTTTAAGAGTTCGACAAAGGTGGGACTTGGGGTGGGGACTTCATGGTGGATTTGCTCATAATCACTCGGCCTAGTCTTGGGTCTAGGCTCATCTATGTGCGGGACCCTTGGCCTCCGACTATGACCTTCCTGATGGGAGGTGACTAGGTGGGGTCGGGTGGAGGTGACTTGGTGGGGCCAGTAGATTCTTCTAAGCTCCTTCTTCATTTCTCACCACAACTCGATGGGCCATTGCCTCCTAAAGTCCCTCATGCATTGAATGCATCCCTACTTCTCGGCAGCTTCGTGAAGAAGTCTCCTCTTGGCAAAAGAGAATTGCATCGCCTCGGACATGGGGTAACAATCAAAGTATTTATCCATGATGGCTTCCCAATGTAAGTAGTCGCTCAGGACCTTGGAGCTATAAAAGTCTGAGGCTTCGGGCCTACGGAAGTAGAGGGTATTGTTGCCAAGCCCATGGGTGTCATGAAACTAGTGATATTGCCTGGGCGACTTGGAGTCCATTGGAAAGTGTGGGAACTCTACATGGTGGACATTTGATGGAGCTAGATGAATGCAAGACAACTCTAGACTCTAACCAATATCTAGTACGTGGTGGAGATATCAATCCAAAGACTAATCTCACGCAAGGAGGCTACCTTCCAAATAGGCTTAACCTATCTTTCCAGTAATGCCTTTTGATATATTAGGTACTGGGATGAAATGCAAACCTAGGACAAGACAACCTTAGATACAAGACCCTTTTTTTTTAAAGCAAAGACTACCCTAGACTGAACCATGCTCTGATACCAATTTGATGCGGGACAGGATGCGACTCGAGACCAATTTGGAAGCGAACCTGAGACTCTAGGCAAGTTCGCGACTCGTTCCTAGCAAGAGAAGCTTGTGGATCTGCGCAGTTGAGAAACCAGCAATGAGTCAGGGTGGTCAACACTCCTTCATGCCCGGATCGGATCACGAGATGGGTCATGCTCGCACTCTCACAGTGGTGATAAAAATTTATTGAGCTCGATATCCTATCACTCACTAGCAGCGACAAATAAACACATACGAAGAAAGCAAATGTCGAGGGAGATAGAGGCGATACCTCCACGCTCCAGGCATGGGGAAGACGATCCCGGCCAAGACCCATATTCCCGGTATAAACAATTATCAATTACAGCACAGAAATTATACCCACTCCATGTAGGGAGGTAACAGGTAACACGTGGGACCTAGGAATATCTTGCTCAGGTTGACGGGCAGTGTTTTAGGCAGCTCCAGTGGTGCCGACACGTTGTTATTCGGTGCTGGCCGGATGACACATGCTGATGTTCGTGGGGACCACACTTGGATCGGGTGGCCGATCAGGTTGGGATTGATCCCGTTGAGAAGAGGACTCCTGGATAAATAATCCCTTGGAGGGGATCGCGCTAGATCACCTTGTGGAAGGCGAGGTGGCCTAATTTGTGAGGCATTGCTAAGTGTTGTCCCGAACCTATTTTGTAGTTTTAGAACTGTGCTACTCAGCGAAAATAATTGCTGCGATCAGATTTGATGTCAGATTGACAGGAAATCAGCCCCATTGTGGAGCTCTTTAGTAGATCTACGAACACCTGGTGTTACAGGAATTTTCCTATTTTTGTATTTTACAAGGTGGAATTTAGAACTAGTGGACTCACTGGTTTAGGATAGACTGGGCAGACTCGGATCTGCCAGATAATGAGGTCTGACCGAGGAGCAAAATGATGGATCCTGGACTTGAGAATTTTATGGCTGAGATAGGAGGAAGTGAGGGTCTCGCACAAATTTTTTGTGATTTGAAAATCAATTAAGAAAAGGAGGAAGAGAAGGATAAAAGAAGAAAAGAAAGGCCTTAAGAGGGTGAAGGAGGAGTGGACCCTTCACCAGTGCAGACAGCTATCCCCTTTGCCGGCACGCTTTCAAAATCCCCTTCATCGGCATGCCCCTAAACTCTTCCACGGCATGCCTTTAGGCCCCTTCACCGGTACACTCTTTATTCTCCCTCATCATCACACTCCTTGAGCAATGCTCCCTTCCTTTTGCTGCTGTTAAGCCATTCACCGGCACACATGCTAGCTCACCCTCTACCGGTACACCTTCTTCATCGACGTGCCCTTCTAGTCCTTCAACGGCGCATTCACAGCCTTCCCCGGTGCAATCATCCCCTCATGGCTTCAACCCCGTGCAAGTGCAACCCCATGCAAACCATGCACAGACTTCATCCCCTTTGCATCTCCAACCCTGTGTAAACCTGCACGAACTTGGTCCTCCTACACGCTTAAGCCTTGCACAGCCCTTGCACAGACCATGTCCCCATTTGCATGTGCATACACTGACTTGGCCTGTAGCTGCACGGACCCCGTCTGCACATGCAGGGACCATGCACTGACCTTTCCCTTTGCATATTCCCCATGTGCATCAACCTTAGCCCTCATGTGCATGCACTTTCATCTCAACCCCGTGCATATGCACGGACTTGGTCCAAACCTGCATCGGTGCATATGCATGGACTCACCCGAAGCATGCATGGACTACCTACATTAACCCCGTGCAGATGCACGAACTTTGCATAGCCCCTGGCCCTATGTGCACAGACCCTGCACTGACCTTACCTCATATGCACTGACCTTAGTCTACACGTGCACTGATGTCATCCCATGTATACTGACTTTTCCTACATGTGCACTGACTTCGCCAGCATGTACACTGACCTTGTCCTTGGCATATTCCATAGGTGCACTGACTTTCCCTGCACGTGCACTGACTTGGCCGACATGTACGTCGACCTTCTCCCATGTGCACTGACCTTCCTTTAGGCCCTAGCCCCACGTGCATGGACCCTGCATGGACCTTATACGGACCTTGTTTTCCCCCCTTTGCATGCATGCATGGACTTTGGTCTCCATACGCACGGACCTCGCACTGACCTTGCCCCTAGCATGTATGGACTTAGCCCCTTTGCCCAAAACCTGCATCCGTGCATATGCACAGACTTCATCCCACAACCTGAACACTCTACTTGGACTTAGCCCTCATGTGCACGGACTTCACCTTGCATTGCATGGACTTCATTCAAAACATGCACTGACTTTACCTTGCACTGCATGGACTTCATCAAACATGCACGGACTTTGTTCTTCAACCCCGTGCAGAACATGCATGGACTTTGTTCTTCAATCCCGTGCATGATATGTACGGACTTTGTTCTTCAACCCCGTGCAGAACATGCATGGACTTCATTCTTCAACCCTATGCATGATATGCACAGACTTTGTTCTTCAAGCTCGTGCATGATATGCACGGACTTTGTTCTTCAACCCCGTGTAGAGCATGCATGGACTTTGTTCTTTAACCCCGTGCATAATATGCACGGACTTTGTTCTTCAACCCCGTGCATGACATGCATGGACTTCGTTCTTCAACCCCGTGCATAACATGCACGGACTTTTTTCTTCAACCCTGTGCATAATATGCACGGACTTTGTTCTTCAACCCTGTGCAGAACATGCATGGACTTTGTTCTTCAACCCCGTGCATGATATGCACGGACTTTGTTCTTCAACCTCGTGCATGACATGCACGGACTTTGTTCTTCAACCCCGTGCATAACATGCACAGACTTTGTTCTTCAACCCAGTGTAGAACATGCACGGACTTTGTTCTTCAACCCCATGCATAAAATGCACGGACTTCATTCTTCAACCCCGTGCACAATGTGCATGGACCTTGTTTCTTAACCCCAAAACTTGCATGGACTTTGTCCCATCTGCATGGACTTCACCTAAACACACATGGACTTAAACCACAGAATCTGTATGGACTTTACTCTCATTGGCATAGACTTCAACCACTAAACATGCACAGACTTCGTCCAAACATGCATGGACTTAAACCCTTGAAAACCTGCATGGACTTCGTTCTTTTGCCCGAAAAAGCTGCACAGACTTCATATGCATCTTTGCATCCAGAAACCTGCATGGACTTAACCCCCATGTGCATGGACTTTGATTCTTTGTTGAGAAACCTATAAGGACTTCACCTTGCATTGCATGCCCTTTGCATCAGAACATGCAAGGACTTTGCATGAGCATTTGCATGGGCTTCATTCCAGAACCTGAAACCTACACGGACCTTATCCTTCCCCGGTATGCTCCTTGAACCTTCACCGGTGCACCTTTCTCACTTCTTCGCTGGCACAGGCCTGTGGACTCTTCTCCGGCATGCCTTCCTTCGGCCTTTCACCGGTGTACTCCGCTCATTCCATCATCCGTACACCCTTCTTGCCCTCACCGGTGCACTCTTGTTGTGCCTTCGTCGGCACGCCTAACCCCAGCCTTCTCCGGCACGCTCCCTGAGAACCCTCGCCGATACGTCCGTCACGCCTAACCTCCAGCCTTCGCCGGCACACCAGTCCAGCGCCCTCGCCGGCACGCCCCATGGCATTCAGCGGTACGCTCCTTTCAGCCTTTCGCCAGCACACTATCCCCAATTCAGTCTCAGCACCCCTTTTGGCCCCTCTCCAGCCCACTCCTCTTCTCATTTGGTTATTGTGGATTTCTTATTGGTCTTCAATGAACTAAGCCTTTGACACTTGTTGAAATGGTTTTTCATTTGACACTCTATATCTGACTGCATGAAAAATTGGGTTCAGACTGCCTTTAACTGAGTTTGAAATTATTGGACTAAACTTTTAATGATTGGACTGTATTTGGAACTTTTGGACTAATCTTGTTAGTCTTGGTGTGTAACAGAACTCATGTGTAATCTTGTTCAATATATGCATCGACCTGCCCTTCATATGCTCAGACCTGTCTATACACATGCACAGACCATGTCTACACATGGGCATCGACCTTGTCTACACATGGGCATCGACCTTGTCTATACATGCATCGACCTGTTAAGGTTGTTTCTCCAATGTGCCTCGACCTGACTTTTAATGTGCACCGACCTATTACAAATGTGCATCGACATGTCAATAGAGTTTTACACAATGTGCATCGACCCATAAAAATGTGCACTGACCAATCTTTGGTGCTTTGCAAACATGCTCGGACCTTGCCCTTCTCTTGCTCAGACCTTGGCATATGGATTGCTTGATATGCTCAGACCTATCTATACACATTCATAGACCTTGCCCACACTTGCTTAGACCTTGGCCTTATATGCGTCGACCTTAGTTAGACTTCATGCATAGACCATTGTGTTGCATATTCCTCTATCTGCATCAACCTTAGGTCATATGCATCAACCGTCCTCAAATGCCTAAAGCATATGGATTGACCTTGATTACTTATATGCATAGACTTGACTCTTTATATGAAGAACATTGATTGGAAATATGAGTATCACATGTGCTTGTAGTCGTAATTCATTATACCATCTTGCAGGTTGATAGAGATATCTCATATGAAGAAAAGTATTGAAGTAACTTTATTCATGTAGATTGAATTAAGAAATGTGGTTATACAAAGTGCAGGTTCATGCTACTTTCAATCAAGTGGATCTATGGTATGAATTCACCCATGGAGTTTACTCTTAATACCTTGCATTGGGCTTAATCCATCTTTCATGTATTTGGGTTGATTTGTTTTTTTTTTTTGAGCAAATCATCTAATGGGACGAAGGGAGAGTGTACCCTCATTCCAGAGGAAGGGAATGTTCTCACTCCACCTGTAGACCACTAGATGTAATTTTATATCATTGACAAAAGAATACAACTTCAGAGGAGGCCAAGCCTCGGTAATACAATGAAAGAATGAAAGAAAAGCACTATACACGCTGCCTACGAATATTTGGTATGTGTTGGGTCTCCTAAGTGTTACTCAGCAGTGTGTAGTGCTGTTTGTGCTGAATGTGTTTTGATTGATTGGCAACAGTATTAGAAACAGTTGAGTTGACTTTGTTGGTTGTATCCTGACCAGATGATGATGTGTATTTTGATGTATTTTATATATCAGATAATCACATAAATAATGTTTGCATGACATAAGTAATGTTTGCACTCTTACACTTAAACGTTCTGTTGACATGTGCATGTTATAGAGTCTGTGCAAACCCAGTCACTCAGAAATAAGTCAGTGCATATGTTGCATCTCAAGCGAACCAAGTCTGTGCATTGTTGTCTTGTGGTAAAACATAGTCCGTGCATATCTTGCTCAACGCATTTCAAAGTCGGTGCAAACTTTATCTTGTGCCTTGCTAAGTCTTTGCACGATAGGTCTATGGCATATGAAGTCCGTGCATATCCTTTGAACTAAGTCCATGCACATTTCTCTTGTGCACACGAAAGGTCTGTGCATTTTTCTCTTGTACACACTAAAGGTCTAAGCACGTTTTATCTTATGCATGGCCAAGTCCATGCAATTCACTGTGTGTTGCACATAAAGTCTATGCAATATTGTTTGGTGCATAATCTCATCAGTGCATATCTTCACATGGCTCAAGTGAAGTCAGTGCATATCTCTTTTGTGCATTTTCTAAGTCTGTGCATAAATGGCGGAACGCTCTTCATGATCGGTGCACATCTCTCTTAGGCACACAGAGAGATCTGTGCATGTCTTATCGTGTACATAACTGAGTCTGTGCAAGATGGGTTTTGGCATATTATGTTAGTGCAGCGTTTGTGCTTTGCACACACGTAGTTTGTGCATCTCTTAGCTCTGCAGCCAGATCAAGTCTGTGCATGTTCTATTGCACTCTCACATAAGGTTGGTGCACGACCATAATTCATGCATATTTGAGTCCGTGCATGTTTGCCTTTATGCTCTATCAACTCCGTGCAACTCCTCATTTTTATCTAACTATCTTAAGCAGTCTAAGAGACTAACATTTTGACAAGACACTTGTTCGTGAATTTTAAGGAAGGCACATGATCCGAGGCTGAAGGGATAACGATGCTTGTGACATGTGGAAAGTAGTCAAGCTCGGATGCTGCCACATGGCCTTGGAATATCAAATCTGGATGAAAAGCTTGGGTGGGAAATGTGGTGAACACACGTCCATCTCTCTGCTACCTAAAAATAAGAAACTGTTCACTCTGAAGAAAAGAGGCTGGATGATCGTGGAATTGAGAGAAGAAGATAGAAGCAGAGAGAGCAAAAGAGAGCACGATCCAGTTTGATTGAAAGAGTCGATCTGAGAGAGAAGGAAAGAAAGCGAGCCTTAAGAGAAGAGTTTGTGAGAGTTCTGTCATCAGTCTCTTGGTTCAGAACAAGAGCCGATTTGCTCATTGTCTAGAGCTACATTCTCGCTGTGTCTTTGGTTTTCTGTTTGGGGCTTGGTGGCGGGTGGGGTGGGGCTGGAGTGACGGAAGGGGATCCTTCTAGGGCGGGTGGTATCCTTTTGGGGAGGGGATGGCGTGGTGAGGGGTTGAGTTGGATCTTCTTCCTCTCATGGGTGAAAATACAAGTGTTCGTCCTCACCAGAAAAGTGGCATCTACATCATAGATCTAGGGTCGCCCTAGAAGTATGCACCCTACTTCCACAGGTAGAATGTCACACCATACTTGGCCATGGTAGGATTGGAATGTGATGGGGACAAGACAGCATGCACGAATGGGTATTGATGTGGCATCAATCGAAGCTACCCGGTAGGGATTCGGGTGTGGGGAGGCGGAAAGGCCTAGAAGCTTGACGGTGTCGGGGGACACCGCGTTCACACTACTCCCATTATCTAAGATGACCTTTCAGGCATGATCCCCTATCCGGATGTAGGTGTAGAAGATGGTGATTCTCCTCCAATCATGCTCTTGTGTTTGAGTGAGGGTGCACCTAACCACTCCCAGGTGAGGGTCAGTGGATGGGGGGGTCGCCCTTGGTTGGACTCATTGTAATGGGCTTCATACTTCTCCTCCCAGTTGGGAGAAGCCTTGTGTACCTCAACTTCTTCTTCAACCCTAACATGGGGTAGGAGATTAGTCTCCTCAATGTGCAAACAAGAGGCTCCCTTGGTGGGACATTGGTTGGCGAAGTGCCCATACCCAAGGCACCTAAAGCATTGCTGCCCACTATGGTGGTTAGTGGCAGGTCTAGTGGGAGGGTGAGCTGGTCCCGAGTTGGGAAAATTGGGAGTGGGGTTGGGAGGGCCATTCGTGGGCCGAGAGGGAAGGGTCCCACTAGGAGGGGCTGCTCGGATGTGAGGAGTTCCCATGGAAGTGGGAAGGATGCCGCGTTGAGGGGGTGGTGGGTTGGTTCAAGGTACCATAGACTTGGGGTCCATCACATAAGGAGGGACCATTCGGGGATATCGGGAGAATTTCTCTACATCCTGAGGTATTTGATAGGCTTGTTGTAGGGTGGTCACATGGCACCTGAAGAGCTCCTTTTTATGTGGAATTGAAGCCCATTCCTAAACTGGGATAATGTGACCACGTGGTCCTCTTGGACTCCGCACTTGAGAAGGTAATAATCAAACTTTTCAATGTAGTCTGTCATGGACTTCCCTTCTTGGGTCAGTGCCTGCCATTCATCTAAGAGGTTTTGGTGGTATGAGGGTGGAACATATTTGATTCGGAGTTGTTCTTTCATGCCCTCCCATGTGGTAATGGGAGCTTGCCTTCTAACTATCCTTAACCCCTCAACATTCAACCAATGGTCTTGGCCAACTTGGTCAGTTACATCTTGGCAAGCCGGACCTTCCAATCCTCGGTCATGGGATAAAAATCAAAGTATTGGTCCATTGATGTCTCCCAATCTAGATAGACACTAGGGTGGTAAGATCCATCAAAGGTGGGGGCATCGACTTTCATGAGTCTCATGAGGTGGTAATCCAGGTTGTCCTGCGGGTGTCCATCATTTCTCCTCGGGGGTGGATCCTGTCCATGCTCAGGTGGATGGTAGGGGTTTAGCCCTCTCATGGCTGGTTCCTCATGTGGGGGAGTGCCCTTCTATCATCCGCCCTTGGGACAGGCCTATTTTCCTCAATTTGGCTGAGTCGGGCTATTATGTTATGAGGTCGCCCTAAGACATTGATCATGGCCTCCATGAGGAATTTGACATGGTCAGGGAGTTCCTGTTTGTTGGTAGCAGGGCCCCCTTGGGGATTGGGATCCATTGGGGGATTTGAAGAATAAGGATCAGAGTGATAATGGGTTCCTCTACGGGTGGACATGAAGTGTCGGGTGGGCTATGCACGGGTGTGCACCTATATGCGACTTAGTGTGAAAGTGCCCAAGGACTAGGCTTGTAAGAACAAACCTATAACTACTCTGATACCACTTGATGTGAGACAACCTAGGGGTGCAATGGGATGACCGAATGATCCTCGGACCTAGACCCGCAAGTACATACGCAAGATAACAGATTCGATTTTGGCGGGTTCACTCACGTGGTGCACACTCTTTCCTGAAGGCATCTCGGGATGGTGATGAGGGTCCGGGGTTGGACCTTGTCATTCCTGAGGATGTGGCTTTGCTTGGGCTGCACCCTTAAGGGGCTGGGATTCCCAACTTGTGGGCGAACGGCACGCCGTGGGCATGGGTGTGGGGTGGCTCTCGCCTTTCACACTGCGGTGGGCACACAAGAAGTGGAATATGGAGCGGGCACTCAACTCACCATCCGACGGGCATCCACAAGCGATACTAAAATAAGCAAAGTCGACTAGCAAGGGGAAAACTAGGCGCTCACCTAATCGGTGTGAAAACACTGATTCCGGTCGGAGACGGGCGAGCGGGGAAGCGTAGGTAAGCACTCGCACGCTACGTCGGTGTCGCTTGACCTGAAATTATAGAGTTACAGCACTACGCCTCTTGCAGGAGAGGTGAACGTAGGGTGGGGGTTTACCAAATACAGACAAACACTATGTCACGTCCCGAGCCTTTATTACATCGAAAGATAGTCTTGAGAAACGTGAACAATCGACATGGTAAGCCTCTTACAAGCAAGAACAATCAGAGCGCAAGACAATCACACATAAGATGTAATTGCATAATTTATTCAAAACTCCAACTTCATTTCATTAAATGATCAAATGATAAGTACATCAACTATTTCAACTGATTTCATCTATTTGCCTTGCCAAGGAACTCCATGGAGCCCGTCCCCTTCGCTGCGGCTGGGAGAAGAACACATGCATATCTTACAAGAGCAAAAGATTTCCCGGGGAGGGTGACCAGACCCCGAAAAGTGTTAACATCTAAAAGGTCTCACCTGCATGGCGGCCCGGCTCGACCCGGGGCGTGGTGAACTCTGCGAAAGAGGGAATCGACGGAGGTGGAGAAGCTGAGGCTGCCCGGAGCACCTCCACTCTCTTCCGCTCCACCTCCTGCTGAGCCGTCACCCTGGCGGCAGTGAGCGCCTTCTCCATCAGCGATGTCACCTGAAGCTCCCCAGCGCCTCCGGGCGAGTGGGCAGGGGTTGACGGTAGCTCAGACCCGGCCCAGGGTCCATCCGCAACGTGTACCAGCGAAGGCGGAGGTCCCTCCCTAGCTGATGGACATAAAAGGCACCCGGATGTGAGTATCCCAAGCCAAAATAAAGATAAAGCCATTTCAGGGACGAGCATGACGAGGGAGATCTTACCGATCGGTCAGCTTGGCTCGGCTTGGCCAACCTCGAACTCTGCAAAGGACGGGACGGGAGGCGGCGCAGGAGCGGTCCTCGAAGGTTGAGCAGCCTCCATTTTTTGGTGCTTGGCCTCCCGTCGCCCGGCAGCCTTCGCCTCACCTAAGGCCTTCTTCACCGGTGACCACGCTCGGGGCCTCTTCGTGGGGGGAGGCAGAGGAGTGGTGGTCGGAGCCGCTGGCGCCGCCTCGAAGTATGCCAGCTTCTCCGCCTGCCGGAGGAGATTACGATATGTTGCCAGCTGAGTACTGTCTGGGTGGTCTGCAATAGAAAGGAAACAAGAGAAGCCAGGAGTTAGTTGCTACTTGGCACTCGATAATGACCAATAGAAGCGAAAGGGAAGTATAACATGCGTGTGTGATAATGGGTACCGTGCGGGCCAGTGTAAAGGCGAAGCGACACTGGCCAGTAGGTCAAGGAGGGCTCCTGGTCCAGGCGGGCCGCTTCCCAAACCAGCCAGCATACGTCCCTGACCTTCTGGCACCGATCGGAGAGGGCGGCTAAGTCTGCATGCTTCTTGGCACCCAGATGGCACAACAGATTAAAATAGTCCATTCCCCAGCTGTCAGCGTAGTAGTAGGCCAGGTGTAGCGGCTTGTTCAGGATGGCCCTCCCTGGGTCCTCAATCTTTAGCCCATGCACCCGAAGAAGAATATACATCCAGGTCGTGTCTTTGTAATTTTCGGCCTCCGCTCCTCGGCCCGCACGAAGGCACGATACGGATAGATGGGGTCGACCTTTGAGCACCAGCTTTTCACCGGGTGCCCTCCTCTGCCCAGAATGGATAGTTGATTAGGTCCAGGCGTTCGCCCCCGACGCCACAAAGGTCCCACAGGGTCTTCTTAAAATCATCCTCCGCTATTGGAGGCAGCTTCACTTGGGGCGCCGGTCGGGTCTTCTGGGCCTCCTTGCGTACGCACAGATAGACAGCCGCTTCGTCACTTTTGTCATGCCACAGTCAGAGGAGGTGCTCCGGATCGACGTCGAGGACGGGCACAGGTTGCCGACTCAGGAATCTCCTCTCCAGTCCATCCCAGCAGTCAGTTTTGTGTAACCGATAAAATCCCGTCTGAGTGTTCCACCACTTTACATACTCGGACGTTACTCATGGGACCCGGTCGGGAGCTGGCACTCGGAAGGTGGCCGTGTCTGCCCTGTGGAAGAAATCCCACCAAACCCGGGCGGTCTCAGCTGTCAGATTCCCCCGGAGATTTCGCATCGCCAGTGTAAATTGGGCACTGTATGGAGGGATATGCTGATCATACCCGAAACAGAAAGGGTAGTAAGGCTCCAGCAGCAGGCTGTCCCCCTTCCTGAAGGCTAGTACGCTCGGACAGATCGACAATGCCCAATCCCTGAGCTCGGGTTCCAGTAGCGGGCGGACCACGTTCTCTTGGCTGATTGGGTGCACATACTTGACCACCTAGTCATCTCTGCACTCCCGCTTATTGTTCACCAAGGGGCTTGAGTGGGCCGCTAGCGTCCAGAAGTGGATGGAGCCAGACGTGCCTTGAGGAATGGTCGTATAGCCTCAGGGAGGTGGAGCTCGGCTCTGCACTCGTGAACTCCAGCATCCGCGGCACTAATCCCCAGTCCTGGACGGCACGGGGAGCGAACTCTGGAAAGAGCGAGCAGACCCACGCGTTGAAGAAATGAAGTGGAAATACAAAGTGGGCCTGCCGCGAAATCTGGTGGATGCTCACTTCCCCGAGCGTCTTGTAAATCAGGCAGAGAGTAGCCGGGCACAAGGACAGCTTGATCCCCCACGCCATCTGGCACGCGAGGTAAATGGCGTCTGGCCGAATGACAGTTTCGTCCCCATGCGGCAAAGCAAATGAACATAGCCAGTATGTGAGGAAGGCGGCGCAGTGCGTCATCGGGTCAAGCGCCATCGTGCGTCATCACGTCCGACTTGGGCTTGGCCCGTTTCTTGCGGGCAACAACCATGCCCACGCACGAGAAATCTTCAAACTTCTTTGGCCCGTCAAAGAAGTACTGAAGCCATAAGGTCAAATGGACCCTTTTCTGGTCCCCGCGGCGTGGCTGCTTCTCTCCGTGTGCCAGTTTGTACATCTCCCGGTATGCCTTCATCAGGTACCGGTAAGAATACCCAAAGAGTAATAGCCATCGTCGTTGGTCTCGTCTTTGATCAAGCACTCGCCGGTACACTCCCCCGACACGCTCGTCTTCCCCTCACAAGGGTACTTTATGCATTGGTGCAGGGTGGACGGAACCACTCTGTTCTGGTGCAGCCAGGGCCGGCCGAGCAACGCTTTGTAGGAAGTGTTGGAGTTGATTACATGAAACTGGACCTTGGTGATGAAATCGCCGAGGGCCAGGTTGAACTCCGCCACCCCCATGGGTACTTCGCACTTCTGATTGAAGCCCGCGATTTTAATATTCTTGACTTCGACTAAGTGCACGTCGAAGTAGTGCTTCTGATATACCCGGTAAGGGAGTATATTTACTGCCGCCCCTGGGTCGATCAAGACCCTGTTGATGGGCTGTCCATTCAGCTGCCCCTTCATGTAGAGCGGTCTGTTATGACTGCATGTGGGCAGGAGCATGTCATCCTCGGTGAAGGCCACGGCCACTTCCGGTGGCATCTCCGTCAAGCAGGCTTCAAGGTGCGCCGGCGTCTGGAGTGCGGCAATGATGGATTGTCATGTCTCTTCGTCCAAGGACAACATTTCCCAGACGGTGAACCGGGCCGGGATCTTCTTGAGATGTCTAACTATTCGGTCGGCAGCCCGGACCTTGAGCAGCTTCATCTCTTCGGCCTTGCCGCGTTTACCCCCAGTCGGGACTTGAGGTGCTGGGTCGGGAGATGGCTCCCCCGTTGGGTCGGGTACAGTTGCCAGGGGTGGCCTATCCCGACAGGCCTCCTCCTTTTCTTGCATGAATTCAGCGAGGTTAGGGATGTCGTCAAATTCTTCTATCGGTTGGGACGGGGCCACCATCGGTAGAGCCGGGAGTTTGTTAACTGGTGGAGTTGGAGGGGTGCTGACTCCCTCAGCTGCCCCGGGTCCCTGCAGACGTTCTTGCCTTTCTGCACGTGATCGTAGGAACTCTGCGAATGAGGGGATGCCCTGGCTCTTCGGCTTCTCGGGGTAGAGACCCACCGGTGGAGGGATTTCGGCACCTCAGACCTCAGGTTCGGGGATCCGGTATGGTTGCTCACCTCTGAGCATGATGTTGCGGCTATCCTGATGATGGCGGCCCCATTTCTTCCCTGACCGGGTAGCATGTTGAGCGGTGGATTCCTCGACCTGGTTTGCTTCCAGTAGGTCGTAGGGCATTTTTTATTCTTCCTCGTTCAGAGAGAGGACGGTGTCAAAAAATGCCGAGAGAGTGTTGCAGGTGACGACAACCTCCTTCTTCTTCTTGCCCCTGGGTCTTCTCTTCTTCTTTTTCTTTTCCCCGATGGTCAGGGGCCGCTCTTGGGGGAATTCACCCCATAGGGGAGGCTCTTCCTCTGCATGGGTCTCTACCTCGGGGGCCAGCTCGAGTCCCTCGAACTCCTCCCACGGGACATATTCCTTTAACTCGACAAGCCGGATCTTGGGTTGTTCATATTCTTCAAGTCTGTCAATGATGGCCTGGAGTCTTTCGACCATCGAGCTGACCTCTTTATGGATCCGCACTGGGACCCACTCCTTTCTGTTGAAGGTAGGCCTTCTCATGACTGACCGAGGGGCCGTGTCGTGCCAGATAGGATTCACCTGTGGCGGTGCTGGCTGAGGAGTGACACCCCTAACATGGATTGTCAGGGCGGGCCGAGGAGTCGGTCTTCTTCTATTTCTCTTCGGCGGGGATAGCCAACCCACTTGATCTTGGGCGGGCGCTACCACGAAGGCTTCATAAGTGGCGCGGGTGCTGGCCTCCACCCATTCTTCTGGCAATTCCTGATATAAGGATATCATGTTGGCCGAAGACGGCGTGCTGGGCATCTCATGCGGCTGTGGAGGATCCACCTTATGCTGCCCCATGTCTAATTCCCCTTTTCTTATCAATGCTTCGATGACGTCCTTGAAGACATAGCAGTCTTCGATGGTATACCCCAGCATCCGGTGGTAGTGGCAAAAGCGGGGGTCATCCTTCTTCTTTATGTCACCCGGCCTCTTTGGCTCTGGCAAGGTGATTTTGCTGTAACTAGTCGCCCACTCGAACAGGAGTCGGGATTTATCTCGGGAGAAGGAGTACAGTTTGCTCCTCATCTTCTCCCTCAGTGAGGGGCCTTCCTGCCGTTCCGTGGACCTGGGCGGTGGAGGGCCTGTAACTGCTTTGGCCTTTTCCTTTTGCTTCTCGAAAGCCTGGAAGTCCAACGCATGGACCTCCGGTGGCATGGGCTTCTTTTCGGTCTGCCTCACCCTCTGGCTTGGTGCTGCAGGGGTGGAAGAATATCGGGCGAGGAATGCCTCGATCTCGGCCACCATGTTGTTTAGGCGATCGAAGGTCTTGACCTCAGCACCGATCATTCTTTCGAGGATTTCTTTCTTCAGATTCTGCTTACAAATTTGCACTGCATCCTCCTGGTGCGGGGGGCGCCTGCACCTCATGCTGAGGTTGCTCCACCTTTTGATGAAGTCGAGTGCCGACTCATCACTCCTCTGCCTCGTGGCGTAGAGCTCCGCCACAGTGACTTCCCGTTCGGTGATGTAGAATCTTTCTTTAAACTTCTTCTGAATGTCGGGCCAGTCGACAATGGACCCAGGTGGCAGGCTCGAATACCATTTGAAGGCCAACCCTGTGAGTGTCGAGCCGAAGAACTTCAGGAGATAAGCTTCATCGGCAGCTAGATCTCCCATGACGTTCACATAGTAGGCAATGTGCTCCCTAGGAGACCCTTGCCCATTAAACTTCTCAAACTTCGGCGGCTTGGTGATGCCAGCCGGTAGCTTCCTTGCGGCATAGTGAGCCGGATAAGTGGGAGATGATTGTAGTTGTCTGACTCTACTTTCGATTTCACCATATAAGAAAGTTTAATATAATTAGTTTGAACTTTTATTTGCAAATTGAGACGATGTGTAAATTGATGTTCTTTACTTTCTCTATTTATGTAGTAGTTGATAGCAATGGTTGTCAAGTATGTTATTATGGATCTCACTAGAGGTGAAAAATTAAATGGCACAAACTATGATATGTGGCATTGTAAGATCCAGTATCTGTTAGATGAGCAAGAGTTGCTCGACCATCTTACTATTACCATGTTACCGCCCGAAGAGGACAACACTGCCCAACATCGCCAAGACCAAGAAACCTACAAGACTTGGTTTAAGACAGATCGCAGTGTGCGCTTCACTATGCTTAGCGCGATAGAGTATGATCTCATTGGTGAGTTTGAGGTTTTCAATAGTGCCAAGGAAATGTGGGACCAGTTAAGATTTACTTTTGGGGGGACGTCTATAACTCGGTTGAGGGCTCATGTTTTAAAATTTGAAACCTACTAGAAGGACTTGCGTCACACGATGACTAAGCACCTGAGGGTCATGGCTCATATGATTCGTGATTTGAAGGTGGGGGGTCATGATCTCACAAATGAGCAACAGATGCAAGCCATGATTAGATCTCTCCCTGACTCGTGGTTCCAAATGAAATAAATTCTGACGCATAATGAGAATATTAAGGATTTTTTAAATATCTCTCGTCATGTAGAGTTAGAAGCTAAGCGTGAGATTTTACATCGTGCCACTACCAATGTCGGTCAAAGCAGTCATCGATATGGTAGGAAGGGACCATAGAGAAAATTACAAGGGAGAGATGCCACACTAGGTCCCAAAGGAAACCAGTCCTTTAAGCACCGTCGTGGAAGACGTGACGGGAAGAAAAAGAAATATAAAAGCTGTATAAGATGCTTCAACTACAGGAAGAGAGGCCACTTCGCTCATGAGTATCTTAAGTCGAAGAAGGTAATTAATATACCTAGCTCTCCATATGTTTATGTTTGTACACATGTTTTAACTGCTCGTCCTAATCTTGTGTGGATTGTGGATTTAGGAGTGACCAAATATATAACCATGGATCGAGCTGACTTCGTGGAATACCATAGGATCTCGATAGGCAGGCACAAAGTTTTTATAGGTAATGGAACTAGTCAAGAAGTCCTCAGAGTCGGTTCGTACCAACTACATTTTTCAAATGGACGTACACTGATTCTATATAATGTGCTCTATGCACCTGGGATCCATTATAATCTCCTGTCAGTTTCTAGCTTGTTATCTCTAGGCTTTTGTTTGACCTTTTTTAGCAGTAATGTAAATATTATTATGGACAATATTGTGTATGGGCATGGTAAGATGAATGGTGATTTCTTTATATTAGATCTTGCTATAGACAATGTCTCTTATTCTTTTTCTCTTTCAACAAGTGTGTTGAATAATAGAGACTTTGATTCTGTGACATGGCATACTCGTTTAGGCCACATAGGGCAAGATACAATGGCTAGATTAGTTCGAGAAAGTCTTTTGGGATCACTCACTGAGGTCAACTTGCCAGTATGTGAGCCGTGTCTTACTGGGAAAGTATGTCGGAAGTCTTTTGGGAAGGTCGTAAGGGCATCAGCACTTTTGGAGTTAGTCCACTCCGACATCTGTAGACCAATGAGTGTGAGGGCACGGCACTATTATACATACTTTCTCACATTTATAGATGACTATTCTTGATACAGATATGTCTATTTGATCACTCACCGCTATGAAGAGCTAGATTGTTTTAAGCACTTCCTAGTCGAGGTTGAGAATCAAAAGGAGGAGTGTATTAAAGCTCTTCGGACAGATCGTGGACGTGAATACTTGTCGGATCAGTTTCAAACATTATGTGAAGAAAAAGGCATTCAACAGTAACTCACTATTCCTTACACGCCACAACAAAATGGTGTTATTGAGCGAAGGAATAGAACATTGCTAGATATGGTTCGATCAATGATGGCATAGGCGAACCTTCCCATCTCCTTTTGGGGAGATGCTTTGTAAATTGCTACCTATATCTTGAACCGTGTACCTTCATAGTCAGTTCCTTCTACCCCAAATGAGTTGTGGTATGGCCATAAGCCCAATTTAGATAATTTGTGGCTATAGGGGTCAACGGGATATGTCTATGACATATCAAATAAGTTTGGGAAACTTGGCCCCATAGCTCAAAAACTTATCTTCATTAGATATCCAGAGAACTCTGTGGGTTATGTCATGTATAGACAACGTCCAGAAGGAGGACTGACAGAACGAGAGGTCCGAGATGTTATTTTCTTAGAAAAAAAATTTCCTAGTATTGGCGACAGTGAAAAGAGTCTTGATCTCCATGAGTTGGAAGAACCACCCGATCCCCCAGCGTCTCCCAACACAGGGAGGGAATACGTTCCTAAACCTGTGGCTGCTAAGGACAGTAGGGATGATCGGGCTAGTGGGAGTGCGTCCAGTGGGAGTGCACCAATAGAATCACTACAAAATCAAGACTCATTACGTCGCAGTAAGCGTGGGCTTGTGCCGCGTCGATTCTTCGAAATTGAAGACGAGGCATTCATCTGTGAGCCCATAGATGATGAAGAGCCCAGATCTGTTCAGGAAGCTCTTGCATCCTTATCTAGGAAGGAGTGGAAAGCTGCCATGCAAGATGAAATTAAGTCTATGGCGCAGAATGAAGTCTGGGAGTTGGTGGAACTCCCGCCTAGAGGTAATGTCGCCAAATCTTCAAGGCAAAGACTACAGCTGCAAGCTCTAAGTCATGCACGGGATAATTCTCCTCGTGCTTTTTTAATTGTCTTGAAGAATAGGCGATCACCTTGCCATGTTGCATTAATACACAACCCAGACCAATTCCGGATGCATCAGCATAAACTTCGAATCCTCCTCCTTCAATAGGCAATGTGAGTATAGGGGCAGTAGTCAAACAATCTTTCAAAGTTTGGAAGCTTTTCTCACATTCCTCAGACCATATATAAGGAATCTCCTTTCTCGTCAATCTTGTCAAAGATACGGCGATCTTGGAGAAATCCTTAATAAATCTTCTATAATATCCTGCCAAACCCAAGAAGCTTCGAATTTCGGTCACGCTAGTTGGTCTTTCCCAATTCTTTACTGCCTCGACTTTTGAAGGATCGACCGCAATACCCTCTTGGGAAATTATGTGACCGAGAAAAGAAACTTCTTCTAGCCAAAAGTCACACTTGCTAAGCTTAGCATATAGCTTGTGATCTCTTAATAACTGTAAGGCTTTCATGAGATGTTCCGCATGCTCCATCTTTGACTTAGAATAGATCAAAATATCGTCAATAAAGACCATAACAAATTGATCAAGGTATGGCCTGAATACACTATTCATCAATTGCATAAATGCGGCAGGCACATTGGTTAGGCCAAAAGGCATAACAGTGAACTCATAGTGTCCATACTTGCTCCTAAATGTCATTTTATGAATATCTCCTTCATTGATCTTCATTTGATGATAACCAGATCTGAGATCAATTTTGAGAAATATCGGGCTCCAAAACTCTGGTCAAATAGTTCATCAATCCTCGATAATGGGTATTTATTCTTGATTGTGAGTTGATTCAATTGCCAGTAGTCAACACACAATCTCATTGACCCATCATTCTTTTTGAAAAATAAGACTGGAGCTCCCCAAGGTGAAGTACTTGATTGGATAAACCCCTTCTCCAATAACTCTATCAGTTGTTCTTTCAACTCTTTCATTTTGATAAGGGACATTCGATACAGAGCCTTAGAAATAGGTGTAGCTCCCGGAATCAATTCAATAGAGAAGACTACTTCTCTCTCTAGAGGAATACCAGGCAACTCATTCGAGAATACATCAGAATAATCCCGAATAATAGGAATATCCTCCAAATTGGGTTCCTTATGCTTAGTCATAGTAATAGAAACTAAGAAAGTCGTGCAACCCTTCTTCAATAATTTATCATCTTTAAGGGCCAAACTAAGGGATAGGTGTCTAGAATGCCTGGCACTAAAAAATAAGAGGTTGGTGTACCCACTAAAGGTTACTGTTCCCAATTTGCAGTTAACACTAGCACCATATGTAGATAACCAGCCAGCTCCCAAAATAATATCATATCCTTCCATCTCTATGCATACTATGTCAGTCGGTAGGTTGCAACTATTGACTAGAACTTCACTAGTAGGATAGAAATATTTAATCTTCGATCCCGCTCCAATAGGAGTAGTAAAAGTAAGTTTGGATTGTAATGGAACGAGCCTCATCGATAAAGAATCAGCCAAGCTCTTAGATATAAATGAGTGCATTATTCTCATGTCAAATAAAACAGAGACGAGCTTTGAGCAAACAGAAAGGGTACCTTCCACAACACCTCCTTCTTCGGTAAGTTCTGCATCCCTCAGAGCTTAAAGTCTTGCTTTTTGACAGCAACTAGAAGATTTTCTAGCAGAGCTTGTTCGTTGAGGAGTGAACAATTTAGGATTCGATGATCTCGACTCCCACAACGAAGATAGGCACCAAGTCTTCTCTAGCATGCTTTCGCCATGTGTCTGGGTTTTTCGCAATGCTTGCACAGTTCCTTTGATGGTGTAACAATCGAGATAATTTATTTATCATTCTATCTTGACTTCTTGTCCTTATTAAAGTTATGCCCATCCTTATGGAAGTTACGCCCGTCAGAATTGGGTGTCTTCTTTTCGAAAGAGGGCTTGAAGTTACCAGAGTTAGTGACTTGCTCCCTCTTGGCTTCTCTTCCACGAATGTGATTAGACATCTCAGTTGAATCTTCTAGGAGTTGGGCTCTTCTCACCACATCGGCATATATTTGAATATCTATTGGGGCGAGTTGAGTAATATATTGGGGCTTTAAGCCATTTAAAAATCTTCTCGCCTTCATACTTTTGGTACCCACAAGATGTGATGCGTACTAGGATAACCTTAAGAATTGAGCCTCATACTCGACCATAGTAAGGCTCCTTTGCTTTAGGGAAGCAAATTCGATAGCTTTCTTCTATTGCACCTTATTGTACCAGGATAACCTTGAGAATTGAGCCTCATACAACACCTGGTCATGTGGCAGAGTTGCTTCGACAGACTCCCACCAAGTACGAGCATCCTTTTCTAGTTGGAAAGTGGCCAATAAGACTTTTTCCTCATCGCGCATTGCATAACACGGAAGATCCTCTCGACCTCCTTTACCTAGTGTTCCACCTCATCTGGGTCCATGGACCCTATGAACTTGGGAGGGTTCATACTTTTTACTTTCCTATGTAAATCTCCTGCTCCATAGTTAGCTCCTCCTTGAGCTACTTGTCATAGTGCTTGGGTCAGTCCTTGCACCGTCTGTTGCATCTCGCGCTATTGTGCACTCTCGGTAGTCATTGGGGAGAATTAAGTCTGCAATAACAACTACAAAACTTAAGTGTTTGTTTTATGTTCTTGATTTATGCTACTCTGATTTTTTGTATTTTAGAATATCAAATTTTTTATATTTTGAAATATCTGATTTTTAGATTTTGAAATATCTGATTTTTGGATTTTGAAATCGGTGTTCCCCCTGGCGGCGGGGCCATCTTGACTTCATCGAGAGTTGTCCGAGGTTGGCGTGCTTTGAGAGTTGACAACCCCTGACCAGGGTCGAGTTGCGTGACAGTGTTTCACCAAGGCCATACCCAAAGTTTGGTCTAGTCCTGAAAAAGAAAAGTAGAATGCGAGGATAAGCTTAGACCAGGTATAGAAGCTTTTTAGGGCTTAATTTCCTCCCTAGGCAACCCGTTCAGAGGTTCAGTCTGTTGCGCCGGGGCTTTGTGTCTTTAATTTTTTTGACCCTTAGGCACGCATACGACCGGGCTCATGACGTCCCGCGGGGCTTTGCCACTCTTGCCATGCCTTTGATTCATAATTTCTCTTGTGATTGATTTTTTTTTGTTTTCGACTAGACAGCCCTTATCGGCTAGATATAGCATGAACGCTCATTTTTTTTCGAGGGTCAAGACTGCCCCTATTTGAGACTTTCCCTCGTCAGGGTGCCTAGATTGGTCATCTCCCCCCTTATTCACTTCTTGCCCCTGGATTTAGCCGAGAAAAGAGACGTACAGGGACCCTGACTCCTCTGGATATGGCCAAGGAGAAACGGCGTCTACAAAACGAGGGCCTAACTTGGGGACGTCGTGTGGTGTGTGATTGCCGTGCTCAGAGTCCTCTTTGTAGAAGGGAGATAGGCCGCTACCAGGGTGACACAGATTTGACTCTATGAAAAAAAACGCTTAAGATACAACCCATTCCAAGCATGAGCGAGCTCTTCCCCATCTGCATTTACTAATCGATAGGCGTTACCCGGATAAGCTTCTTTGACAACGAACGGCCCTTCCCAATTTGGTTGTAATTTGGCCCTGGGACCTGCAGACCGAATGAATTTGCGCTTCAAGACCATGTCTCCTTTTTGAAATTTACGTTCTATTACCTTCTTTTGGAAGTACCGCGAAACTCTCTTTTGATAAATGGATACGTGATCGGCCGCATTCATCCTCTTCTCGTCTAAGAGTTCCAACTGGACGAGCAACGCCTCTCAACGTTCGTCGAGATTAAGTTCCTTATCGAGCTGTACCCTTAGGGAAGGGATCGGGATCTCATATGGGAGCATCGCCTCCATCCTGTAAGTAAGTGCATAGGGGGTTTACCCCGTAGGAGTACGGATAGAGGTGCGATAAGCCCATAGAGCTTCCACTAACCTTTCTAGCCAATCAGAGAATTTGTGAGATTCACACATTTTTTTTATGATTTTGAGAAGGGTTTTATTAGTGGCCTCGGCTTGGCCGTTGCCTTGTGGATAATATGGAGATGAATGATGCAATAAAATATTAAACTTCTTACATAGGTCCTGAAGCTCTTGAGAGATGAACTGGGGTCCGTTGTCGGTGACGATGCTGCTTGGCACTCCGAACCGTGATATGATGTTCCTCATGATGAAGCGGCACACCGTGGTAGCTTTAATCTCCGCGTATGCCTCGGCTTCGGCCCACTTGGTGAAGTACTCAGTGGCGGTAAGGATGAAGAATTTTTGCTTGGTCTGAGAGTTAGGATCACTGAGCGGGCCGACAACGTCGAAAGCCCACATGGAGAATGGCCAAGGAGCAGAAAGAGGATGAAGATATGAAGCTGGAACATGAATTTTGTCAGCGTGGAGTTGGCATTTAAGACACCTCCGGACATAGAGGGCGTAATCTTCCTCTAGAGTGGGCCAATAGTAGCCCCGCCTAAGGATCTTCTTCGCTAGAGCCTGGCCATTAACATGACCTCCACACTCACTAGAATGGGCAGCTTCGACTACCTTCCAAACTTCATCATCATCTAGGCATCTCATGAGCATTCCATTAGTAGCACGCCTGTACAATTCTCCTGTAATGATAGTGTACTTTGAGGTGGCTCTTCTGATTGCCTTACGCTGCTCGGTGCTTGCCCCTTCTGGGAATGATCCGTCTCTACAATACAACTCGATCTCATGATACCAAGGCAATTCTTCTTCCTCCAGGATCTCTTCCAGTTCTGTCAAAGATACTTCCTTCAATTCTTCCTTCTCGGCCCTCGCCTCCACAACTTTCCTAAGGTTATGATACGAAGGATCTTGAAGAGAGGGTGCGTCCAGTCTCTGAACGACAATAGTCTCAGTACTCCGACTGAGAGGAAAAGATAGAGAGGAGGCAAGTGATGCTAGAGCATCAACAAGAATATTCTGAGAGCGGGGAGTGTGGATGTAGATCAACTTGCAGAATTGTCGAGCCAGGAGCGTGACCAAATCTTGATATGGCTTGAGCTTGGGGTCACGAGTGCCGTAAGTGGACAGAACTTGCCGCAAGACGAGCTGAGAGTCTCCTATGATCTTCAAGTGGCGCACGCCGAGGAGGTAAGCGTGCTTCAAATTGGCTAGGAGAGCCTTGTACTCGGAGATGTTATTGGTAGCAGAAAATCAAAGTTGATAAGCGAAAGGGATCGTCACCCCTTCCGAAGTGAGAAGGATAGCGCCTATCTCTCGGCCTTGAGAATTGAGCGCACCATCAAAGTGCAGAGACCAGAAGGGATGGTGAGTTATGACAGAGAGATGCTCATCAGGGAAATCGTCCTGAAGAGACTCAGTGTGAGGAATGGGAAGATGGGCAAGATGCTCAGCGATGGCATATCCTTTGACTGCCTTCACTGGAATTTTCGGGTCGGAGAAAGAGTGGACATAAAGTTCTTCAACTCCTGAGGGCACTGAGGCAATTTTCTGGAGGGTTTTGAGGGCTCTGAGGCAGTCTCCGGGTCATAAGGGTATTTCGGTAATTTTACCAGACCCTATATAGACCTAGGACTGGGGCGGCCCACGAGTGACATATTGGGTTGGCAGTGTTCCCGGGCAGGAAAGGGTGGCCGGAGCTTCATAGAAGGCACGCATCCATTAAGATTGTCGAAAGAGGGGCATATGCACGATTTCCATAAGTCGAGGGGTTTTCTTATAATTTTCCCAATCGACGTACATAGACAATCTGTGGAGTACATTGAATACATTTATGACCCGAGTGGGTGCAAGAGTTGTCGACGAGTTGTCGACTGTACAAGGATCCGCACCAACGAGAGGAAGTAGGGGCGTAGCCTCAACAACAAAAAGTTAGAAGGGTATAACTGCAAATAACAGGACTTTTGTTTCTCGCGACCCGAGGAGGATATTTTTGTAATTCTCCCATCATAGAGGTAGAATCACATAATTTAGTCGTCTCCGGGTGTAGAAACTTACAAACATGGCCCACTGAGGGACATAATTACAAAAATACCCCGTAGGGGTATCTACACAAGAACCAGGGGACCAAAACAACGAACAAAATCCCATAAAATGTTGGATGCTTCGTGTGTAGGAGATGCTCTGTAGGTAGTAGATTGCTCAATGCCTCGTTCTGGACCCTTGGGAGTCTACTTATAGAAGTAGGAGACCACCTGTAGCGACCCGGGATCCGAGTACCGGAAAGGAACCGGCGCGACTCGACTCTCGGCCCGCCTCCCACGAGCCCGAAGACTCGGAAGGGAAGAAAGGATGGTGTGAGAGTGTATAAGAAGCTGAAGTAACTGCAGGGTTAGCACAATATATAATAAAATGATAATGCAGGAATTAAATAAATAATTAAACTGCTACAAGGTCCAGTACATCTCATGTCCAAAATAAAGTACAGTCAACAGAAGGAAAAGTACAAGTACACGGGGCATACCCCGGCTCTAGCAACTGGCACTAACCTCTGCTACCGGAACCGCGCTGAACGCCTGCCGCACCTCCTGAAGTGCCGGCCTCGCCTGAAACGCGGTGAAAACACGCAGGGGATGAGCCTCCAAAATGAAGGCTCAGTAGGGATCCCTCGAATCCTACCTCGCACGGAAAAACCCAGAGCTACAGTAGTAAAACTAACCTACAAAGCAGTAAAGCTACGCTAGCTAATAGGAGTACGGTGGAACCAACAAGCTGAAATAAATAAACAGAAAAAATCATCTATCTAGCAGTACCGTACTACTGAACCTCGGTCTAGCAATCTCGAGTCTGAAACTACCAGGAGACAAGAGCACTACCCACTAGAAGAATGACCGGATGCGTCCCCTGACATCTTACACTACGTCACAAGTGTCTAGCTATGGTGCCCCGGGCGCGAGACTCAGACACGCACAAGTACCACAATAAGGACTAGCTGGGGTCACGCTCGTTAGCGCGTGTCCTAAGCCCCCAACTACGTGTGCACACACAGACCATCTACTCTAGGTCGGGTCCTCTAGCTGGTTCCCCCCCCCCACTGGACTCTGGCGGCAAAGGCAAGGGACCCTATGGTAACCAGCCTAAAAATTGCCTCTTACTGGGTCTCGCTCTCCACCACTCCTGGGTGGGTCCGCACGCACGTGCACAGGGAGCTACTACTAGTGGATGGGTCACAGATGTGAACACAGAAAGCCACACATGCAACCATCACAAGTGACACGAAGTAACCGGTGGCTCGAGGCCACCCAACTCTGGACAGCCCACTAGACCTATTAACCCACCGATCCTTGAGTCACGAGACTCAGGGTCAAGACCGTTGAACATGACGGCACAACACCGTTGATCTAGCCTAGTCCCTAGGTCTGAAATCACGGTAACACGGAACCCACAGACACCTCAAAACACAGACGTGAAACCTCCGGGGTGTCTGGGACACTCACGAGACCAAAAGTCGATCACTGGGTCACAACCGGGTCGACCGGAGGTCAACACGACACTCAAACGGTCACGGAATAAGCCACTAAGACAAACCAACAATGCACAGGGATGAGCGGCTCTGGGATGACTGCACAAGGGCATCCGCGGTCAGGGATAGCCCACTCAAAGGGGGATGGATGGTCAAGGGCAGGACCGCCCAAGCATGAACGGTCTGGGATTGGCTGCTCAAGGGTCAGATCCTAATAGGGATAGGCGGTCAGGGCAGAACCGCCCAAGGGAACGCGCCGTCAGCTCTTCGCCACTCAAGCCCACAACCCAAAATAGTTCCTGGTCAAAACGGTCTTGACCAGACCGCTGAACGGAACCGACTTACTACAGTGTTAGTCAAAACGGTTTTGACCAAACCGCCTAACATGATCGACACCCAATAGTTGACCAAGGGTCAACATGGATGAACGGTCAGACCCTAGCCACTCAACCCAATGGAAAGACAGGCGGTTAGAACTTGGCCGCCCAAGGGGGAGATGGGCGGACCCTACCGGGCCGCACAACCTTGTGCGGTCTATCGTGTGACCGCACAAGCCCCAAAACCCAGTGGGGATGAACGGTCCAAAGCCAGCCGCCTATACCTTGGACGGGCCCTGGTTTGACTGTTCAACCGTCACAGCGTGATTTTCTTCGACAAAACCCACATCAATGAGTTTGTCCACTTCTTTACAGATTCCTGAACCTCACAGGGGTAGGATGATCGCGAATGCCTTAGAACCGGGAGATGTGGGTTCTTCTTGTCCTCACTTTCGACTGACCAAGAACGGGGAGCTCTGCGAGTCGGTGATGAAGTTCCTGCAAATTAACCAGCAAATAGAAGAAAATAGACCATTAGATTGAGGAAATGTAGTATATACTCAGAGAAGTAAAGAAAACATGTAAATGGGGTCAATCGTATCGGAAAGGGGGTTGGGAAGGGGGATGGCTGAGACTTTCGACCATCCACCTTCCCTATATTTTGGATTGAAAATCTCTTTGAAGTAAGATTCTAAGAAAATCTAGTATGCATGTAATGCAGTAAAATAGAAAGAAATGTAGCAAGATGGAGAACAAGGGAAGAAAGACAAGGTTTACCCGTCGACCAACAGGAGGCGACCAATCTCATGGCCGTTCAGCATTGGTGGGCGGCCATGTCGATGGCCGCCTTCAACAAGCTTCACCTCCTCCAGCGACAGACACAGGCTCTCTCCTGTGGATGAAGCTCTTCGACAGGATGGAAGTGAGGAAGGGTTTTTTGGAGCTCTCAGAACCTCTCGAAATGTCTCCCATCTCACAAAAAATGTCCAACCCCCCTCAAGTGTTTCAGACGTAGTTGTTGTATATGGGGGCTTTCCCAATAGAGAACATGTGAGACTACGTGCATCTCGACCCCCCAGAGTGAGAATGGATGTGGAGGAAGTGCCCGGAGTGGGCAGAATCATGGAGTTGACTGCGGTTACCAGGAGGCGTCCAGGTCGATGGTTGTTTCAAGGAAGCTAGGTGGCCAAGGTTATGGCCGCCTTGGGGAACTAGGCGGCCAAGAGTCTGGCCGCTTTGGGATTTGGGCGGCCAGCACCCTGGCTGCCTTGGTCTATCTGGGCGGCCAAGTATCTGGCCGCCTTGAGGTCCTGGGTGACCCTAGTCGCCTAGGGATTAGTGTAAAAAATGTATATAATATCTCAAAAAATTCACCTCAGGGGCTCACGCCCCCGAACCCCCGACCTTATGAGCAGGGGGCGCTGTCCCCTGTAACCCCCAACTAACTTATCGCGAAGTTGGATCCGCGAAGGGACAGGGTGGAGCCTACCTAAACAGGGATGAGACCCCACACTTCCAATCAACCAAGAGAAAGTGTCATTTCTATGATGGCTCGACATGGTCTACGGGGATGTCCAAAATTAGATGTCTACACCTACATCTGCATTAAATGCAAAGTATTTGTTACAAACACACATAGTACTGAAGTGCAATATAAAATACAAATTTCACTATGTGTTCTTTAAGCATGTTGTATGAAAATATATTTCATGTCTCGTCATATTCAAATTTCCCACTTTATCTCATGTTGTATTCCAAAGTTTACTTGAAAAAATTTGTTTTGTAATGTACATGCTCTACAATCAAGGGAAGATAGAGATCTGCAGCACAACATGAAGAAAAGAATGGATACTGGCATGACACAACTCAGCTCAGGGATCTTACTCTATCTAAAAGAACAAGGAATAAAACTCAATGTAGAAGCTGACAAACTCAACGGTCAGAAGATCAAGACCCAAGCGTCCCACCAAATCTCCAAAGGTTGAGTACCTAAGATCTAACTGTTGGACGAATTTGTGTCTAATAGATACATCATCTTCATCTTATAAATACATGAAGATCGCAACAAGGCAAGAGAGATGGAACAAATGAAGAAATGGGGATATAGTTGAGTATGCTCTTCAAGAGCCTTCCTACATTCAAGTGATCTTTGCGTCAAGCTTCCAGTGCATCAACGATAAGAAGAGCTTTACTGCGTCTAAAGCTTATCTCTAAAGTTCTTCACTTTCAGGAAGTATTCAAAGGGGGATATTGTGATATAACGATATTTTTGTTTATCCCATCTTCATTCTTTTATTCTACTCATTGTTTTTTCTTAGTTTGTATCACTGTCGGAAGGATAATGAGTGTAAAGAGTATTTGTTGCTCTGAGTTACCAGCACAGTGAGTGATTGCTTGTTCAGTCTGTTGATACTCGAGAAATTGGCTAGAGTGACTAGTCTCTGGAAGGCTAGCAGTTTGGTCCATTGATACTCGTGAAGTCAGCTGGGTAACTAGGCCCGGGATGGCTAGCTGGTGCAAAATCACTAGAAAAATTAATTCATGGGAGAGTGAATATTGATTGCTGAAACATGACCAAAATCAGCAAGGTAGTTGGCCCTTTAGAACTAGCTAGTGTAACCATGGTTAAAGGGTTAGTGGAATACCCCTGGTGAGTTACAGGGAACTGGATGTAGGGAAGCAGAAGGTTGACCGAACCAGTATAAAGCTCTTATCTAGTGTGGTTTGCTTGCTTACACATACTTTTATTTTCCATTGCATACGTATTTAAGTTGTGATAAAATTTTTATATGCTATCATATCTCAAGACACACCTATTCATCTTCCTCTAGGGTGTGCCTGACTGCTAACATTTTTGATAATTTATTATATGTATACTTCTAAAAATATCTAAAATGGCACTGTTACATATGTATTAAATTATTAATCATTATATTTTTATTGTGAAAGTGTAAGTACAAAAATATATTTTTCATTACATCTTGTAACTCACTATAAGGTGGACATAATTAGTTGACTTATTTTAATTACAATTGTAAAATTCTCATAATATTTTTTATTAATTACTAAAAGATATCTCACTATATAAAAATAAATACAAAATTATCTCTTGGTTGTGCACATGCTAATCAAATGGCTAACAAATGTGCATCTTTGTTCAATAAATAAACACAAAATTTCCCGTTTATTTTTTGGTTGTGTTGAATAAATGCCATTGTTATAGGCAAAATTGCAGATATGCTATTCTTGGAAACGTATTAGCATGTATGTCATTGTTATTTTAAAAAAATGGCAAATGTGCGAACTTAGTTAAACACGTATATCACTGTTATTTTGAAAATAACAGTGATATATATGCTAATACGTTTCCAAAAATGGCATATCTGTACCTATAACAATGGCATTTATGCAATTTTTTTTCCACATGAAACAGACTAGCACGTCTGGTGAGACTTTTGCTGTCTTTCGTCATTCAGTCGAAGAATTGCTAGACCCTTACAAAGGTTGTGATACCCTCTTCTTTTTTCCATTTCTCAAGAGGGAGAGGGCAGGAGCAAATCGACTCCAAGCAAGCAAACAAACAAACAAGAAACGACAACAACTCAGCAATGGCTGCAGTGATGTATGGTCCGCAAGTCATTCCTAACCATGCCAGATATAGATGTTTGGCGGCATCAATAGTGTTCGGTAGAAAGTTGATCGGCCTTGAAGATCGGTATTCCCCTATGGAGAAAGTGTGTCTAGCACTTGTGTTCACTGTAAAGAGGTTGGGGCACTATCTTCTATACCACATGGTGGAGCTAATATCAGAATTTGATCCACTCAAATTGCTTCTTAAATAGCTCGTATAGTTAGGAATGCTAGGGAAATGGGTTCTACTCCACATGGAGTTTGATTTGTTCTGCAAAAAGGAATCAAAGGACAAGGGATGGTTGAGTTTCTGGCGGCACACCCAGTCAAGGCAGACTCCTCTCATTGTCGAATCCCCTGATGAAGAAACACTCTTGCCCCAACAAGCAGCAGAAAATCAAACTGACGACGTCCCACTGCAAAAGGAGGAGGATGCTCTCACAATCGACTTGCATCTCAGGGGCTGGCATCTTAGTCTTCGTGACTCCCTACGGAGGGATTCTACACAATTTATATGCTTTCATGAAGCCATCTGACCAACAACAAAGCGGAGTACGAAGCCTTAATAGTGGGACTTTAAATTGCTTTGGAAATGAACATCAGATACATCAAAGTCTACGGAGACTCATAGCTGGTCATACGATAAGTCATCGGCGATTTATGATGTCCGAAAAACAAGGGCTAGTTCTTTACCATGTTGTGATGAGGCTTAAGGAGAAATTCTACTTATTTGATATAGGTCATATTCTCAGAAGCAAAAACTCCCAGGCAGATGTCCTGGCTAAGTTGGCTTCTGCCATAAAGCTCCCACCTGAAGGTGAACTGGATGTAACTGGTAGACATAAAAGGCTCATGTCAAGTGTGTTAGACAAAGAATCTGGCCTCGTAACCCATGAGGTCAACACCATGAAGGAAGACAATGCCATGGCAGAAGAAGATTGACGCGAGCTGATCATCTAGATAAAAAATGGTTGGCTCCCTTTAGACCGGGCTTGAAGGGTTCAGAGCAGCATCTTACCAATTAATAGGGGATCAGTTGTTCAGGCTTGTCTATGAAAAACACAAATCTATCCTTCTGCAGTGTCTATCACCAAAAGAAGCTAAGACAATAATACGCAAGGTCCACTCAGGGCTGAGCGGCGTCCTCAAGCAGGAGATAAAATGAAGAACAATATCAAACTCAAAGGGTTCTATTGGTCCACCATGTATACCGACTGTAATCAATCCGCTCGTATATGTTATCAATGTCAAGTCTTTGGCTTCGTGCCCAAAAAGCCTTCTAATTCCCTACAACCTACGGCCTCTACATGGCCCTTTGCAGAATGGGGAATGAATATTGTGGGACCTTTTTGGCCATCATTCAAAGGCTACAAGTTCATCATAGCCGCAACCGATTATTTCTCGCGATGGGCTGAAGATATCCCACTTCGGGAGGCATAGGAGAGGTTGTTGGCCGATTCGTCAACATCACATTATATATAGGTTCGGTACCGCTAGTTGGATCATGTTGCACAACGGCACTCTATTTAGAAACAAAACCATATACCAGTTGGCTGAAAATTCTGTATCAATTGGAGAAGATCAATGGTCTATAACCCTCAGACCAATGAGTTAGCAAATGTATTTAATAAAACCCTCTGCACTGGCCAAAATAGTCGACGGCCATAAAAGAGATTGGGGCGAGAAGATACATGAAGTCCTTTGGGCATATCGAACAGTCCACTAGACTCCCACTAGGTGCTTACTCTTTTCTCTGGTCTTGGGGTAGAAGCCATGGTTCTTGTGAAAATTGAAATGGCATCATATCGAGTAGCAGTGCCATACCGGCCTACAAGGTCAGGAACAAAGTGAATTGGAAAGAAGGCTCAAAGAACTATCCAATCTGGAAGGGAAAATATGGGAAGCTTACAAACACCTCTAGACATATCAACCCTAAATGACATGAGCCTATGATAAACTCGTAAGAGAAAGGGTGCTCAAGAGGGGTGACCTTGTCATGGTCAAAGAAAAAGAAGTGATGGTGGGCATGTCCAACGGCAAACTTCAACTCAACTGGCGTGGGCCTTATATTATCCAAACAGTCTATGAAGGGGGCGCATATATGGTCGTTGACGACAAAGGAGATAATCTCTTCCCTCCACTCAATGGTAAACACATGAAATTGCATTATACACTAGAGCATGAGTTTACATGACGATCATCTCGAGGCACTTCTTTTCCCAGGGAACACGGGGCGTAGAATGTACACCCCGTGTGATAGAGGTCAGACGCGAACGAAGAGGACGAGCTGTCCGGTGCGCGGGTCGGTGTAGTCCGACGACTGCAGCAGCGACGAGCCGGCGCCCAGAAGGCCCTGCGTGAGCGCAGCCTTCTGCATCTCCGGCGTGACGCCGGGACCGGTGAGACCGCCGCCGAGCAGCTTTGCGAGATTATCCTGCCAAGGCATGGGTCAGCCTCCGAAGTAGCCGTAACCGGCGCCGAGCAGACCGCCGATGGCGGTGCCCCACGGGCCGAACGCAGAGCCCAGACCAGCGCCCGTCGCAGCGCCGCCGAGGGCGCCTGCGGTGCGGTTGCGCGTCGGCGCCGGCTGCGTGACCGATCCCGACTGCCCGTAAGGCGTCTGCGCCGTGGCGCCGATGCGCAGGTTGAGCATGTCGATGGGGTACTGCTGGGCGCGCAGGTACTGCTGGTACGCCTGGTCGAGCCCGAACTGGGCGTCGTCCTGCATCTGGTTGCCCAGCTGCGACTGCAGGTTGATGTCGCTGGTCTGCAGGCCCGACTGCAGCGCACCGAGCTGGCCGTAGCGGCCAGTGATGTCGCCGAGCTGGCCGGCGCCCTGAAGCTGGCGCTGACGCATCTGCTCCTGCAGGTTGGCGTTGAAGAAGTTGCCCTGGTTGAGCACACCGGCGTTGAACTGGCTCTGGCCCTGCAGCGCAGCCTGATTCGCCAGTCGCGCCTGCTGGACGGCGTTGGCGTTGAACTGGCTCTGGCCCTGCAGCGCGGCCTGATTCGCCAGATTGACCTGCTGCTGGTTGGAGGCGTTGAACTGGCCTGCCTGCAGCGCACGGTTCTGATCGGCAGCGATGGCCTGCTGCGCCTGATTGAAGTTGGCCTGGTTGAGCTGCGACGCGACGTCACCCGACTGCCGCAGCGCGGCTTCGTTGGTCAGGGACTCGACCACGCCCTGACGGCTGCCGCCGAAGGCGCCTGCAGCCGTGGCAGCGCCGGCGTTGGAGACCTGCTGCTGCTGGCGCTGGCGCTCGATGGCGTCGAGGCTGTTGTCGAGGACCGACTGGGTGTAGGGGTTCATGTACCCCTGCACGTTGGCGTTCAGGAACGAGCCGGCCTGCACCGGGCCGGCGGCCTGTGCCATCGGCGCATTGCCCGCCTGCGCGGCGTTGATCGTCGGCGCGGCGCCGGCGGTGATGGGGTTCACCGCGGCCACGCCCTGCGCGCCCTGCTGCGTCAGGTTGGCGGCCTGGCCCAGCAGACTGCGCGTCTGCGACAGGTACGGCTGCCAGTTCGTGCCGCCCTGCGCCGAGACGTACGCCTGCTGCTGCAGAGAGTTCTGCGGCGCTACGAGCGATCCGGTGTAAGGCTGGAAGGGCTGGTTGCCGAGGTTGGTGGCCGTAGCGATGTTCTGCTGCGCAGCCTGACTCAGCCACGGCGGCAGCTCGGTCTTGCTGGTCGTGGTGGTGTTGGAGGGGGTGCCGCCAGCCATGGGTTAAAGCCTCGCTACGGAAACGGTCCAGAGGGGAGCCGCGCCTATCTGCTTGAAGACCCGGGACCAGCCCGGGCGTCCGTAGATGGTGGCGACTTCCGCGCCGTTCGCCTTCGCCCACTCAAGGATGCAAGGCGCCATCTCTAGCAATTCGGTCAGGTTCCCGCCTCCAAGTAGGACGTTTACCGCTTGGGCTTGGGGGTATCTGCACAGTTGTGTGACACAAACGCTCTGGCGTCCTGGCCAGAGCTGGTAAGCGCCGCAGGCAATGCCCTGTCGGATGTCCTCCAGCGCGTAAAGCCCGCCCCCATATTCTAGCGCATCTTCGATCCATGCGCGGCAGCGTACAAACTCGGTCTCCCAAGGCTGCTCGCTCATAGGGGTGTCGTGGAAAGATTGCCGGCGTTGTCGACGGTCAGGATGAAGCGCGAACCGTCGGGGGAGGTGAGGATGATGCGGGCCTGACCGACCTCGTAGTCCTGGCCCTTCTGCACGCAGTTTTCGAGGTTCAGCTCGATGATGCGGTACGTCTGGGCCAGGTGCGTGCCGACGGGGCCGATGCGCTCCGGGGGGCTGGGGAGGGCGCGACGGGGCATTAGCGTTTACCCTTGAGCGTGAATTCGATGCGCGTGCGGCCCAGCAGCCAGCCAGCCGGCTCGACCTCTTCAAACAGCGCGCTGAGCTGGCGGCCGCCGGCGCGCACGTCGGTGTAGCCGTTGGCTTGGTCGAGCGTGTACGGGCCAGCCGCGACGGTCGAGCCTTCGGGCGTCAGGCGCGTGACGAAGGACAGCTGCAGGAAGTTGGCGCTGTCCGAATCGTCATGGATGACTTGGTGGACGGCCACGACTTGGTCGCCGTTGCCAGCCTCGACCGGTCCCGACTCCAGGTAGACGTCGGAGCCTCGCGGCGTGCCGTTGTCGGTGAAGCCGTTCTCGTGTTCGAACCAGAAGCCGTCCGGGGACGCCGCCTGCGGGTAGAAGAACGCGCCGCGATCGCAGGCCGCCGTGCGCTCGATGGCGCCGATGGTCCAGTGGTTCTCGCGGTAGTTCCACACGACGTAGCGGTTGTTTTCGATCGAGTCGGCCGACGGGTAGAACCACCAGATCTCACCGAAGGCCCCGTTGTGCCAGGCGAAGACCTTGACCTTCTGCTTCTGGTTGATGTCGCCGAAAACGAAGTCGAAGACGTCGCAAGGCAGCGGCTTGACGTAGCCGTCGTAGACGAAGAAGCCAGCGTCGCCCATCGAGCTCACCGGAGGAAGGCTGCGGAGCAGGAACCAGTGATTGTTCCTCCACCGGTAGTATCATTCGAGGAATTTGAGACTTCCCATGTACAGAGGCCTGTGATGGAAGGTACATTCTTCCTTCTTCTGCAACCCATTTCTGCTCTGGCTATGCCGGCTAGTAATTATTCTTTGCAGCTACCATAGTTCCTGTTGCAGTGGTTACGCAGGAGGCTGCCGCCCCTGCGACAGCTGAAGACAGAGGAGAGGGAGTACCCGTAGCTCCTGTAGAGAGGGATCTACCTTCTCCAACATCCAGCCATGAGATGGAAGGTAATCTATAGTTCATTCAGAGGTTCCTCACAGCCCATCATATCTTCAGCTTACGTGAACATTCCTCTTTTTGAGCTTCAATTGATGTCCGAGTGCCTTCGCCGCTTGCTGTCGGGGCTGTCGAAGAAACCTTTGTTGCAGACAAAACTGTTCCAGGGAGCGAGCCTGCTCCCAGGATTCATTCAGCTGACGCTCCTATCGCAGAATCGGCTGAGCAAGTCCCCGTCGAGGGAGATGTCCCTACGACAAGTCATGAGACTAGGGAAGCACCTGCTTCAAGGAAGGAGCATGAGGCCCCGGTAGAAAGCTCTTCTTCATCGAAGCAGGTCGACTACGGTGGTGACTCCAGTGATGAGGAGTTTCCCATCGTGGAGACAGAGACTAAAGATGCTGGAGCATCTTCGGCATATGAGAGTGACTATACTACCTTCAGCCCACCTCGACTGGGATGGAGCAGCTTTGGGCTACATGGTCCCTCTATAGGGGAAGGGGCCGGGTTCTCGGAGACAATAGCCTCCGCTGCTGGGGCTTTGAGTCTGGTGCCGGCAGAGGTAAGAAATCTCCTATCAGCTTCGCCTCATGGCTTCTCATCGGTCCCTACATCAGATGCCTAAAGCATGCTGTACTCCTTGTTTTCTTTGCAGGTTTCTATCGTGCAGGCCGAGGTGATCCTGCTGACCATAGCTGTGAAGATACCTCTCCCACCTTTGGGTGCAGACCAGCCAACATTCCCGCCAGTTTGCGGCCTATAGCTCTGCGATACCCTAAGGACTATGTTGTAGCAGTGGGCTTGGAGGCCCCAGGGGTAATCCTAGGAGCTGTTGAGCCAACTAAAGCTTCGGAACCCCAGCCACCCACTACTGGCAAAGAGTTGCTTCTAGTGGAAAGGAGTCTTCTTGAGATAGAAGCGAGAGAGATTGTTGAGGAAGCAGCTGGGGCTTCTATGGCTTTGGCCCTCGTTACAAAGTCGGCATCCGTAGGAGCTGACCAAATCGGACATGAAGAGGAGATATCCTCTATTGTTGAGACCCAGGGTGCCGCTCCACTTCCAGAAGTCGAGAGAGAAGTTACTGTTATTGGGACTCTTGCCACTGAACTAGCAACCGAGGCTGGTTCTAGTGTGGGTGGTCTGCGGAATATGCCGTCATCATCTTCTGAGCTGAGCGATGATATCTGGGCGGTAGTTGACAGCTCGGTAGAATTCCAACTTCCTGATACGCCATCACTGGGTTTGCAATCGTCAAGTGATCTGGTGTGGCAGTACTTGGAGACATTACAGCAGATCGTGGCAACTCGCCCAGATCTGACCTATGTGCAGCTGAGGGGGCTGGTAGAGCACCACTCCCGCTCACTGCTAGCTTTCGGCTACCCCATGGAGGATTGGATGCAGCGAGTGATCCTGCTTTTGAAGCATATGAACAGGAAGGAGTTTCTCGGCCAAGGTGCAACTGATCAGCTGACGGCCATAAAGTTTGAGCGGGCAAAATGCCAAACTGCTCTTGTGTCCTTGAGGGGAACTGCCCAGTAGATACGTGACATTGTCAATGTCTCTTCCCAGTGCCGCACCTCTTTAACAGACAGGATAGCTAAGCTTCGCGCTGAACTCTCTCGGGCTGAAACGGAGCTGGAACTGGCCAAGCAACAGGAGCTCTAGAGCATAGAAGAGGCAGAGTTGGCTAAGGGACAGGCCGCCTCCCTCGAGGAGAAGTTGACGCAATTGGAAGCTGCAGAGTCTCGCCTGCAAGAGCTCGTTCGTCAGCCCTCCTTGGGGATTTTGGAGTTCGAGGACATCTTCCGACGTTCGCTGCAGTAGTTCGTTTATTCTCTTCCCCCTTTTTGGGTAGACTTCTATGTATCCCGGGGAATGCCCCGAGTATCATGTATCCTGCTCATTTTATGCAAATGAGATGTCTTTATCATCTGTCCAGTATGTTTGCTGCCAAATCACGACTCCATTCTTTCTTTTTTTCTTTCTTCTTTCTTTGTTTTTAGTTTGTTTAGCCTGGCTATACGAGTTGCTAAGGCAGGAAAATGCTCACGCCTTCAGCGAATGTATGAGAAGTTCGCTCCACCGCGGCGCAACTGTTCCCAGGGCCTAACTTTAGCTAGAATTGGCTAAACGCCTAGGGGTAAAGGCGTAATGACCGCTAGGGCCAAATGGTAGAGTCGAAGAGTGTGTTGGTAGACCTCACTGATGGTGATGAAGTTTACAAATAGCATTCTTATCGATGAGCCTGGATGCCAAAGACAAGGAGCACGTTCATTCCTTGACAGGGGCGAAAGGCCCGAGTCAGGGGTAGTTTGATTGATTTCTGCGAATAACGAAGAAAATCAAGGGTGGATTTGTTCATCGACATGGGTTAAATGTCGAAGCAAGAGGTCTGTTTATCGACGGGGACGGAAGGTCTGGACCGATGGTTTGTTTATCGCCACCCCTTTTTATATACCCACTGGATGCATGACTTAACCAAGGAAACCAGATGACCTGTTTAGACAGTGAAACGCATGCATGACTTAGGCGACCCTAAGCATACATCTAACCAATGAGAAGATGGAATGCAAACACACAAGACACAAGAACAAACACATTGGACAGTGGTTTTAGGTGGTTCGGTTTTCACCTACATCCACCCGACACTCTAATCAGAGTGTGGCTTACTGCTGGCTCACAGCTTGAACACCGTTGATCCATAGCTTCCGGGATAGAAATCCCTAACACACAGCTGAGCCTTACAGCTTGCTGACCGAGGAACACCCTTGCCGGCTGAGCACCATGGCTTGCTCTATTGATACACAGCTTACAGTGAAACTTCGAGGTAGTAAGCAAAGAACTTAAAGAAAGTAGGAACAGAAGAGGGGAATGTGTCTCTCAATGGAGGAGTCTGACGATGGACCTGATCCAAAAGTCAGAACAAGCACTCTCCTGATCTCTTCTTCTTCCTCTCACTCTTTCTCTGGCACTCTATTTTTATCAAGTCCAACTCTTCTTTCTTTTGTTCTCTTTCTCACTCTCTCTTCTCTTCTTCTTCTCTCCTTCTCTTGCTCTGCTCGCTGCTCTTCTCTTCTGTGTCTCCTCTTTCTTCTCTTTCCCTTTTTCCATGCATGCCCATGAACCTAGATGAGGATGGTCCCTATTTATACAGAAGCAGGGGCTCCGAAAGCTTGATTTCAGCCTGTCATTTTTTTGGCGCGAAGCGTGTGGTCCACCATCAGATAATCTTGAGGGCGCGTGGAGGGAACATTCCCGCCAAAACATCTTCTGGAGGAGACTCAGCCACGTGTCAGGAATTAAGGTTGTAATGATCTATGTGGCAAAAAATTGGTTGTCCTCCCTACTTTGGTTCTCATGCTAATAGTGTGGTTCTTTAAGTCTTTTAATAGTGTGGTTCTTTAAGTCCTACGTGAGATAATTGCCTTCATGTGAGCCAGGTGTTTGATCCTGGTTGCTTGAACCCAGTAAGATAGAGGACATTTTATCAAACACGTTGTCAGCATTAGAGGGTATTCAATATGCATCGACCTATGTAAGAGGCACATATGCTTTGACCTTGAATGCTATAGGAGACATAAATGAGCATCGACCCGAATGGACATTATGTGCACAGACCTTAGGCATGCATAGACTTGTGTGTGTGCAGACTTAAGGGCATGCATCGACCGTTATGTATATATGCTCAGACATGAGTGAATGTGCTCCTACTTCAAGAGCATGTGCTCTGACTTGATGCCTTCATATGCACTGACTATGGTGAAAGTGCTCCGACTTATCTTAGTAAGACAGCAGTAGATGCACCGACTTGTCAGACCGAGGTAGTGCTTATGCACTGACTTGTGTGAAGGTGCTCAGACCTTCATGCTATGAAAATGTGAATGTGCACTGACCTTATGCGAAGGTGCTCAGACTTTCATGCTTGCAAATGAATATGTGCACCGACCTAGAATGGAGGTGTTCTGACCTTATGCTGCATGCATTGCACATATGCTCAGACCTAAAGGATTCAACTTACACTGACCTTGGATTGGCTCAGACTTGAATAAGCCTAGACCAAAAAGTGTGCGTAGACATTCTATATGCATGATCAGAAATGTGCACTGACCTTGTATGCAGTCATGCAAGATGTGCACTGACCTCATATGTAGACACCCAAAATGTGCACCGACGTTATCAACATCTTACTCGACCTGCTCTGACCTTATAGGTCATGTGAGGAAAACATGCACTGACCTAATATGCAGTGCTACACTAACATGCATCGACCTTCTATGCAGTTTGGAAAACATGCATCGACCTTGTATGCACTGCTATAGTAACATGCATCGACCTTAGTGAGATCAAGGTGGATGTGCTCCGACCTAGAATATGCATGAGGAAAAACTTGCATCGACTCTATATTACTTGAAGTAAAAAGTGCATCGACCTTACATAGCAGATATAAAAAAGTTGCACAGACCTTATAAATGACAAACACAAAAGAGCGTCGACCTTAGTACGTGCTACAGTGATGTGTACAGACCATATGAATAACTAAGATAGATGTGCATCGACCTTAGTGTAGGAGATGCAAAATGTGCACCGGCCTCATAATGCATGATGCAATATGTGCGTAGACCTTGAAAATGCTCAAGGCAGATATGCATCGACCTTAGTATGGCTAAGGCAAGATGTGCATCGACCTTAGTTGAGCTACAGTAAATGTGTACAAACTTGGAAATGCAAGACGCAACATGTGCTCCGACCTTAGTGAAGAGCATACACATACTAGCGTCGACCTCAGTATAAACTATACAAAACATGCATCGACCTTACTAGCTACAAATTGAAATATGTATTGACCTTACCTCTTAAGGAGCAGGAATATGCACTAATCTATGAACTTTAATGCAACTGCTACCTGGCGTTGACCTATTGACATCTTGAACAGTAGCGTTGACTTTGACCAGTGACTGTCATAATCAAAACATACACAATTGCCAGCATCAAGATATATCAAATAAGCAAACTTTGTTGCCAGCATCAAAACCTTGTCAACACATATAAGGGGGACAGAACATTCTCACCTTTAACCACTCATCAAAAACAGAAGAGACACAACAAGAGGGAGGCGACTCGGGGGTAGACCCCGGCCTCGTGGCTGGGTGCCACATGGCATGGCTTTGGTCAGGGTGCCCCTGGGTCAGCTCGGGTAGCTGAGTTGAACACAGGTAAACCCGCAAACTGAGTGATTAAGGGTGGGCCCAATCGATTGTTGATGTTGCCATGGGTCACGGCTAGCTTGTTATGTGGCGACCCAACATCCGAGTACCGGAAAGGAACCGGCGTGACTCGAATCTCGGCCCGCCTCCCACGAGCCCGAAGACTTGAAAGGGATAAATGGATAGGTGTGGTGTACATAGAAATAAGAAATAAAGCAGGACAACAGATAATATAATAGAAATAAATAATCTAACTACAACAGAGTTCAGTCCAACAGAAAGTACAGTCTAAAGTAGTAAAACGTACCACACCCCAAGTGAACACTTGGCCCGGTAGGCTGGCAACTAGGAACCTCCACGCTATTCCCTCGAACCTCGAGGAAGACCCACCGCACCTAAAAACTAGGGGTGAGCCTCCTATCACTGGCTCAATAGGGATCCCGCGGGACCCCAACCGAGAAAATAATGGTGGAAAGGAAAGCTACGCTAGCCGCGGAAGGAACAACAACAGTAACAGCAGGGATAACAAACAGGTGGCCGGTCAAAACTCGGCACTACAGCTACTCCAACCGTTCTAGGAAACACGACTCGGTCTCTCGTCAGGGGAACAACCAAGTCACGCACCCGACACACGACCCAGTCTCCCGTCAGGGAAACAACCAAGTCACGCACCCGACATCTCGATTCCACGATTGAGAGACTACCAGACACGAACCGCCCAAGCCACACTACCAGGAAAATGACACGATGCCTCAGTCACGAAAACCTGCCCTCACAATAGGGCCTGAGCCGAAACCACACGGTCTGGAAACATAGTCACGACCTCGCTATTGTGAACTCTACGCCATCTAGGGAAAGCTCTCGGTGACGCTCACCAGAAATCCCAGACCTTGGCTACGGGAACACTCCCGAAAATAACACCTGAAACCCCGTCTTGCAGACGAGAAATGGAAACCCAGGACACGACAACTCACGTCACGTGACGGGAGCACCACCCACTAGAAGAATGACCGTATGCGTCCCCTGACATCTTACACTGCGTCACAAGTGTCTCACTACAACGCCCTGGGCTTGAGACTCAGACACACAACAATTAACCAGAAGTACCACAAATAAGGACTAGCTGAGGTCGCGCTCGTCAGTACGGGTCTGAACCCTCAGCCTCGTGTGCACACTCAGACCATACGCCCTAGGCCTCTCCTCTAGCTGGTATTTCCCCCTAAGCCTGGACTCGGCTGTATGTGGGGGCCCTACGGCAACCAGCCTACTCACTGTCTAACTCGGGTATGCCACTCTACCACTCCCGGGTGGGTCAGCATGCGCGTGCCGTAAGAAGGCTGTGACTAGTGGAGGGTCACTGACGTAAACACAGAAAATCACGCACGCACCCATCGCGAGTGACGCAAAGTAACCAGTGGCTCGAGGCCACCAAACTCTAGACAGCCCACTAGACCTATTAACCCAACGGTCCTTGAGTCACGAGACTCGGGGTCAAGACTGTCGATCGTGACGGCACAACACCGTTGATCTAGCCTAGTCCCTAGGTCTGAAATTGCGGTAACATGGAACCCACGGACACCTCAAAACATAGACACGAAACCTCTGGGGTGTCTGAGACACTCACGAGACAGAAAGTCGACCACTGGGTCACAACTGGGTCGACCAGATTCCAACACAACACTCAAATGGTCATGGAATAAGCCACTAAGGCAAATCGACAACACATAGGGATGAGCGGCTCCGGGATAACCGCACAAGGGCATGCGCGGTCAGGGGCAGCCCAGTCAAAGGGGGGATGGGCGGTCAAGGGCAGGACCGCCCAAGATGAACGGTCCGGGATTGGCCGCTCAAGGGTCAAATTCCAAGGGGATAAACGGTCAAGTCAGAACCGCCCAAGGGGATGCGCGGTCAGGCCTTGGCCGCTTAAGCCCACGACCTAACATAGTTCCTGGTCAAAATAGTCTTGATTGGACCACTGAACGGAACCGACTTACTACAGTACTAGTCAAAACAGTTTTGACCAAACCGCCTAATGCGACCGACACTGAACAGTTGACAAGGGGTCAATAGGGATGAACGGTCAAATCCTGGCCGCTCAACCCAGACGCTAAGATAGGCGTCTAGAACCTGGCCGCCCAAGGGGGAGATGGGCGGACCCTATCGGGCCGCACAACGATGTGCGGTCTATCGTGCGACCGCACATGCCCCAAAACCCAAACGGGATGAACGGTCCAGAGCCAGCCGCCCATACCATGGATGGGCCCTGGTTCGACCATTCAACCGTCATGGCGAACAACCCCAAGGGTTCATCCGATCGTGGCCTTTCCACACCCCGTTCGTGCTGAAATAAAGGGGATATAGCCACAATCACCCTTGGAATCACATGGACTCCGATCGGAGTCAAAACGACGCATGAATCGCGAGAAACGGGTGATTCTAACGAAATCACCCAAATGGGGTTAACGGGGTTCCTGGCCTCCTACCGGCCCAAATAGACCACCATTCGACATGAAATCATTGATTATGGAATGCCGACGTTCCAAGGAGTCCATCGACACTAACCGATCGTAAAATCGTCGCTGTTCTTCGACGAAGCCTACGAAACTCACAAAATCCCGACGAGCCTAAACTCACCTGATCTTACACAGTAGAATGTAAAATCACTGAAAAATGGAATACACGAGCTAGGGAATCGTCCCCCTACCTCCACCGAAGAAACCGTGCGCCAAAGCGACTAATCCACGTCGAAAACTATCCAGAACATGAACGACGCCTCCTCGGAATCCACCGAGGGATCACGCTCGCCACACTCCAACCCTGCTCTTTTTCGCAGACCGATCACCCCGACACGTCCACGCCTCGGCCAGCTCCGCAACGGTGTGCGCCCCGCGTCGAACGGACCAGAGACAGGAGAGAACGGAGTGAGAGAATGAAAAGTTGAAAATGAGCAGGAGAGATAGTGTGGTGGTTTAAATAGAAGGAAAATTAAGGCACAAACTGGTAGAGACACGTGGACTAGGCTGATCCCCTCAGCCTGGTCCACGTAAACCTCCTTCCCCCTCTCACAAAAAAAAAAAGGAAATCCCCCAACCTAGTCCACGTAAGGGGGGGAGCTTTACATGGACTAGGTTTGCCCTGCCATCCCAGCCCTAGTAAACCTGCCTAACCATTCAACTTCTCCTATAAATTTCCCCCCTTTGAATTTCAAGGGGCATGGCATCGGATCACCGACAAATTAGGTCACACCTCTAGCACTCTAGGAGCACAAGGAGCAAGAAAAGTGTTGGTTTGTTGGCTTGGTTAGCTTAACACATGCCGAGGGTATGTCAAATAAAAACCTTTCACACTGTGTCTAGCCGATTCGCTCAAGCCTCCCCCCCTAACTGGGTATGGGGCATTATGCTAATGTCGGTCACACCCATACATCAGATTTGCCTGTGTATGGCACGTTATGGTAATGACACAGATGCCATCATGCTAGATTTGCTCTTGCCATGGGACCACATGCTCGTTACTCTCCCTCAGTCGGCCACCAACTATCCTGACTGCTGAACTGAGTTAGTTGGACCCTGAACTGAAAGTAGCATTCCCAGGACTAGATCTAACTTCCCAACATGCTGATAATTAGCTGCTAGCTCACAAGAATGATGCTTTCTCTGAATTTCAAATTTTTTTTAGAGAAGTAAGGTAGGAAGGTAAGTTCAAAATCCACACCATTTTATCTGATCACAAAGGAGAGTTTGACAACTCTTCATTTACTGATTTCTGTAGTCAAGAGGGCCTAACTCACAAGTTATCCTCTCCTAGGATACCCAAACAAAATGGAGTTGTGGAGAGAAAGAATCAGACTATAGTGGAGATAGCTTGAACTATGTTGGTAGAAAGCCAACTACCAAGGAGATTTTGGGCAGAGGCGGCCAGCACAGCATGCTATATTATCAACTGAGCCATGGTAAGACCCAAGCATAAGAAAACTCCTTATGAGCTACTCAAAGGTAAGAAGCCCAATTTAGCTTACTTCAAAGTTTTTGGATCAGAATGCAACATTCATAATAATGACAAAATGGATCTTCATAAATTTGAAGCTAAGAGTGACATGGGCATCTTTCTAGGCTACTCGGGCAAGTCTAGAGCATATAGGGTTTTTAACTCTAAAAATCAGACTGTAGAAGAAACACCTCATGTCATGTTTACTGAAGTAACTAAGTTGTCTGACAAATCTAATGATGACATGGATCAAGGTGTAGATGGGGAATTTTTGGAAACAAAGGAAGATCAAGTAAAAGAAGAACAAGGGTTAGCAAAGGCATTGGAAGATGATCAGCTGATCAAGTCAGTGTTAACAAAATAAGGTGAAACATCCAGAGACATCTGAATTCTCAAGGATCATCCTGTTCAAAACATTATTGGAAATTTGTTGACCCACCTGGAACAAGAATCTTTTATAAGGAAGTCAATGCTAAATATTTGATTGCCATAGTTTCTCAAATTAAACCTAAAAATATTGAGGAGGCATTAGCTGATGAATCAAGGATAAATGCTATGCACGAATAACTAAATCAATTTAAAAGAAATAAAGTGTGGATCTTAGTTCCTAGACCAATCAAGAAATCAATCATAGGAACTAGATGGGCATTTAGAATAAACTAAATGAGGATGGTGTAATTACTAGAAACAAGGCAAGGCTGGTAGCTAAGTGTTATAATCTGAAATTTGGGTTAGACTTTGAAGAATCTTATGCTCTTGTAGCTAGGTTAGAGGCAATAAGAATATTATTAGCCTTTTGTTTGGCTTGCGGGAGGGTCGCTCTTGTTATTATTATTATTTTCCTCTCATGACAGTGATATACACTCACCTATTACACGAGGTTGAGGTAGGTCGACTAGGCACGTGAGAACTATGGGGGTACCAACGGGGGTAAACAAAGAATGATGTAGACACACAAGAGTAGTGCGGTTCAATGTCCTAGGTGGCTGGAGCCGAGATGACTGGGTGAAATGCAGGCATGCCAGTCAATTTCTTGACGATCACTTGTGGAACCTAATTTTGACCGGGGAAGCACCACCAGGGTGCGGCACATGAGTAATGTTCACAAACACTCATCGTTAAAAATGTCGTGCATATAATTTCAAAATAAACATCACGCTCACTCACTAAAAAGATTTTGAATCAAAGTAAAGTGATGAGCACAGGTCGATCCCACAAGGAGGAAGTATCTTTTATTAAGTTGGGAAATCCTAGTATTTTTAGAGCAAAATTATGAGTGAATTTGAAAAAGAAAAAAAATTACGATTGCATAAAATTAAATCTATCTAAAGAATATTAGAGGGTTGAAGAAAAGAAAATTGGAAGGAGATAGAGAGAGACAACTTACAAAATTGAGATTTTATTGCTAAGGAAGAAGATTACAATGCTATGAAATGAAAGTGAAATTACAACTCAAAATAAGCTAAAGAAAAGGGAAGAAAGTAGGGCCGGGATGTAGAAGAGTGATGCAGCCCAATCTTCGCTGAGCCTTAGAGAAGATCACCATGCCTTGGTGAGCACCGCCGGGAGAGGACCAAAGGAGAACTTTCGCCAAAGGGAATTAAGAAGAAATAAGAGAAGAGAGAAGAAGATGGAAGAAGAGAGGAAGGTTAAAACTAATTTCAAAGCATATGTATGTGTTGGTTTGAAAACAGAGAGAAGGGAGGGTCAAACAGAGAGAGGATAGATTGGAAACAGAAGAAAGAGAGAAAAGAAAAGAGGGAAGTGATCCAGCGGCAGTCACCCCGCCGGATCACCCTCTCCCACCCTTTGAATAAAAAAGAAAGAGAGAGAGGTGGGGAAGTGATCTAGCGGCAGTCACCTCGCTGAATCACCACCCCTCCTTTGTTCCAAAACAAAAAAAAGGAAAGAAAGAAAATAGAAAACAAAAAAAAAACAAAACACAAAACAACAACAACAAAAAGTGATAAATAATTAAACAACAAAAAATAAATGAATAAATAATTGGTGGCTAAAGAATAACAAAAAAGGGGAGCAGATGTAATTAAAGGAAATTATGACAATAATAACAAATGAACAAAAATGCACACATGCATTAAAAAATAAAATAATAAAAAATCAAATAATGAAACAACAAAAAATATAATAATTTCTGCCCTAGAGCCTCGCTTCCCCAGAACTGGAGAGAAGGGAATATCAATGACGCCTCAGTAAGTCAGGTTCAGACCTCAGGGACCACCCCAATATGGCCATGACCTGATATTGCCCCGGGCCAATAGCTCGTTGAATCTGACCTGTTCCCACTGGGATCTAATCCCACTCTCTTACCAAACATCAAACTTGGCGCGCGCTCAGCAGATATTTGCATGGGTTTTATCTCTACCTTTGTCATGCTTTCAATTTAGACTTTCGTCTGAATATGAAATGGTCAATAAACGACTGACGTGATTTGAATGTTTACACCCCAATCCGGGGACATTTTAACTCAATTCCAGATTTTTATTCTCTCATTTCATGAATACTAATTTTAGGCCGTAGGGTCCCTTTTCCTGGTGACTAATCAAGGGTTTTCTCCCCTCCGGGGAGATGTAATTAACATCGTGACCTTTACAACGCTGCAGGTTTTAGTTCAGACACGACACTCACTATCGTCAGACAAGTCAGACAACGCGCACTAGCGGCTCTAGGCCACCTTGGTCTTTAGAGCCTGAATAAATTGTCACTTTATGACTGACACGCCTACGCACTAAATAAACGAAACGAATAAATGAATAAACCGACAAACGAGAGAATCCCAAAAGTTAATCCACAAGTCTGGCATGCCCGGTGGGACAAAACTTTCCTTCATCTCCTCGCCGAGATTAGGGGCCCTACGGCCTCCTCTTGAAATTCTAACTATTTAACTTGCAATTGCATATCACACTTTGACGATTACGATGGCCGTCACCTTCAGACCACTAGTCATCGCAAGCCATGCCAGGTGTGGCAACCATACGGTACCAACACAATTCGGGAGCTTCCCTCCTGTGGTGGGCTTCCCCATTTTTTTAGGGGTAGCCTTCGTCAACCTGCTGGAGACCAAGGGAGCCAAGCCCGCCAAAGGTAATGTCCTAGCCACAGGGATTTCCACCATCAAACCTGCTACTATCGGGTCACCAGCGATTACTATTGATCTCAAGGCATTCAAAACTGTGGGTTGTCTTGTCCACCATGTCCGTCTGGACACCGGTTCCACCAACAAGAAGTTAGCATCTATGGACACCTGAAATTCATCATCAAGAGAGTCAAGCTGCTTCGAGCCGAACTAGGGCAATGGAGAAAGAAAAGAAGAAGTACGTCAATGCACCTCACAAGCCGCGTCAATGCAACCCTTGCCTGTGTCGACACATGCATACGGACTCACATGAGAATGAAAAGAAAATGACGAAACAATAACAAAAAAAGGAAGAAGAAAACAAGGGGGGGTTTCCCCTTGAACCGGTGGCCCTGGGCACCCACTGAACCGACACCAAAATAAGGACAAAACACAAATAAAAGAAAGGAGAAAGGAATGAATTGGTGGGGCCTTCCCCCCACTGAATTAGCGGCCAAGGGCCCATTCCCTTCTTGAGTAGGCGGCGAACAAAAGTAAAAGGGAAAAAGAAAAAAATGAAAAAATAAAACTATTAAACTAGCGGTAGAAAATGATAAGAAGTGAGAAGTGTCACTTCATCCCACTGTTCATCCCACACAAAACTCTGTTCCACGCCGGATCATCTGAAACAAAACAACAAAGAACAGGGGAAGAAGAAAAAAGGAAGAAGAAGAAAGAGAGAAGGGATTGAGGCCCTCACCTGGAGGTCCCTAGCCAGCGGCCACACCCTCAAACCAGCAGACCTTCAAGTGTCCCCTTGCCTGGCAAGGGTCCTACCCCCAGTCCAATGGGTTCTCCCCTGCAAACCGTTCACATAGCTTGCCTATCACTCAGACACCCCAAAGTGGCAAGCCTTTGAAGACTGCTACAGAGCTACGAGCAGTGCAAACCCATGACGTCGCCATCGGCCAACCCAAGGAGGACACTCTTGCTACCTCCTGCCCCCGTATGTGTAGGCTCTCAAAAGGCTCCGAGCGGGAAAAGGAGAAGAGAAAAGGGAAAGAAGAAGGAGGAGTGGGAGTTCGACAGCCCCCCATGTCCACTCCTATAAAAGCACTCAAGGCTCGTTGAGGAAGGGAGCAAGGTTGGCAGAGGAGAAGAGACCGGCTTGGAGAGAGATTAAAAAAAATGAATAGAGATGTTTGTACTTGCGTCTGCAAAGCAAAGAGAAGAAGAGAGGGAAAGGAGTGAAAAGAAAGAGAGGTTAGGTTTAGGGGGGAGGATCCATTGCTCCGTCCCCCCCCTTGCCATTGTATTTCTTATTTTCTCTTTGTTCTGTGTTCTTTCTGTGCACAATGTGTGCCTCTCCTATACTTGTAGCTCTTGCATTGAATAAAAGCTTCGGTTGTGATGAATATTATGGCTTTTTCTCAGGAACCCTACTTTCCAAATGGCGGGCAATCGTGCGAACTGGGAACCCACGCAGCAAATTGTTGTGGGTCTCACCCAGGCCCTCCAGATGGTAGCTCAAGCAAGAACACGAGTTGGCGCTGGAGATCTACACAGGAACTTTTGAAGGATGAATCCTCCTCGCTTCTCGGGATTTTCAAATTTGGATGAAGCAGAAAACTAGATCGATGAGATGGACAGGATATTCCATGTTATGCAATGCACAGACCAGGAGAAGATCCTACTAGCAACCTTTCAGCTCAACAAAGATGCACGCACCTGGTGGGCCACTTCAGCCCATCTTCAAAATCCACAACTCACCTGGGAGGAGTTTCTTGAACTCTTCCATGAAAGATGTTTTTTGGAGCATGTCCGGGAGAGAAAGGCAGCCGAGTTTGCCTCCATTCGACAAGGCATGATGTCTATAGCTGAATATAAGTTATAATTTTCAAGGCTGGCATCGTATGCTCCGCATCTTGTTAGTATGGAGTTGCTGAAGGCCAATCACTTTATGGACGGATTGAGGCCCATTTTTGTCAAGCAACTTGGGCCCCAAAATATCTGAACTTATAAGAAGATGGTCCATAGGGTGCATTTATGTGAGCGGACCCTTAAGAAGGTTGAAAATTTCAAGGGCAAGGGAGAAGAATCCAGTCGAAAGCACGAGAAGAGAGGGAAGAAAGAGGAAAGGTTCAGCATCACGGGAACCTACAAATCCCATGATAATAAGAAAAGGTTGTGAAATGGCAACAATAGCGGCAACGGCTAGAACAAGCGGGTGACAGAAGAGAAAGAAAAGCAAGCCATGGCGGCTTGCACCTTCTGTAAGAAGTTTGGTCATTCGGTCGAAGAATGCTAGAAGCGCCTCGGTGCTTGTCTTCGCTGTGGTAGCCGAGAGCACCGTATGCCGGATTGCCCACTTATGAAAGAACAACCCTCCAAGAATGATAGTGGGTGCAGGTGACAAGCTCGTTTAAATGTCATGACGGATGATGAAGCCCCAAAGGATGACGGTGTGATGGAAGGTACAATCCATATTTATCCATATTCAGCCTTTGTTTTATTTGATACTGGAGCTTCACATTCTTTTATATCCACTGCTTTTGCTAAAACTCTGTCAGTTTCACCTGTTTCTTTACCTTCGAACCTAGCTATTACCACACCTTTAGGTTCTAGAACCGAACTCAAAACCCACTACCCTAATAGTGAGGTAAACATAGAAGGCCATAATCTCCCTACCAATCTCGTATGTCTTGACATGGAAGGCCACGATGCCATTTTAGGTGTAGATTGGCTATGTGAACACTATGCCAATATTAAACATTGCAATAGGCAAATTTTCTTCCATAAACCTGATCTTCCAAGGTTATCTTTCCTTGACATCAAATATAGGAAGCATCATATCCTTATTTCTTCTCTTCATGCCTGCAAACTTATTTTACAAGGTTGTGAAGCTTTCCTTGCTTCTGTAATCATCACCGACTCCAAGGAAATTATTCTTGAAGAAATCACTATTGTAAGGGAGCTCCCTGATGTCTTCCCTTCTGAATTACCGAGTTTACCACCCATAAGGGAAGTGAACTTCTCCATTGAACTTATCCCAGAAGTAGCACCTATTTCAAAAGCTCCTTACAGGATGTCCCCCACGTAACTTAAGGAGTTGAAGAAGTAAGTCCAAGAGTTGTTAGAGAAAGACTTTATTCGACCAAGCACATTCTCTTGGGGTGCATCGGTCCTATTTGTCAGGAAGAAGGATAGATCTCTCAGACTATGCATCGATTACTAACAGTTAAATCAACTCACAATCAAGAACAAATATCCACTATCACGTATTGATGAACTGTTCGATCAGATTTCTAGTGTGAATTATTTCTCAAAGATAGACCTCAGGTCTGGTTATCATCAACTGAGGATTAAAGATGAAGACATTCACAAGACTGCTTTCCGTAGCAGATATGTGCACTATAAGTTCGTGGTTATGCTATTTAGCTTTTATGCAACTCATGAACAATGTCTTAAGGCCTTACCTTAACCGGTTTGTGGTCGTCTTCATTGATGATATTCTCATATATTTCAAGACTCGGGAAGAGCATGAAGAGCATTTAAGAATAGCTTTACAAATATTAAGAGACCACCAACTCTATGCGAAGCTCAACAAATATAAATTTTGGCTAAAGAAAGTCTCATTCCTTGGTTATATCATATCAAAGGAAGGTATCGCTATGGATCCTTCTAAGGTTGAAGCCGTCTAGAATTGGAGCTGGCCAACAAGTGTAACTGAAGTCAGGAGTTTTCTTGGTTTGGGTGGCTACTACCAGTAATTCATAAAGGATTTCTCAAAAATTACTGTTCCTCTGACCAGGCTTACAAGAAAGGAAAATCTTTTTATATGGTCGAGGAATGTGAAGAGAGTTTCTTAACTCTCAAGGAACATCTTACCACTGCACTTATATTAGCACTGCCCATTGAAGGTGGTGGTTTCGAAGTCTATACTGATATGTTGTGTATGTGATTTTAATGATTACAAAATGACTTTATTGCTTAGCCTTGTGCTTGAATGGTTCTTCATGGTTTCATGTGCTTGAATCATCCTTGTTCTTTGGGATGTGCTTCATATTCTCTATTTTGGGTTTAGCATGATTTGATCATTTGTGTTTATCTTCCAAACATTAGAGATATTCGTGTGTGTGACCATTTGTATACGGTCGGGTGGTTTGGGTTCAGACCATTGAGTCCACTCTGTCCAATTGGCTCATCATAGGTCCAATTAGCCCAATTGGCCGGGACCAGCAAGTCCGTTATGTCCAATTGGCCCATCATAAGTCCAATTGACTATTAGGCCCATTAAGCCCAATTGGCTGGACTTCGCAATTCACTATACCCAATTGGTCCATCATAGACCTGATTGGTTGAACTAGTAAGATGATCATGATCACATGTTGATCCAACGGCTCAATCATTATCATATGACGATCTTGATCATGGGCCAATCCAACGGCTGATCATGATCATGTGTCGATCTAACCACCTGATCGTGATCATATGCTGATGCAACGGCTCGATCATGATCGTATGTCGATCCAAGGGAGGATTTTGATCATAAGCCAATCCAACGGCCAATCTTGATCATGAGCCCAACGGCTGATCGTGATCATATGTTGATCCAACGACCTGATCGTTATCATATACCGATCCAACGACCAATCTTGATCATAAGCTGATCCAACAATAGATCTTGATCATAAGTTGATCCAACAGCCCATCATGATCATATGTTGATCCAATGGCCCGATTATGGTCATATGCCAATCCAATGGTCCGATCATGATCATATGGTAATCTAACGGCCAATCGTGGTTATACATCGATCCGATGGACCGAATGCAATGATATTAACAATCTGATGGTCAATCATGATCATATCTCAATCTGATGGTCTGATCATGATCATATGGTGATCCGACAACCAATCGTGGTTGTACATTAATCTGATGGACTGATCGTGATCGTATGACAATCCGATGGTCAAACATGATCATATCTCAAATCTAACGGTCCAATCATGACCGGAAGCAAATTTAGTGATCCAATCGTGACTAGAAGCAAAATCCAATAGTCCGATCGTGACTAGAAGCAAATCCAACGGTCAGATTGAGACCAGAAGTACATTCAACGGTCTGATTGTGGCCGAAAGCAGATTCAAGAGTCCGATAGCGATTGTATGTACATCCAAGCGATTATAAAATCGAGACTAATAATTTTATGTATGGGTTTCCAAAGATCGATTGTAATTCATATTACATATATTCAATGAATAAAAATCTTGAGGACCTTGAGTGTGTCGAATGGTAAAGTACCTTGCCTCGTGATAAGGAGGTCTCAAGTTCAACTCTCGAAGGGGGCTTACCTGGTTTAAATTTAATCCTCGAGGCATCAAATCATCTGATAAACCCAAAATCATGAAGTCAATAATGCAAATAAACATGTTGATGACACCATAACTACTTTTTTTTTTTCACCATCAACGTGTCACATTTTTCGCATTCAATAGTAACTAGATCCATAGATACTATGAAGAAATATGCTTATGATCACCTGTGAAGTGGGACAGCCTGTGCAGGTGTTGTGTGCGAGAAATAGATAGATTGGTAGGTGGGGAGATCCCATGCCTTCTTTGCATGGGTTACATTTATATAATGTTATTTTTTGGGAGTTGAGCAACATAATAGACATACATCTGATGTCCCTTATATTAATAAACTTGAGGCCCTAGAAATTTCAAGGCGGAGAAAAAAGAACTGCTTTAGGGTTGATTCTGAGAATCTGAGCCCAAGGAGCAGTGCATTTCTCCATCCAATGAGAGTCATACAAGTCTCTTCATTTTGTCAGGATGTCCCACAATCTTTATTCAATAAGGACAAAATACAGGCAAAAAGTCATTGAGAAATTTTACATCTGATAGTCACACAAACACCCAATTCCTATCATGATTTCAAAGCCATTACTGAAATTAGATCTATACACAATGATGTATTTGTCCTGGTGCTCCCAATGACGCAAGCTTAAAATGTTATACTATTCATCTGCCATTGTGAGGGAGTGTAAGTAGATCTAATGACTTTGCACTGGATGCATATGTAATCAAAAGTGAAGAGTCTAGGTTGATTTGTTTTGAATGCCTTCACATAAAAGCTTATAACATCATCCTTTTTCTGCCTTCTCACACTTTGAGATTTTCTCTCCTAATTTGATTAGAGAAGGAACTAGGACCTCCCATATCCACAGTACATTCAAAATTTACCACTTTAACATCAGAGAATCACTCTTTGGCTGTAAATAATTTTCCTACTTTCTTGAGTTCCTTCAAATCATGCTCCAACGATGCATTTGACTTATTTATTCTCCATCAATTTCCAGCCCTTTCACACAAACCATCAACCAAAATTATGACTTAAGAGTCTATAGAAGATAAAATTATGATTCAAATGCAGATAAAGACTTTAGTCCAAAATATGACTTTACTTTCATCTTTCCACAATTTTATCTTCAGCTGTCTCAATGTTTTCATAAGAGAAAGCATCATAATTTGCACTCTGGTGTTCATGGTACTCTAAATGATCAATTATGCATCATGACTACACTCTGGTCTTCACAGTACCATAGATATTGTACACAATGTGATTTGGGATGTCGTTGAGCTCGGGTTACAAACGATCAAACTATTGGCACATTTTGCAAGACTTTTAGTTGGAAGCCACTTTTGGCTTCCACTTCAACATGGAAAATATAAATTGGTAATGACAAAAACTAATTTAAGGTGGTTACCAAAGTTACAGACCATAACAACTGCATTTTTTACTCCTATCTAGGCAGCTAGAATTTTGAGCTTTTGGTTGGAAGCTAAAATCAAACCAAACCCCAGAACTGCAAACATGGCTTCTAAGACCTACAAATCCAAGCGAGATCAAGAGCGAACGTGGAGTGACAATGGAAGAAAGACCGAGTCAGATTTGGTCCCGGGAAGTTCTGATTTTCATTGAGTTTTTGACTTAAAACTAGAAAGAGACAATGGATACCATCCAGGTCACCATTTTTTAACTCTCTTTTGCCGCTCTCCGGAGGAATCGGACACTTTTTAACTTTTCCTTCCACCGAGCTGGCCACTCGTTTTCGAGATCCATCACTTCTAGAAAAGATCCTCCTAACCTGATTTGCGACCGTCCCCACCCGCATCGCGCGTCGAACCCACGTTCGGCTAAGTCGCGTTGCTTCCGCACTCTCCCTTCCCGGTCTGTTTCACCCACTCGGTGTCTGTTTGTGCTTTCGGAGCCCGACGCCATCCAACCCCGCCAATCGCCCCCGCGCCGTGCTCATTTCTCTCTCCCCAGCGCCATGTGCGTCCCCCCCCATTCCCGCTCACCAACCCCCGCCCCCGTCAACATCCCCCAGACCCCAGTCTCCTTTCCTTCTGGTTCTGGGCACCTTCTTCTTCCTCTCCGTCTCCCCACCCCCCACGCTCGTCCCTTTGTCAGCTTCCGTGGGCGCGTTGGTCGTCCTTCCACCACCACGAGGCGCGCCGCGCCGCGCCGCCCATTCCTTGAATTTTTTTTTTCTGGTTAGTGGACGGAGGGAAGAAGGGGGGACACTGGAAGTGGAACCTTTCGCCAGCGCCTACTCTGTCACCGGCCCACTGGTGGGTGGAAGGCCGCCATGGCGACGTCCGTGGCGTTGTCTTCCTCCGGCACGATATCGCGGCGCCCCCCATTCGGGGACTTCCCGGTTCGTCAATGGGCGCAAGTGCCGAGGAGGTGCCGCGTCGCATCGGCGGCGGCGCTCAGCGGGACTTCGCGGCAGTCTCATGATGCCGCGGGGGGTGTTGGCGAGGTTAGGGTCGGTTTGAACGGCGTGCAGGGGAACGGAGTGGCGGGAAGTGCTGGCACCCCGGGGCGGGTGGCGTCGGCCGAGGGGAGAGATGAGGAGGTGGGCCTCGGCGTGCTCTACGACGATGGCTTTGGGAAGGCGAGTGTGAAGGACTATCTCGACTGGGCTCGGGAGATAATTAGACCCGACGGCGGGGGGCCGCGCTGGTTCTGCCCTCTCGAGTGCGGTGCCCCTTTGAAGGATTCCCCGTTGCTGCTCTTCTTGCCTGGTAAGCCATGAGGCGGTCAGTCTGGGTCCGGGGACGAATGACGATGCCTCCATCGTTTGAACTCGACGTGTTGCTCTCTCTCTCTCTCTCTCTCAACCCCACCCAGCTTTATGGGGAAGAATGCATCTTCCTGTAAACTGTCATTCGGCTTTTCACCAACTTCAAGTTTATTACGAAAAACTCGTTTACAGGGTGAGTTTTACTTAAATCTCAGTTTATCCATCTAAGGTTTCCGTAGAGGATGAGTTAATCTACTGAAGACTCATACTAGGGGTGGGGTTATCTCTGAGTGAGTTTATGATAAGCTCATATTTTTATGCATCCAAACTAAGGGTTACAGTTCAAAGATGAGTTCACTGTAGACCAAACCCGTTTACACTGGGCATCCAAACAGGGACTTCGATTATGGGTCTGGTTTTGTAATTGAAGATAGTGCCTCACTTTGGTTCATGTTCGCAGGTATTGATGGCGTTGGAGTAGGGCTGATTCTGCATCACAAATCCCTTGGAAAGTAAGTTTCTGGACAAACGGCACAACCTTTTTCTCTTCATATATGCACGTATATAAACATTTAATTTACGGTGAAACAGTTGAGGATGTTTTACTGAACCTTCCTGAGATCTCTTGTCATTGGGTTGAGTTCCTTCATATGACATCTACTTTCCTATCTAAAATACCGAGAATATTGCCAATCAAATTTATCAAGCATACATATTCTGTCTTCATGCCCCTTTCTACATCTTCAGCCTCTACGTTCAATGTGCATGCCTCGTTAACTTTGTCGTTAAACCACGGTTAGAAAATCCTGCGACCTTGTTACGATCTCCCTCGGATTCCAACCTTGGAGCCTCTTCAGAGATGGCGAAGCGATATGAGGCCAGAGCAACAACCACAGTCTTCTTCCTGCAGTGAACTTTCTGCAGAGGAGGGAAAGCACCAAAAACTCCGGAAGAATGGGAATCGAACCCAGAGGTAGAGGAAGAAGTCAGAGCAACAGTAGAAGCATATGAAGACGGGGAAGAGCAGAGGAAGAATGAGAAGAGGACATAGCCAGGGGAGAGATGGAACCAATAATTCGATATTCTTCTCATATCTGTTCAAATACAGAGGATCTCTATTTATAGGGATCCTTCCCTCAATTCTATCCCTGCCTAGAACACCGAGCATTCCCACCTGCCACTCTCACAATTCCCTGTAATTACAATTCCATTTCTACCGGTCTAATATCACAGCCGTTGGCAACCGATGAACCAGTCCTAACGACCGAAACTCCCTCGAACCATTTTCTTCGCTCTCCCTTCATCCTGAGTTTCTGTTTCTTCACAACTTGCCCGCATCAAATACCCCCCCTTGAGAATTAACCTCGCCCTCGAGGTTAGCTTGGGGAAATTGAGTTGTGAAGGCCGAGTAATCCATCCAGGTGGCCTCCTGATCGGGGGCATCTTTCCATGCTATAAGAACTTGAGGAATCGCCTGATTGTTTCGTTTCACCATGTTTCGTTTCACCATCCGACGTTGAAGGATCTGCCGCGGTTCTCTATCTTGTTCCATTAGTCAATTTCAGGTCTTCACATTAAATGCCCTTTAGACATGTGGTCTTCTCATTGGCTGGAGTTACTTCTATCTTGTTGAGGACTGTTAGGACAGGAGTGACATGGGGTGATAGTAAAAAGGTGGCAGACTATAAGAGGTGACCTTTCTCTAGCTGGATTTCTGACATAGCCATCTCAAAAGGTGGATTAGATGTAAGATGATGACAGGGACAAAAGTCAAACCTGGGTACTCCATCCAGACCTCGAAATTCATATATTTGGACACTTACGATACCTATTTTCTCTCTCTACATTCCCCAATTGATTTGACAGAAGGTAGACTTGAAATGCTTCTGGGAGAGCAGATAGAGAGACCTTCTTCTTCATTGAGGCATTTCATCAAACAGTTCCTTCTTCTTATGCTGAAGGCAAACATGCACAGACCTTTCTTATGAATTTGCTCATACCTTGATAGTTGGCTTCCACATGTGCACATACCTTGGTCGGAGTATGCTCAGACCTTGTCAGTTGGCTTCCACATGTGCACAGACCTTGGTTCCTTCATGTGCACAGACTTGGATGCTGCATGTGTGTAGACCCAAGACATACACAGACTTGCATGTGCACAGACCCTAAGTATGCTTAGACCTATATGCACAGACTTGGATGTTGCATATGCGTAGACCCTAGACATGCACAGACTTACATGTGCACAAACCTTAAGTATGCTTAGACCTATATGCACAGACTTGGATGTTGCATGTGCGTAGACCCTAGACATGCACAGACTTACATGTGCACAGACCTTAAGTATGCTTAGACCTATATGCACAGACTTTAAAATATGCATCGACTTCATAGAAGACTAATGCACATGTGCATCGACCTTATATATGTATAAGACAAATGTGCATTGACCTTATGTATGCATGAGGCAAATGTGCATCGACCTGGTATGTAGCCATTGTGCATATGCATCGACCTTAGTATGCAACAAGAGGAATGTGCATTGACCTGATAATGCTATAATGCAAAGGTGCACAGACTTGGTAATGTGAAATGCACATGTGCATAGACCTTGGTTTGGCATGTGCACCGACCTTGCAAAGCAAGAAGTGAAATGTGCATTGACCGTGCTATGCACCAGGACAAATGTGCATCGACCTTGATGTGTTAAATGCAAATGTGCACAGACCTTATAGTGCAAGATGTAAGATGTGACGACCCAGACTCCGGATACCAGATATACTCGATAGGATTATCGAGTAGACCCGATATCACTTGGATTCTGTGAAGCCTCCCAAGAGTGATAGAAGCTCCGAAGGGATGAAAAGGAGTGTGTGGAGTACATTGAAGTCCCAAATATAACAGTAAGCAATAATATTTCATTAATCAGGTTTGATAAAATAGTAGAAATAAAATTTCTTTTTAATTAACAGTTTAAGTTATAAATAGAGTCCAGTCCAAAGGAAAGACAAGTGCAGTCTAATAGGAAAGGGAACATACACTGAGGTTAGGGGAAGCTTGACGCAGGTAACGCTGGCAGCGCTGGCAACTACGAACTGACACCGCCCACGGACCACGAGGAAGAAGCACAACGACCACACCTGTAAAGCAGGGGTGAGCCTCGTGCCACTAGCTTAGTAGGGGTCATGCGGATCCCCACTAGAAATAGGGGTGTTAACGGATTTGGAGCATCCTAAAATTTGATCCAAATTTGAAAAAAATTCAGATTCGGAGCATCTCCTTTGATCCGAGACGGGAGTTATCTGTGGATCCGGGGCAGCTTTATTTTGATCCAAAATTCTTGATTTCAGATAGGGTATCGGGGCGCCATAAAATACTCCTTTTCGAGGCGAGCAAATCTCATTGACAGTGTTTGACATGTGGCAGCCTCCTCCCATACCCACAGGCCACAGTGCTACCTTGCTGATCTCTCTAGGGTTTTAGCAACGGCATCTTGACGAAGATCTCCTTGGCCACCTGCGACTGCGACGGTGATCTCTTCGGCCACCCGCGATAGCGACGTTATCTACGAACGGCCTTCTCGAAGACCAACGGTGGTGTCGATCGAGCTCTAGCCTTCTCGCCGTTGGAATCCCTCTCTATGCCTAGGTTTCCTCCAGCAGACCAGTGATGACGTCGAGTTCTCTCCTTCTCACTCTCGAAATCCCTCTATGCGCCCAAGGTTTCTCCCATAGACCAGTGGTGGCGATCTCGACAACGGCTACGCGATCTCCTCGGCCACCCGCGACGACATCGATCACGATCGGCCTCTAGGGTACATTGATCTATCTTTCAGATCTCTCTCTTTCTCTCTCTCTTAGCAGATCACACTGTGCCCTCACCGATCCGACGCCCCCGGGCGAAAATGATTTTACGGCATCTAGGGTACGTGGAGAAACAAAAGTGATTTTTAGGAGGTCTTTTATTTTTATTTTTACCCAAGCATTTCAAGCATCCATTACACGGTTCAATGTTCGGTGATTAAAATCGGAGCATGTTCAATGTGGGGCTTTTCCTTTGTCATCATCAGTTTTATATTGTATTCTGTTTTGGTATTTACTATCAGGTTCTTGTGCCTATTTACCATGATGTAGTAAATGAACAACCGAAAATGATGTTTTATTTCTAATCCGTAAATTTATCCGTTTGATATCTGAAAATGTGGAATCCCCATTATTACGATCCCTTCTTTCGGCCATGTTTGGTAGAAAAAGCTCACAGATTATTGTCTATGATGAGAAGACCCCCCTCTTCTCGTGCTCTGACCCAGGCTCGAGGAAATAGACCCTACTCTCGCCTTGAGGGGATTGTACTTCAGTTTTCTATACTTAGCATTTTAAGGGCGCCGGCTATCTCATTTGGTCAAATAGGAAGAGAATAAAGATTGTGGCTTTCTTGGAGACCTTGAGGGTGAGGCCTCACCATGGACGATGCTACCAATTTTGGATAAAGCATGTGTGTGTGTGCATGTTGCCTTCCTTTTAGTGGGCATATATAGGCTGATATGACCAGACAGGGATCTCCACGGTTCTGGCAGACCAAGACCCGAGACCTACCAAATCTTAACCGGCCCTATCCTAGCATGAAGGGTGGATGCAATGACTTGACTCCATGATGATCACCAAGCATTAACATTTTTTGAGATTTTTTTTTATTTTTGTTGTGCTTTTTTTGAATAGCTATGTACAAGGTCTCACGAATAGAATTTCTTCAGGTAGACCCCATTCCATAGGTAAGTGAGCTCCACCTCGTCGGCATCCACTAATTTGTAGGCGTTGCCCGAGTAGACCTCTTTAACGACATATGGACCTTCCCAATTTTCTTGTCATTTTACCTTGAGACCTGTGGTTTTAGTGAGTTTCCTCTTTAGGACCAGTTCACCTATCTTGAATTTTCTCTCAAGGACTTTTTTGCATAATAACATGCAATTCTTTAGCGATAGACTTGTGCATGATCGGCTGCGATCATCCGCTTCTCATCTAATAGTTCCAGCTGGGCTAATAAGTTTTCTGGATGCTACTCGGGATCGAGCTCAGAGTCCAGCTGCACTCTTAGTGAGGGAACAAATGTTTCATATGGGAGTACCACTTCTGTCTTGAAAGTCAATGCGTATGGGGTTTGACCCATGGGAGTTTGGACAGAAGTGCGATACGCCCAAAGAGCCTCGACGAGGTGATCTGGCCAATCAGAGTAGTGATGAGATTTGCAAGTCTTCTTAATAATTCTTATGAGAGTTTTATTGGTGGCTTCAGCTTGTCTATTTCCTTGTGGGTAATATGGAGATGAATGATGCAAATTGATGTCGTATTTACCACACATGTCACGGAGCTCCTGCGATATGAACTGTGGTCCATTGTCGGTGATGATGCCATGGGGGACACCGAACTTGGCGAGGATGTTGCGCTTGATGAATTTCATCACCGTTGATGCCTTGACTTCCGTGAATGCTTCAGTTTTCGCCCACTTCATGAAATATTCTGTTGTGATGAGGATGAAATACTTTCTTCGAACCTCGCCGGTTCTATCTTCCAAGGGACCAACTACATCGAATGCCCACATGACGAAAGGTCAAGGAGCTATGAGAGGGTGGAGTGAAGACGAAGGTGCATACACCTTGTCTACATGAAGTTTGCATTTAGCACAGTGACGGACATAGCGAGCACAGTCCTCGTGCATGGTAGGCCAGTAATATTACTGAAGGAGTTTCTAAGCAAGCATACGACCATTTACATGGCCACTGCATTCACTGGAATGCGCAACTTTGACAACTGCACGAGACTCAGTCTCATCGAGACAGTGGAGGTATACTCCACTAAGGGATTTTTGATGCAGGAGACCTCCTATGATAGCAAAGCGCTTCACGGCTCGACGAATGGCTCATCGGTTAGGAGCAGTAGCATACTCGGGGAAAGATCCATCCCAGAGATAGTTCTCAATGTCGAAGAACCAGGGATTGCCATCCTCGAGGTTGATTTCTGGCTCATGGGAGATGGCATGGACTTGAAGGGAGGATTCTGGAAATTACTGGAACTAAGGATCTGAATGTGAGGGGATGTGCAGCCTCTGCACCATGGCAGTAGCTGACGACTTTTCACCAGGAATTGGGAGAGAAGATTCTAGAGAAGCTAGAGCATCGGCTAGAATGTTTTGGGCCCTAGGAGTGTGCACTAGGGTTAGCTTCCTAAATCGCTGGACTACCCTGCCGACTAAGTCTTGGTAGGGCTTCAGCTTCAGGTCCTGGGTTTGATACTTGCTGAGGGACTGTCGGAGTATCAGCTGAGAATCTCTGATGATTCGGAGCTCCTTAACTCCGAGTGCTAGTGCCATTTTTAAGCCTGTAAGGAGCGCCTCATATTTAGCCACGTTATTTGTGGTAGGGAAGGTTAATTGACAAGTATGTGGAATCATAACACCTTTCGGGGATTGGAGGACAGCTCTAATTCCACAACCCTTGGAATTGAGTGCACCATCGAAGTAGAGAATTTTCGAAGGTTCACCATCGACGATGGTTCCTAAGTATTCATCTGGAAAGCTCTCCTCGACAAGGGAAAACATGGGGAGCAAATGATGGGCAAGGTGCTCGGCAATGGCGTGCCCCTTGACCGCCTTTTGACTCACATATATGATGTCAAATTGGTTAAGGAAACTCTGCCACCTCTCCAGACGATCAGTCAATGTAGGATTTTCCAACAAGTATTTGATTGGGTCCATTCAAGCCAAGAGCTTCACTTCATGTCCCAAAAAATAGTGCTTCAGCTTTTGGGTGACCCAGACGACAGCCGCGCAAGTCTTTTTCAAGGCAGTGTACTTTTTCTCAGCTTCATCAAACAACTTGGATAAGTAGTAGACTGGCCGTTCCCTTTTCGCGTCGTCATATTGTGACAGCACTGCTCCCATGGATTCTTCCGTGGTGGACACATAGAGTAGCAGGGGCCTACCCGGGACCGGGGGTACCAAGATGGGAGAATTTTGGAGATAAGTCTTCGATGGAGGGTGAGTCTTCCCACTCCTTGAAGAGAAGTAGATCCAACAGTAGTTCTAGGAGGCTCTCCGATATTGAAGGGCACCTTAGTAAGAGGACCCAATCACAACTAGTAAATAAATCCTTTCATTTCTTCCTTCATCCTTTCTCCCCCCCTTTTTTTTGTTGACAATGCACCCCTTCCTTATTTCTTGTTATGCACAGAGTATGATGAGGTCACACATCTCATGGGAATTGGTGGTGGCCGCATATCGGGGTCTTCCGGACTTCCAGAAAGCTAAGCTAGATGCGATGGGGTTCGGTGCCTTCCTACGGATTGAACCGATTAAGCTCAACCTCACCCTTATCCAAGCATTGAGTGAAAGATGGGACCCAATCAGTCAAGCTTTTTTGATGCCTTGGGGGCATATGGTGCCCAGTCTGGAAGATGTGGTCCAAATCATTGGCCTTAGAGTGGATGGTGAGGCGGTGACTGGGGTCACTTACCCCGATTATCGAGAGGGGGCTTAGAAGCTACTGGGGTTGGAATTAGAGGATTGAAAGAACAAGTTAGTATCCAGGGCATTTATCATGGAGGCATTAGGGCTTACTGACACTTGTCTGCAAGGTAATGAGTCCTTGGAATAATTCATGGAGAGGACTAAAAGAGGATCTCGTGCTGTATACTACGTGGATGTGAGCAACTGGGAGAGGTCAAATATGGATTTGAGGGGGTTCCTCCTCTTTCTACTGGGGAGGTTGCTATTGGGTTCCAAGGGAGTCGACATCCATTGCCGCTTCCTAGAACTCCTAGTAGACCTAGAGAGAGTAGGGTAGTATGCCTGGGGAGCCGCCGTATTGACACATTTATTTGCAGGTCTGTCCCAAGGGATAGATCGAGAGGTGACCGTGAGTGGCTTTACACCATTTCTCTAGGTAAATTTTTTTAATGTGACTAATCTACTTCATGAAATGGTAATGATACGTGATGATGTAGCTATAGAGCTACTACTATGTCCCCAGGGGGAGGGCTCGACAATGGCATTTAGTAGTGGTACCACTAGATTGGCGATGGCAGTCTATCATGAGCACAGTCCCTCTATCCTACCAGCTGATGGCATTAAGGTGCGAGCTGCAAGAGTTCCCTACAATGATGGTAGGATTTTTTTATTTTTTTATTTTTGATGTTGAATGACTAAGAGGATACATGCATGCCAACGTAGGTGGTTTGGAGACCTTATTTGGGCATGGTCGATGCTGACCAGCCGTGGGTTATAATAAGTCGTGCCCAGTTTAGACGGGACCTTTGGGTCCACTACCTGAATGAAATCGAGATGCTTTGGCTATGATTGGCCATGAGGACCTTGGGGCTTGCCTAAGAATGGGTAGATGTGACCACAACACCTCGCATTAGAAGGAATACATGCAGGAGGGCAGCCTGTGTTGATTGACGGGTGCACTTCCCCGAACACTATGAAGACTGGCAGTGCAGTGGCACACTCGTGGAGTCAGCATTCAAGATAGTGAGGAGTACTTGCGCTTCTATAGGGCGATGTATGCGGAGTGACTCCAGCCTTGGGGGCTTGTGGAGGTGAATATTTTTTTTGCCTTTTTTGCCTTTTTTAATTTTTTTATGGGTAATGCTAAATCCTATGACATGATTGCAGGATGCTCGTGATACCATGATAGCGAACTTGCAATCTCGCTTGGCAGACACAGAGCAGCAGTTGGGTGACACTTGTGCAGCTTTGAATTCTTTGGTGAGTGTGTATGCAATGCCTGCTCCTAATTCTGACCTTAGATTCCTGATGTTCAGCCACTAATTGCCACTTCACGTCGTTATAGTGTGCCCAGCTTGATGCAACCTCATCAGCAGTGGGGGCAGATGGTGAATCCTCTAATTTGTGGATCCCCTCCTTAGAAATCAATTTGCTTCATGAGCAACTTGCTCATGCCATGCAACGTGCCACGGAGGCAGAGGGGATGCTTTCTGCACAGGTGACAATTTCACCATTCGAACCCCATTGTTCATGTGATGCCACATTTCTGACAATGGTGGGTATGGCAGATAGGGGAGATGCAAGAGACTCTTGCTCGTGTTGCACAAGGGGAGGCCAGGATAGCCAGGCTAGAGGAGGACTTGTGGCACCGTTCAGATGATGACCTCTCTCAAGACACCATGGAGTTAAGGATCACCCTCCAGCTAGAGAGGAAGGACAAAGAGAGAGCGAGCAGAGAGGGAAAGAGATAGAGAGAGAGAGATCTAAGAGGTTGGATGAGAGAGAAGGGAAGAGGGCCTTAAAGGCCCAATTGTTTGACCTCCAAACTAGCCTCGATATTGCTGAATAGTGGCTGAGGGATGGTGAGGAGCACTACCAAAGAGTACACAGTGTGGCTTTCGTGTCAGCAGTTTCTTTGCTGCCCACACAGAGCGACTGCGGAACATGGAGACTGAGAGAGGAGTGTAGGGCGGTAGGAGTACCGCCTTGCATTGTTTGATGACGCCCTCCAGGGATCCTTGCCTGGAGAGTGGTGAGAGGAGTACTGTTGAGAGAGAGAGGGTGAGACTTAATCTACCCACCTTTCAATTTAGAGAAAGTTTTCATAAGGACAAAAAGAAATGTTCAGTTTCTTATTCTCTACTTCTTTCTTGCTTTTCAGTCCTCCATACATTGCTCAGAGGAACAAGTTAGTCCTTCTGTTCTAACTTAGCCCCTTGCTCAATAAGTGGGTGATTGTTTCTAAAACTGGCCTTGATAACGACTTGCTGCACAGGCTGGCTCTTGAGCTGCTCATGCTTGGGTAGCCTGTCTGTAACAGTTTGTAGCTGTTCCACGGCTAAGTTGATTTCTTCATGCACCTGTGCTGGAGCTCGTTTCTTTATGTTGTCCACTAGCCTTCCGATAGCGCAGGAGGGGCTATTTGACGCCGAGCAGGAACTATAGGGGGCGGAGCGGGCTGGGCCATGGCTCCACCAATCTGGACTCTTGGAGTCAGAAGGGATGCTGAACTTATTCTTTTCTGTATTGATGATGCTTGAGAATTTCTTTACTTTTCTTCAGGCGCTAGGGCACAATCTTCATTGGTGCGTTGGCTGCAAGCCTCTGGCACTTCTTCAGGTGACTGTTGGCATATAGATATCATGTTAATTGACGTCTCCTCAGCTGGCACTTCATGAGGGTGTGGAGGATCGATTGTGTCCTCCCCCATTTGTAGCTCTCCCCTTTTTATTAAGCCTTGGGCGATGTCTTTAAATACTTGGCAATCCACAACAGGATGCCCCAAGATTTGATGGTAGGGGCAGAAATGAGGATCATCTCTTCTTTTGACGTCATTAGGTCTCTTTGGCTTCGAAAGCCTGATTTTGCTATATTTGACAGCCCACTCGAACAATGCTTGAGTCTGGTCTTGGGGGAAGGCATAGAGCTTCTTTACTTTGTTCTGTAGAGGATAGCTCTCTCGACAGTCAGCAAGTTCATTGAGAGGAGGATTGTGCACCCATTTGTGCCTATTCGCCGTGAGGCTGATAGTATGGACCGCTTTTAGCATCGGTCGTTTATTAACCTGCCTGACTTGATGACTTGAGCGGGCAGAAATGGAGGGATATCTTGTGAAGAAATCTTCAACCTCCGTGGCAATATCACTTAATCGGTCAAAAGGTCAAATTTCTATTCCGATCATCTTTTTTAGAATCTCCTTCTTCAGATTTTGTTTACATGTTTGTATTGCGTCTTCTGGATGTGGAGGGCGCCGACACCTTGTGCTGAGATCCCCCCATCTCTGAATATATTCTGCAGCCATTTCACCATCTTTTTGCTTGGCTGCCAACAACTCAGCCACGGTCACCTCTACCTCGATGACGTGGAATCTTTCATTGAATTTTTGTTGCATATCGGACCAGTCATTGATAGACCTGATCGATAAGTTGGAATACCATTCGAAGGCAGGTCCTGTCAGTGAAGACCCAAAGAACTTCAGCAAGTACGACTCGTCCATCGTCAAGTCACCCATGGCTGCTATATAGTGTGCAGCATGCTCTTTCAGAGAGCCATGCCCATTGTATTTGTCAAATTTTGGGAGTTCATTGACATCAGACGGTAGTCTTCTGGCAGCATGATAGGCTGGATACGGCACTTCATATGTGTTGAAGGGGGCGTAATCATCACCGCCCCTCTTTGCCAGTCTTGCCTCGACCATCTGCTCGACCATTAACTTGTTCATCATAGCTGGCTCTTCTGGTTGAGGGCAGAGGTGAGCGGGTCGCGCCAGTGGGGTGGCTGGAGCTATAGTATGGGGAAGTAAAGGCCCTAACATGGGAACCTGCTGCTGCACTTGAAGGGGCATTGGCCGTGCTGGCTGGAGCCACTGGAAATAATGCTGGGGAGCAGCCCAGCTCTGATCTGTAGATTGTGGAACAGCTAGTGAAGGAGCACCCCTGGGGTTGGAACCTTCCCGCGATGGCTTGTCTTGTGCCCCGGTTGCTCGGGTGCTACAACGTGCTCAGTCTTTTCATTTAATTTTCTCTTCAGCAGTTTTATCTCCAGCTGGTATCCTTGCAGCAGCATCGGGACAGCAGGGTCCATGGCTGTTTCATTACTAATGCCCTCGAGTGTTTCACCCAAAGAACTTTCAATTGAAGGAGGCAGAGATGCTCCTTCTTGCTCAGATACCACTATTCGGGTGGTGATAATAGCAATATCTTTATCAGCAACCTACTTGCCCTTAGCGGCATGCAGTAGCTCGGCCTCAGTTTTGCCCCATCTTGCTACCGGGTCTTTTCTTCTAGCAATCTCGGTCGGCTTTTCTTATTCATTTGGCAGGGGACTAGGCACACTCATCATCCCTGTCATATTGTAGGTGAGAATTTTCATCCTTCTTTTATGCCTTCTAACTTGCTTTCGGGTCTGGCGGGAGACAGTCGACTTTTCATATATTGAAATTCTTTTCATGTTTTCATTTTGTGGAGCCTTTTCAAGACTTCTAGTCCTAGCATGCTTCTCCTCCTCATCCGCCCTTACGGGTGATATTTTATCTTTTTCTTCTTCTTTGGCCCTGATGACACGAAGTGACCTTTGCCGGCCCACCATGAGACTCCCGAGGCTATGGAAGTATTCCCGGACCATCTTTGTCATGTCTTCTTGACTGCAATCTGGAGAAATGGCAGGAGACAATACTTGGAATCAGGCAGGCGACATATGTGAAAGCCATATCAGCTTGGCAGCTTGATTAAAGTTTCTTGAATATTTGAAAATATCAGCCTGCCTTGCACAGGCCCTGGTGATGGGTGGAGGAGATTCAATTGTGATTTCCTCCACATGCATAGTCTCTTTGCCCCCTCTATTGGGAATATTCTCAAAATTTTTGAAGCCTTGTAAGGCTGGTGTAGGGCCTCAGACTCTCTTGGGAACCCAGATCTGCTTAAACTTTAGCAAGCTTAGGGTTGGCCTCCCCTGCTTATTGTCATTAAAATTCACCCTCTGGCTTGCTAGCACTTGGAAGGTGCTTCATCCAAGGAATGAAGAACTGTCATTTTCTCATTGTCCAAAGGGGGATCTCTAGCATCCTTAATATCGATATTGTCTATATCTTATTCATACTCTTCTAGTTCTAAGGGCTTATTGTATATCTGAACTTCTTCTTAGACATATACAGTGTGTGTGTGCGTCTGCAGGTCACAGCACACGTGTGTGTGTGGATGTGTGCATCATAGTGTGTGTGTGTGTGGGTTTTCACTTCATTATGGAAGCAATCCTCACTCTGTGAGGGGTGGATGTAGGGGGCACTATTGTGAACCCGAATCACCTAAAATCTCTGTGTTCCTTGTGGTTTGCTTCTACATTTTTACTCTTATGGGCTTCTTGTCGAGAGGAGAGATTTGCATATATTACCATTAGCTACAGGCCTCTTTGATATTTTTGTTGTTCGTATGATTACAACATTGGGTGAGAAGAGCTTTGGTTTGATTTTCCCAATCCATCTCATTATTTACATAATCTCGTGAATCATTAAAATTTTTGTTGCCAATCAATTCACCCCTCAACTCTTGATTGCCATCTACCGGGGACAACACACTGGATATTTCTTTCAAGCCTACTGCGATATCATTCAGGATGATGTCTATGCCGCCATTCAGGCTTATTTTTGTGGGAATATGCTCCCTAGAGCATTGTCATCTTCCATTATAGCTCTCATTCCCAAGGTGGCAGCGCCCATGTCATGATCAGATTTTCATCCCATCAGTCTATGCAACTTCTCCTACATGATTATCTCCCGTATTATTGTTAACCATCTGGCGGGATGCCTTTCCAATCTCATCTCACCAGAATAGAGCGCCTTTGTTAAAGACCATAATATTATTGAAAATGTCTCTTTAGCACAAGAACTCACTCAGGACTTGCGTAGTGAGGTTCGGGGTAGGAATGTCATCTTTAAGCTTGATATGGCTAAAGGTTATGACCACATGGAGTGGGACTTTCTCTTGGCTGTTCTTCAGCGATTTGGCTTCTCCATGCGATTCATTTCTCTACTGGAACAACCCTTGACGAACTACTGGTTCTCTATTATGCTCAATGGTGCATTATATGGCTATTTTAAATCATCACGTAGATTGTGTCAAGGCGATCCGCTTGCCCTATCCCTGTTCATCTTGTTGGAGGAAGCCCTGAGCAGCAGTCTACATCATCTTTTTCAAGCTGGCAAAGTGGGCTATTTCTCTATTTCACGCCGCTGCCTGAAGATCTCTCACTTGTTATTTGCTGATGACACCCTCATATTTGCAAATGGGACAGCTACATCTCTTAGGAACCTAATGGCTTTCATTAGGACTTATGAAACATCTTCAGGCCAACTGGTTAATATCCAGAAAATAACTTCCTTGTGCATCCAAGTTGTCCAGAGCGGCTCCAAAACTCTATTACCAATATCACTGGTTTTAGCAAGAAGACTCTTCCTCTTATGTATCTGGGTATAAATCTCTATCTTGGCGGGCCCAAAAGAAGCTACTTATCCCATATTATAGCAAAAATCCAATCTTGGTTACAATCGTGGAAGACTACCTTCCTATCCTCGGGTGGTCGACTGGTGCTCATCAAGCATGTTTTAAGTTCAATGCTGATTTATACCTACGCAGCTATGATGTTGCCTTCTGCTACTATTAGAGACATAAACAAGATTCTATCGAATTGGTTCTGTGGATCTTCAGACCATGGGCCCCGGTGACATTGGATTGCTTGGGATAGATTGTCTAAGCCAGTGAAGGGGGGTGGTTTGGGTGTCATCAGCATGCCTACTATGCAAATTGCTTTATGTACCAAGCTATTATGGAAAGCCATTACTTCAGACTCCCCTTAGGCGTCCTTCTTCAAAGTTAAACACTTACACAAGACTCACTATTCTGAGGCTACCTTCACTCTGTTCAAAATCGCAAACCGCTCATGTTGGATTGAGGCGGCTGCTATTGTTGCTGCAAACCATTGTGTGGTGATTGACGACTCTTCATTTTTGGCTTCATTCTGGCACAATGTCTGGATTGGGCCAATTCCATTAAAGATCTTTTTGCCCACCTCGACCTAGTCTTCTCTCTAGGACCACACAATTCTGGTTTCAGACGTCCTCAATAACCCGAACTCTGGGCAATTGGTGCTTGCTAAACAATATGTGCCTCAGGCCGTGTTATCCCTTACTCTCTCAGTCTCCACCGGGTGTGACAAATGAATTTGGACCTCGACTGCAGTTAGAGAGTTCTCTTCCAAATTGGCCCGCAGTTTACTACAAGGTCAAATCTCCAGCTCCTTTTGGAGTCGGCTATGGGATAAGCATGCCCCTGTTAAATGGTCCATCCTGGCGTGTCGTGCATCCCACAACTGCCTCCCTACCAATGACATCATTTGCCAGTGCAATGTGTCTCTTTGCTCTCAATGTTCTTGCTGCCAACGCTAGTCGGAAGAGTGCAATTCTCATCTCTTTTTTGGTGGTGACATTGCTTGGTTGGTTTGGGCACACCTAGGAGACTTGCTACAATTTTGGCCTCCACTGGGCTCCTCCAATGCTACCACCATTGTCGATTACTTGGGTTCGCTATGTATTTCCACTTCCCATGGTATCATCTCTAGATTCATATTCTTGTGTGCTCTATGGGAAATCTGGATGAGAAGGAATCATTATATTTTTGACGGCCGTCGTATGAATGCTAATGCTTTAATTCAACGTGTTCTCAGCCAATCTAGATTGGCAGTGCCTTCCGGGGTGTTTAGGCGGACTGGCACCAAGAGAGAGAGGGGGAGTGGTCCCACCCTATAAAAGTGTATTTTTGTCCCTGTTTCTCCCTAAATTAACTAAGAAGAAAAGGACATTTTGACTGGGAGGATATGTGGAAGCCGAGACTTGTGTGCGTTGACCGGAGAGTGAACCCGCCGTGCTGTCACTCTGTGCTTTCGCGTGTTGATTCCTTGAACTGGTATGGCGCATGAACCGTGCCGTAGGTCCGCAAATGGGACGAACTGGAACTGAGTGGGGTCGTGGGACCATCGGGCTAGAGGGAGGGTGTGGCCCCCAAGGAGATTCGCCCTCCCTGGGGCGCGCAGTCGTCCCTAGGGTGAACTGGCCCCGGTAGAGGTTGTAACCCCGGGGGATGGCCCCTGAGGGTCTTCCTGCATCGTTTGGGGTTATCCTTTGCTGGACTTTGAACCCCGGGAAGCTGGAACGGGCCCGTGGGGGCTGCCGTTCTTCGAGTTGTCGTAGCCTCCCGCAAGGTGTCTGGGTAAATATCCGACACATCCCAGATTGCCGAACGTCTTGAGTAGATGGCTGAGGGGCCACACGGCGGGCCCTTGGTTGACGACGGGAGCTTGTGGGAGATAAGGGAATGCACTTTGTGGCTGTGAGCCATGCCTCGGGCTATGTGCCATGTTGTTCGACAGGTTGTCAAGGTAGCCTCGGGTTGGCCCGAGTGCTAGAGTTAAGTGGCTTATTGCTACGTGTCTGAGTGTCAAGGTTGACCTTGACTTGTCGGGGGTTCATAGTAGGACCCAACTGAGGGGCTAGAACCACGGGGTGGCCCATAGTTTGGTGTAGATGGGCTGGAACATATGCGCCCACAAGATGTTCAATGGAATGTCGAACATACCCGTGTGAGCCGTATATGCATGCGGTGGGCCTCCAAAGCCCATGGTTGACTTAGTTAGGTCTCCCTTTGACCTTGGAGGGTTGAAAGACGTGCTTCTGGGTGGGCCCTTGGCCCTTTTTGCTATGTGCCATGTGGCGTGGCTCGATGTCGGGGCGCCCCCGGGTTGGCCCGGGCGGCGATGCAGGATACGGGCAAGGCCCGTATGTGAGTGGCCAGAGCTGACTCCGAGGAGTTGCTTGTGTCGCCGTGCATCACGGCAAGCCGGTCAGGGCCCTTGTAGGGACCCATGAGATTGTAGAAAGGGCTGCCTAGCCCGTGCCTGGAGGGTGTCCGGTGAAATGTCTGAACCCTTATTTCTTATGATTTTATCGGGAAATAGTCTGGGTACAACAGTGACCCTCAGCTATCAAACCTTTAGAATCCATCTCTACTCTTCGGGATGTGAAGCCCTATGGGTGAGTTAGGCTCTGATACCAAGTGAAGGGTCGGATGGATGATTAGATCTAAAGGGGCGGTGAATAGATCTACCCTCAAAGATTTTATCTACAGTAAACTGACACAATGCGAAATTAGAAAAAGACTACTGCAAATATGAATTCAACTAACAGATAGAGAATACTCAAACAATCTATAAAGATTTAACAAATGAGTCAATGCAGACTTATCAGATGACACCCTTTAGCTGAATTGATCAATCACAAAAATGGCAATGTATGAAATGTCACTCATCCAGTTATGATACCTGACGGAGGCTAGCCTTACGCAAGAGGTGGAATTCCAGATAGGCGTGACCTATCTTTCCTACCACGCCTTTTTATATACCTACTGGATGATAGACGCAGTTGCAGATACACTAACTAAATCCTGTGAGCAAGTATGCTGTGTGTGATCCTAGGCATTCATCTAAGTAGATAATAGATCAAAAACACAAGCACTAAGAAAGCAAGCATATGAGCATCAGAGACCAATCAATCACACAGTGCACCAGAAATTTTAAGTGATTCAACTTTCACCAACATCCACCCCACACTCAGACCGAGTGAGGCTTACTACTGATTCACAGATTCAATCTGTTGATCCACAGCTTCAGGGAATGAATCCCTACAAATCGTCGATCCACAGCTTTGGGGAAATTATCCCAGATCGCTGACCCTCACAGTTTGCTAGCGCTGAGCTTTACAGCTTCGTTGTCTGATGCTTTACCCTCACTCGCTGACACACAGCTTGACTGAATTAAGAAATAAGAATGGAAAGAACAAATCGATGAATTAATGTAGCTCTCTAGGAGAAGATTGACTTTGGGTTTGATCCAAGAGTCAATTACAAAAATTGAAACTCACACACTCCCTTCTCCTCCGATACTCTACTTTCCTTCGATGCAGGGCACTCCTTCTGGCTTCACCACTCAGAAAGATCTCACTTGTTCTAGTGATTCTTTTCTAAGAGTTACTCCTCTCAATTTTTCTTTCTCTCTCTCATCACCATCTTTTCTCTCTCCTTCAAAATTTGGGTGATCTGCAACCATTTATAGGCCGCAGGCGATGAGAGCGTGGAAACCACGTTTCTTGCCCAATCTTCCATGCAGATCTGATCCTTAATCTTTCCACGTGTAATAATCATAGTGCCTTTGCCTTCCACGTGGAAGGATCTCTTGTGTCGAGCCTTGCATTGGCTCACATGCCCAATCATTGGCGTAGATGAATCTGGGATCACGTGCCTTCTTTAAAACTCACGAGCATCTTATCCTGGTTCCCTTGTGCCCTTTTTTTTATGATAGAGTCCCCGTCAGCAAAGTAAATGACATTTCTTCAATTGCCTTGTAATTATTTGACATAAGACGGAATATAAAGCCAATAATGAAGCAGAGTATGAAGCCCTGATAATTGGGTTGCAGATTGCTTTGTCCATGGAGATCCAGATGTTGGAAGCATTCAGAGATTCCATGCTGGTTATAAAGTAGCTGGACGGAGAGTTTGATGTGCGGAAGCAAGAGCTCCTCCCCTACTACCAGTTAGCACTTTGCTTGATGGCGAGATTCTATTTCATCAAAGTCAAGCATATCAACTGAGGATAGAATGCTCAGGCGGATGCCCTCACTAAGCTAGCTAGTTCTTTTGCAATCCCGCCAGATACAAGCCTGAACATAACAGTAATCAACCGCCAGCAGGTCCCCAGTGTAACAGAGGTCCTGGCCAATGAACAAGAAAATGAAGTGGCAGTTGTGGAAGAGGTTCAATGACCTGATTGGCGGGAACACCTCCTACATTGGTTCCAGCACCAACAGCTCCCGAGGGAAAAAGAAAAGAGAAGGAAGCTCCTGAGGATCAAAGACTCTTACGAGATGAGGAACAAAATCTTGTTCCAAATAATGGCAAATGCCCAAAGGAAAATTCTGCTCTGTTGCTTGTCTTCAGCAGAATCGGGGTAGGTGATGCGAGAAGTCCAGGTAGGTTCAGGTGGAGCACACCTGGCTGGCCCAAAAATGAAGATTGAAATAAATAAGTTGGGCTACTATTGGCCCTCTATGATTGATGATTACTGCAAGTTTGCCAAGGCATGCCAGATATGTCGAGCATGCCAACGTGTCGAGAAGACTGCCTATGCTGCTACACCCCACCATACCTAGTTGGCCGTTCGCTCAATGGGGCACGGGCATGGCAGGGCTGCTACTAGCATCTGCGTCAGGATGCAAATACATCTTTGCAGCTACAGATTACTTCTCCAGATGGGCAGAGGCAGTAGCACTAAGAGAAGTCATGGGCGAGTTGGTTGCAAGATTCATTCGGTAAAATATAATATTCCGGTTTGGGATTCCCAATCAAATTATCTCTGACAATGGCAGCCATTTCAAAAACCAGAAGGTGTATCAGCTGGCTGATAAATACAAAATTGACTAGAGGATGTCATCCCCCTACAACCCTCAAGCCAATGGACTTTCAGATGCCTTCAACAAAACGTTATGCACTCTGCTGGCAAAGACTATCAAGTCTAACAAAAAGGACTGGGAAGAGAGGATGTACGAGGTGCTTTGGGCTTATCATACGGTCCATAAAACCCTAACCGGCTGCTCACCGTTCTCCCTCATATACGGGTCGGAAGCTGTAGTGACAATTGAATTAGAAGTCCCTTCACTACGAGTCACCATCCAGCATGGTTTGGCTAGTGATGAACAAACCAACATAGAAAGAAGATTAGAAGCGCTCACTGAGCTTGAAGGAAAGCGTCTTCACGTGCAACAAAATATTCAACTATATCAAACTCACATGGCCCGTGCTTTCAACAAGCTGGTCAAGGGACAAGAATTCAAGAATGGAGACCTAGTGATGGTCAACAGAAGAGAAGTAATGGCCTCCAACCCCAAAGGGAAGTTGGTTGAAAACTGGGTCAGACCATACGTCGTCTGCCGAGTATATGAAGGGGGTGCCTACGTCTTGGTGGAATACAAAGGAGTCGTCTAGTTCTCTCCCCTTAATGGAAAACATATAAAGTTTTACCACATGAATCAACCAGGATTACCAGAATGACTGGGAGCTACCTCTATCTTGGTCTAGCGGCACTCCACCCTAATCAAGCTACCTCTATCTTTGTCTAGTGGCACTCTGCCCTAATCAAGCTACCTCTATCTTGGTTTAGTGGCACTACGTCCTAGTCGAGCTACCTCTATCATGGTCTAGTGGCATTCTGCCCTGACCAAGCTACATGTATCTTGGTCTAGTGGCACTCCGCCCTAGCCGAGCTACCTCTATCTTAGTCCAGTGGCATTCCGCCCAGACCGAGCTACCTCTATCTTAGTCTAGTGGCATTCTGCCCTAGCTGAGCCCTCAAAAACAAACAATATCGCCATTGCAAGCCTTACGTCTAGACCAGTGGAAATTTATCCTTTGAGTTAGCATTACCTTCTTGCTAATGAATAAACCCTTCCTGACGAAAGACCTTGCGTCATAGCTAATCCTCCAACAATATTGTCATTACGGGCTTTACGCCCGATCTGGCTAAAGCTCCCCTTTTACACTGGCATTGTCCCTTTGCCAATGAATAAATCACTTTACGGGCATAAGGTCTCGTGCCGCAGCCGGTAGCTATATATAGCCATTGAGGGTCAAATATCACATTTTGACCTATCAATACCATGTCATCATGTGTTCAAAAAAAAAGAAAAGAAAATGGGGCTCAAAATAGAGGTGCTCGACTGGCTTTGTTCCTACATTAGGACAAGGGCAAAAATGGCTATAACCTGACTGTGACGAAAGCCCCTAAGGGCGTCGCAGGTAAAATCGGGTACCCCACCACGTGAAAACCCGTAAGGGCGCGTGGGAAAAAGTAAGAGGGGGCCGACTTCGACGAAAACCCAAAAGGGCGCTTGAGTTGGTAACTTGGTAATTTAAAAGTTCCTCTGCACCCTCATCCTAATGAAACTCTGAAAAGGACAATCACGATAGAGTACTGCCGGAGATCCTTTTCCTACAAATTGCTTGGCCCCTATCATCATCGGCAAGATCGATCAACATTCCTTTAACTTGGACCTTTTGTCCTCGTTAACTAATAAACCTTTGCTTTGGCATTTAACCAATGCCGACGAATAAACCTGCATTTGAGATTGCTGGACTGGCAACTGGCACTGGAACTGAGTGGCTGGCCTACGAAGGTGTTGTAGCCACGACACTGGAATTGGAGACTGGCACTTGAACTTGGTGGCTGGCCTGTGAAGGTGTTGAAGCCACGATGCTGGAACTGGGGGCTGGTATTGGAACTGGGCGGCTGGCCTGTGAAGGTGTTGAAGCCACGATGCTAGAATTAGGGACTAGCACTTGAACTGGGTGGCTGGCCTGTGAAGGCGTTGAAGCCACGATGTTGGAACTGGGGGGTGGTATTGGAACTGGGCGGTTGGCCTATGAAGGCGTTGAAGCCACGATGCTGGAACTGGGGCCTGGTCCTGGAACCGGGTGGCTGGCCTGTGACGACTTTGAAGCCACGATGCTGGAACTGGGGGCTGGTACTGGAACTGGGTGGCTAGCCTACGAAGGTATTGAAGCCACGATGCTGGAACTGGGGGTTGGTACTGCAACTGGGTGGCTGGCCTGTGAAGGCGTTGAAGCCACGATGCTGGAACTGGGGGCTGGTACTCGAACTGGGTGGCTGGCCTGTGAAGGCATTGAAGCCACAATACAGGGACTGGTAATCGGTATTTGAATTCGGTCTTGTCCGGCCCTCGAGGGTGTAGTGCTTGCCCTTGCTATGGAGCAATCTGGAGATAGCCATCGAGAGGATGTTGGGATCGACGTCCCTTGTCGATGAGGAGTGGAGAAGGGGAAATTTTTTATTTTTCTCTTTACCAGCTCTACCACCCTTTCGGGTTTTTGCTAGAGCTGACCCCCTTTGGCTTTTTTTGGTATGCCCTTGTGGGTTTTCGTACCGAGGGGTTACCCGATTTTGCTTGAGGCGCCCTTACGGGTTTCACCTTAGTCGGGTTGTTGGCCTTTTTATCCCCAGCCGACTCCTCACGGAGGGGAATGACTGGGTCCGTTGGGGCATCTCTATTTTTTGCCCTATTTTATTGTTGTTTTGTTGTTCTATTTTTTTTTGTTTACTTACCTGAGAGCTTGGCAACTGAGTTGTGGTTGATGCAATGGTGCCCCCGCTTTTGCCGCTACGAGGACGAAAGCAGGAGGCTGGCTTTTGAGGGCGTCTGACGACGACTCTGGGTAGGGTCCAGCTAGCCTCATGGCTTAGCTGGAGAGGAGGACTAGAAAGAGCGACTGGTTCGGTATTCTCGGAGAGAAGACCGGCTCCAATGGCTGGGACTGGGAGCGTACGCCTTATCCGGTGTGGCGTGCAAACTCGTGCTCTGGCGCATGGTACAGCTTTATGTGTTTGCCATTGAGAGGCGGGAAGGGTTTGTGGCCTTTGTGATCTCTGACTGTGTAGGCCCCACCCTCATGGGCATCACAGATGATGTACGGGCCTCGACAATTTGGCTGAAGCTTGCCACTGGAACGCCCTGCCATGACTTCTCTTTCCTTCATCATGACAAGGTCACCTTGCTTGAAGGCTCGTTGCTTGACGAGCTTGTCATAGGCTCGCGCCATGCAGGCCTGATACATCTGTAGGTGTTTGTAGGCTTCGAGCCATTTGCCTTCCAGATCGGCAAGCTCTTCTAGCCTTCTCTGGTATTCATTTTCATCCGAGTCGGCCAAGCCAGTGTGTACCGCTATGCGGTAGGATGCTAGCTGGATTTCGACAGGGATGACGACTTCTGCCCCGTAGACGAGGGAGAACGGTGAGCATCCCGTGGGGGTTTTGTAGACCATCCGGTAGGCCCATAATGCCTTGGAGACCTTTTCACCCTAGTCACGCTTCCGGTGGTTAACGATCTTAGCCAAGAGCTTGCAGAGAGTTTTGTTGAAGGCTTCGGCCAAATCGTTGGCTTGCAGATTGTAGACCGAAGGGGTTCTCCAGTCAATGTGAAACTTGGCCGCCAATTAGTATATGGCCTTGTTCTTGAATGGCGTCCCATTGTCGGAGACTATGCTACTGCGTGTGCCAAAGTGGTAGATGATGTTGTGTCGGATGAACCTAGCGACCACCTCACCAGTGACTTCCCATAGGGGAAGGGCTTCCGGCCAACGGGAGAAGTAGTCAGTGGCAGCCAGAATGTACTTGTGGCCTTTGGAAGATGGCGAGAAAGGCCCTGCGATGTCCATACCCCACTCAGCGAACGGCCAGGTAGGGGCTGTAGGATGCAACGGATTGGGAGGCCTTCTAGGTACTAGGCTAAAGGCTTGGCACTGATGACATGTATAGGCATACTGGATGTAGTCCGCGTACATGGTAGGCCAATAGAAGCCTTTCAGCTTGATGTTGTGCCTCATTCTATCTCCAGCCTGATACGCGCCGCACAGCCCAGAATGAACCTCGCACATGACAGCTCAGGCCTCAGCTAGGGAGATGCATCTCAAGAGGATGGACTTGTCCTTCTCATGGATGAGTTGGCACAGGGAGTCACCAATCAACTCATATGACGTTGCCTAGCGGAGTAGCCGGACCCTTTGAGCCCGGTCAGGGGGGAGACATCCCTTCTTGAATTTAGTGACAGGCTCGCGCCAATCTTCATTTTCTGGAGGAGTGTCCTGGTCGAAGCCTTAGACCTCATAAACGGTGAGACCGGAGTTACTTGCGAGTGAGCTGGGCTTTAGCCTTCTGTGCTTGACTGTGATGTCCACTTCACCCTTAGGCGGTATGTCACGCCCCGAACTGATAGCAGCGGAACGTGTAGTTCAGAACGTGACAGTGTTACAGTCGTGAATAATCAGAGCAAACCATAAGACACAGATACCTAAAATAGTGGTGCCCTCTCCACCCAGCACCTTGTGATTTTGAGTTTTTTTTTGAAGGTGGATAGTATCACGTATCATAAAAGGGAAAAAAGAAAAGAATATGCAAGGGAGGAGTGCTCCCAAAAAACTCTCAAGAACAGAGAGGAAAATAAAAGATCCAAAACAACTGACCACCAAAACTGGCCCCCCACCCACAAGCAGAGAGCGTGCCAAACACAATCAAATTAATGACCCAGCCTTGCCAAGAGACCCCCATACACCAAAAAACTTCCCCATAACAATAGTAAACACGTTGCGGAACATGCTTGAGCTATCAATCGCATCCTTGCCTCCACATCAATGGTCTTTAAGCTGCTTTCCACCCTTCTGAGGGTCCACAACCTCACCCCATTAAAACGCAACATCACATATACGCCCTCCCCTCCCCTCTAGGTCTCTGTTGTTTCCGTACTTTCCTCTTCCCTATCCACGTCCCCTCTTCTGTCGGTTCTTCTTGCCTTAGCCTTCCTAGCTATATCCGTTTGCAATCTTCTCTGGATTCTGCAAGAGACAGACCCCACATCCTTATCAACACCTACAATGGACACTATGATCAGACTGGCCACCTCTTTGGCATGCTCCCCCATGAAACTCTCCACCCTAGCTAAGATTTCCTTCACTTCCTCTTTGCCTAGACTCCCTTCTCCTTCCCCGTTCAAACATCTCTCTTCTTGAGGTGATTCCACAACAATTCCCACCTTCGACAAGAGGTCACCTTCGGTCTGAGCAGTAGGAAGTTACGCTAAGGGGAGATTCTCCTCTCGTACGAGAGGCAGGGGAGGCAAAGCTAGCTAATGCTGCTGGTCTGCACCTCCACTAGAAGATTCCCCAATCTCCTGGTGGCCTGACTTCTGTCAGCCTAGTGGATCCTCTGGCAAGACCTCGTTTCCTGGGGTCTCTTCATCGATAGCCACTCTGGGATGGCCTGATGCAACTCGTACTATCCCCAGAGCCTGCCTATCCTTCAGAAGCGAGAGGATGGACATCTTAAGATTTTGAGTTGGATGTCCTATCCGATAAACTTTAATGTGGACCTTGGGCAAAGTTGTTATCGGCATTTACAATCACCCCTTCTGTCGCATGCACACGCAGAAGAAACGGAAAAGAGTTGGAGGAAAAAGAAAATTTCACTGGACTGTGATCCTCGGTCATGGGATGAGTATCAAGGGGCAACATGCATTTGTCAGACGTGGATGATGTTTAACAGCTGAGATAGTTTTCGTGTGTTGGGCCTACAGGTTTCCAACTTGTTGGTAAGTTTGTTGGTGAAGTTTCCACAGCTGATTTGCTGTCTGTCAGACTGATAATGCCAGTATCGAAATAGCTGATTTGGTGTTTAAGAGGGTATGCCCCGAGTCATATAGGCTCCCGCTTCCTTGTTGAGGTGTGGGTTTGTGCACTATATTCAATTCTTCATTGTATGTTTTGGATATGAGAAAGAATCGGTTAGAATGCAGCAGCAATAAGCCCTTATGGTTTACCTACCAACTGTCTATGGCAACGATCGTAGCTGCACATGTTTCCTTTCAAATGTGCTTACACTCTCCGTCATGGAACGGGGGTATGTTTCCTTTCAAATCTGCTTACAGTCCCCGTCGTGGAATGGGCGTTTTGATTTTCATGTTACATGTACAATGCCTCTCTTCTTTTGTCCCATGGGCTGAAGTTACTTTCATTGGGGTAATCTCGTGTTGTCCAAGTTATGATGAGTTCATTTCTTCTCTGACGTTTTTATCAGATCAAGAAAGAAGACAAAAACACCCGGTTCATCTTCCAAAAAATCAAGGGTGTATACATCTTCCAAGCGGTGAGCCTGCAATGTGTTTCTGTCAGAAGATTAATGCTCATTTTCTTCTTGTAGCAGTTGCAAATCTCCGTAGCTAGGCTGTTTAACTCAAATGCTTTCTTCTTGTAGTGGACGGGGTTCTGCTGGCAAAGGCAGTGGTCGTAGAGCTGAATCAGCTGCGAAGCATGGGGTTGATGCTACCAAGTTGACTGGTGGTCGGAGGGGTAGTGGTTCCAAATCTGGAAATAGAACGGGGGATGATAATACTCCAACTGGAAGCAGATCGAAGGAGAAGGCTGGTAATAGACCTAGTTTTGGTTCTCCAAAAGCTGGTTCCACGTCAAAGGAGGAAATGAGCAAGAAGCCCACGGATGCTTCTCTGAAAACCACAATAAAATCTAAGGATGAGATGCCGAAAACTGTTTCGAAGGCCAACGATGGTGTGGCTAAGAGTGGCACCAAGTCCAAAGATGGGGGTGCCAGAAACAGCGGCAAATCCAACAAGGACGGCAAATCCACGGGTGGACAAGTAACGAAGGGTGACAGCACGCCCAAGAGTGGGAGATCTGAAGTGAATGGTAAAGGCAAGACTGGCTCATCAAAACGACACAGAAATGAGGAGGCCGCCTCTAATATCAATTCCAGCGCAGGAACAACGAAAGAAAGTGCAGAAAGAAGTGGGAAGAAGCGCCGAAGGTAAGCCCAGAGTTCATCCACTGTACAGGTGGTTTGCTAATGAATCGATTCCAGGGGATCGTTATTCAGCCGGCGGTTTGATGAATTATCCATGCGATCAATTAACATTTGTCTGCTGGCTTACACTAGTTGTGCCTGGTCGCAACAGTGTGCCTTCGTTTGAAAAGAGGGGAAGTTGTGATAAATTTTGGATATGTTGGGGGTGGGGGTGGGGGTGGGTCAAAACCCAAAAATATGTGTTTCTCTTTTTCATATGTTTTGTCTGTTGTGTGCTGAGGATAGGTATGTGATCTGTTTGCTGAGTGTGCAGGTTGCAGGTTGCAGGTTCAAGCTTCCTTGCCCTTCATCTTTCACTCTACCTCATGTTCACCTCATCTTTGGCTCCATTCTCATCTCTTCGATCTTACCAATCGATCTATTCTGAAACCTTTTTATCCTTCTCAACTCTTATTCGCTCGTTTCATCATATCTTCATGATAGGGCGTTACCTCACGATTTTGAACCTGGTGATTCTACATCATCTGATCGTGGGCTTTGATTGAAGAGCGTATCTGTCATGTGTGTCGTTTATCATACGTTGCCACTCGTGTTGTTGTCTTCCGTGGTCGTTGTCCCACGTATTATCTTTGTCGCCCGTATTGTCTTTTGCCTCATATGTCGTTGTCCCCATGTGGTTGTTGTCTGCTATGTCATCCCACACACGTGTTATTGTTGTCCCACCATGTTCTTGTCCCATCGTGTGTGCTGTCCCACTGCGTGTGTGTTGCCCTGTCCCACCATGTCTTCAGTCGCATGCATGCTTGCCATTTGTTCTTGTGTGGCATTTGTTATGTTTTCTTCATCCTCATTATGTCTAGTTCATTTTCACTATGTTCGTCATTGTTATGTTGCGTTATGTTCATCTTGTTCATGTTGTTATGATTGTGTCTTATTGGAAAACTCCATAAAAATAAAAAAAATGTCATTTCGCTTGGCAGGTAATCCAAGTATGGCTCTCTATCCCTTCTCATTGTTGCATTACTATATGGTATCTCTGCCTTATTATATCCTCTCAAGGACTGACTGGTTCTCCGTATAGTCTGAGATCTGATGTTCCCCTTTAACAAAAATGATGATGATCTAGGAGCATACGGTTAATCGTTGGATAGGTCGCTCAGTTGAGTCGGGTGGGGGACGATGGACTCTGTCTCGCACGCCGTGGTTGCAAGAAGACTCCTGACCCTGTCCTGTCTCGGTTTAGCAATATTATCCTTGAGTACTTTCTATGTTATGCTTTCTTTACATTTTTTTAATAATTTCTTGATTTTAGCCCAGCATACATCATGTCATTTTGAGCACTCACGTCTCGTGATTCATTCAAAGATTTCTCCTCAGTAATGGTTAATTGCACTTCAACTCTCTTGGATAAGAGATCTTTATTCCACTCTGAATTTGAACGATTTCTCTGATCTACCCGCTTGGTCTGGTTGGCTAGCGTGATTCCTGTCTAGATTTTATCCCAATTTTATTTCTCTGTTTCTAGCTTTTTAGTTGTGTTTCTTTTCGATCCCCTCATTGTCTGTGGATTGTATCCCCGATGAGATTGGTCATGTTTTCTTTTCCCCTTAGTTTAATTCTCCAGACATGTCTCATCCACGTCAGTCATTTCGGGTGATTAGTTTAGTATTTTTGGGAGAATTCTTGTGGCTTGTCGGTTGTGACGGGTGTCTTTTGCCTTGATGTCTATTTTTTTATTCTCTCCACTTCATCTCTGTGTCATATCCATTTCACGTCACAGTCACCTTCACTCCATCTCCTTTCCATTTCGCCTCTGTGTTGCTTTCGCTCGCTCTCTTACAAAGCGAACATCAAGGAGGGGTATCTGTTGACACCCGTTTTTAGCCTACAAGTCGAGTCATTTCTCTTGCTTATTTTCGTGATGCCTCGAATTACCCATTATTTTTTGAGCATTCCCTGATCTGATTCTAAGCACATTTCTTGGTCATTCCCTAGCCCTATGAGTTTGGAAGCCATTTTCCATCAGTTCCCAACTATTTCCCAAGTTTCCATATGTTTCGCGACTTTTCGCCATCATCTCCAGCGGTCGGAATACCTTAGGCTTGCGCTGGGATAGAGGCGGCCCTCACTGGGCCACCCAGGCCTGTGAGGCGGCCCTCATTGGGCCACCCAAGTCTGTGGGACGGTCCTCTGATTGACTGCCCAGCTCCTAAATGAGGTCATCCACTGGACCGCCCAACTCAAGAGGCGGCGCTCCCTGGACCGCCCAGTCCTCTGAGAGGCAGCCCTGATTGGGCCGCCCAGCTCCTAAAGGAGGTCTTCACTAGACTGTTTCTATCTTAAAGGAGGTCATCTGGTAGATCGTTTCTAGCCTGTCATACTTGAAGTGTCGTGCTCGGCAACGGCTCTGTTCTTAAGGATAGATGCAGTATAGTCATGACCAATTCTTATCAGAAACGGCCGCGCAATAGACCGTCTCTATAACAGAGACTCCAGATGACCCTGAGCTCTGTCTTCTTCACCGCTGGACTCTATGTTCATTTTTTGCTCGCCGGGGCATCCTTTTAGGGCTCTATCTTCTAGAGTATTCCACCAAATTGAGCCCTATTTGTTTCTATCTCTTACCCTCTGTGTTATCTTGAGTTTGGTATACAGTACTCAAATTTTAATAGGCTATATCTCTAGGAATCTTGGTCGAAATATTGAGGCTTCTACATTTTTGTGTAGTTTAAAATCTATCAGGCTCCGAGGCCTCCTTCTCAAGACTATCTTCCAGAGCCTTCCAGAAAAAAGAGTCCTACTTGTTCCTTCGTCTTATCTTGACTATTATCTCGAGATTAATCCATAGATCTTGAGATTTGGTGGACTCTATCTCTCAGAATAGTGGCAGAAAGTTCTGGATTTCACCACTTTTCTATAAATAGATGCCCAGTTCGCCTGCGCGACGGGGGGCTCTTCTTAAGCAAAATTTGGAGGTAATGAAAGAATGAAGAGTTTTTGAGAGAAAATTGTAGAAGAGAGAGAGCTCCTTCTTCCTCCTTGGGTGTGATGCCCAAGAACCCTAGATCCTGCAATGGGATCTATCCAGAGTGCGACTCCCCACACCATCGGTGTGACGTCGAGGTTATCGTTTGCTCTGTGCTCGCGTGCAGATCTAGATCTACCCGCCCTGAGCTCATCCCTAGGTTTCAAATCATCCATGGCACCCTCTTGAGTGGATCTGGTCCTGGTGATTTTACCAGGGATATCTCTACAAGCCACGAGTAATCCAGCGATGGTTTCACATTGATCAGAGCTCTGAATTTTTGGAAACAATTCTTTTCGTGAAGCCGCGTGTTGCTGCCTATTTCTGCAAAGCAAATCTCACCCTCCTTCTTGCGAACTTCCTCTAGGTCTCCTCTTAGTGCCTTTGGGCATGATGCTTGGATGGGTTGTACAACTTTCTTCCCTCTTCGTAACTTCACTAAGCACGCTCCGTTCTGTCATCTGTGTTGGGCGTGGTGAAGAGTTTTGTGGGACTGCACAGGCCCACCTGTGCAGATCTGACCCAGAACCTGCAGCCCATTGCGGGAGATCCCACGACCTTCTCCCTCTAGATCTGGCCAAATCCTTTGGTCAAAATCTTCCTTCAGGTGTCACCAGCGATCCCCAACAAGCGATGCCCCATTCCCATACTGTGACTATTTGTTTCCTATTTTTCTTGTTCTCTATGTAATTTTGCACGAGCAGAATTAGAGCCACCGTGCAGATGCCGTCACGCCTAGACGGTAGCAGATCTGGATGCACCACTTGGACGGGTCAATCTGCGTCCAGTCCTCTGCACATTCCAATAGACGGCACTCTGATCCGACCCGGGATCTAGCCATACCACCCCCTACAAGCAAACTGCGCAGGCTTACCAGAGCGAGTAGAGCTGACCGATCGAGAACCGAGCTTCGCCCTCGCCTTCATGTCGCCATCGAGTGCTGCCCGTCAGCCCGTGTTGTAGCAGCCCCGAATTGAGTGTTTGTAGCTTGTTATCTCCCAACAAGGAGTGCATATCATTATTATCTGGGTTGTAATAACACTTTGTTGATGTGTATCGGGGTTGTCAGACTCACCCAGAGTTTATTCCCCATGCGCTAGTCGTGGAGGTACGTGTGATGTTCCTCTTCCCTAGCATTTGCTTATTTAATATGCTGTTATATATGTCATGCTTGTGCGAATAGGGCCCCTAGCCCATTATGAATCACCGCGGTTGAGAGAGTGAGCATCCGTTCCAAAGCCCCAGTCGAGCACCGAGCCTGAACTGGATCACCCTAGGCGATAGTGGTTCCTTAACCGCTGCAATCCCATGTTTCCCTCGTAGGGACAAGCATTGGGCTAGAGAGAGTTTCTTGTTGAGAGACGCCTCCACCCGAAGGAATGCCACCGAGGTCAGCCGCCTGGCTTACCTCTAGCGTGCAAGTGCTGGCCGCACTTTGAGTTGGTTATAGGTCCTAGCCCTCTCATGTCCTGTCCCGCATCAAATTGGTATCAGAGCATGGTTTGAGTATAGAGTAGTCTTGTCCAAGGTATTACATTTCATTCATGTGTTTGGTATATGAAAAGGTGTTGCTGGAACTATAGGTTACACCTATTTGGAAGGTAGTATCCTTGCGTGAGTTAAATCTTCAGATTAATATCTCTGCAATGTACTAGATATTGGTTGAGCCTAGGTTCTTCATTTTACATTTTAGTCCGCATCCAAAATGAGTCGAATCAATTTTGAGTCTACGACATCACGTGAGTCTACATGCATGACTGATCTAGTGGCATATTGAATAGTATTTTCAGAAGGGCAGATCCAGTCTGTCTGGAAGATCTCACTATGCGAGTGGGTTACCCCTGTCTATTACCCTAGTCAATCACCCAGTTGTCCCATCTAGGTTTGCATCTGCATGTCCAGCTACCCGCCAGCCCCATGGCGGTTCCCTGAGACCATGTGTCAGATTGGTCATCCCTTGTGGCCCAATTTCAGGCTCTTATGGCCCGACCCCCAGGTCTCGCCCCTACCATTCAACCACTGGTTGACCTGATCCCTATGCCGACGATCGAGATGTTCCAGCACCCTATCGTGTCCACTGCCATTCTACCTAATGGGTCACTTACGGAGATTGACTTAATCAGTAGGGTGTCGTCTAATTATGTCTCACAGAACATTGTTGAGTCACTCTAAGACTGGGGAGATTGTTCTCAACGGTGGCTTAGCTTTCATAGAGTTCCAATGGAGGTTTGGCCCCGTTCTATATCATGATGGAGCATGGTGAAAGATCGACACACTTGCTGGTCCATGCATCAATTTAGGGCAAACTTGGTTGGAAAAGAGAAGAGCAACCATCAACCCGGACAGGAAGACCTGCACCTTACACCCACCTCACCTACCCGGCAAGTTCATCTTCCACGATGACATTTAGCTGACCACCTCTGTGTCGCCAGCCACCCGCCCCCAACAGTCTGCTCTGCCTCTGGGCTCACGCCCGCCACCACTCCCGGGGCCCACCCCTGTGGCCCCTGTAGTGGGATTAGCCATTTCTCCGACCAGTGTCCTTCACGTTCCCCTATTTTAGAGGACACACATTCGGAGGATGCCCCACCCAAGCTTATTCCAGTGAGTTATGAGATGGCCAGGAGTTGACCGAGGAGTACCTCGCTAAGGTTGAGGGGTTAGAGAGCGATCCACCTGAAAAGGAGGTTAAAGAAACAAGTTGAGTAGGTGGCGGCCATGGAGGCTCCTAAAGAGCTGACTCCTCTGCAACAATTACAGAGATTGATAGACGAACTGGAGGAGTATGTTCCCTCTCGCTCCACCAGGGTTGTCACTCTTGACCAATATATTCATCGGGACAAATTCAGGCGGAAAGCCTGACTCATTAGTTGGCTTCGAGAGGTGGTCCAACGTCTAGAATAAGGTGAAGAATTTTCCATGCTTGAAGAGCTCTCCTTATTTTATAAGGATGAGGAACTCGCTGAGGCGCTCGAGGAAATGCTCCAGCACCTATCTTGCAACATGATGGCGATCCCACCACCCGAAAACATAAACTCTTCATCAAGAGAAGCCAACACAGTTGATGGCCTCGGAGGCAGGGCTCTTGTGGCAACGTACCAGTGCTGTCCGACGAGAAGCAACCAAGGCCGTGGCAGAGGACGTGGTCGCGGATGTGAAAGTCCCCTAACTCTAGACCGAGTCATATTATTTATAGGGGAAGAGCCAAGCCCTATCTTGGAGACATAGGTACAAGGTATTCCCTTCATCCTCGACTCCTTAGAGGGTTCGGGCGGACCGCAACATCATTCACCATATGAAGCGGTTTCTGACAAATGTCACAATTTGCGAAGCCATCATTTGGAGTAAAGATTTAAGAGAAGTTCTCATCAAGATACTCCAAGATCCGGAGGCCTACGAAGCCCATGTTGCAGAGTTGCAGGCCCAAGCATATGAGGCGCTTGCAACCAACATCATATTTACAGACAAAGACATGTTGTCTTCTTCGTGTCATGATCGCCCTTTATATATCCGAGAGACGATCAATGGGCACGATGTGAACCGAATTCTGGTCGACACTAGAGGGACTGTTAACATCATGCCTTTGAAGACTTTCAAGTCTTTGTATTTAACACCTTACTTGCAAAAGGTGAATGCGGTCAAAATTTTGGGATTCAACCAGGATTCGAAGGCTCTTGCCAGAGTCGAAGTGAAGCTCGTCATGGGCGACTTTGTCACCCAAGTGACGTTTTATATCATCAATGTTGACACATCTTACAAGGTGCTGTTAGGGTGGCCATGGCTGCACGAAAATTGGGTTGTTCCTTCAACTCTGCACCAATGTCTTAAATACGCTAAGGGAGGGGAGCGACATAACGTCTTTGCAGACCAAACTCCATTTTGCCTCAACGAATGCCATCTGGCAGATGCTTCCTTGTATTTTGGAGAACTTACTTTAGCAATTCCCGGGTTTGCAAGAGACAAAGGAAAGCAAAAGGTGGACTCCAAAGTCGAGGAAGGGCAACTTTTCATGGTCAACCAATACTTGGCAAGATTGTACAGGCTAAGCTTTAGAGCCGGCTCTAAGCCGACTCATCTAGAGAGGTGAAGCGTTGACTTTGAAGCCAACCTCATCAGCTGAGTCATCGACCAGAGCATCTCCTTACTGCCCAACTGTGTGCAACTCTCGTTTCAGTGAGAAGAGCACGAGGTGGAGTAGTTGAAGACTGTCGTAGTCTCTTACCACCGGAAGAGGAGTAAGTAAAGCATGGAAAACAAGCCCATTGTCTTTTATAAAGGAGACTTGGTTCCACTAGGCCCTCCTAAGGATGATTTTGGCTGGGATATTCCCGCCGACAATGCACCAATGTTAGTCCAAGAAATGGACGATCTGTCGGAGCACATCAGGGAAATGTGTAAGAAGCAACATGTCCCTCGAGTTCAAGACCCTGCACGGACTGCATATTTCCACCAGCTGTGGAACCCTTCGCAGGTCCGGGGGTAACCTCTTTTCTCTCTCAAGGATATGAGAGGACTTGGATATGATTAAGAGAGGGATTTTGAGGCCCATTACGCAGTCAATGCTATAAGGCTGCTACTTCTCGTGGGCAAACAGAAGTTGAGCCCAAGGTGACGACTCCAAACAGGAGCCTAGTGAGGCGTCAATGTCACCCTTGATGACAATCGCCAATGATCGCCTCCCCGAGGGAGGGGGAGCTCAGCCCGCCGGGTGTTGGCAAGATGAAGGAGGTCCTTTGACTTCAAGCTATGAGCAAGAAAGCTTCGAAGAATTTGAAGTCTATGAAGCAAATACTAATGATGAGGGAGATTTTGTCGACCTCCAACCAGCTCCTCCGGAGCTCGAAGACGGTGGCCAAGCAACTGTGGACGAGCTGATTGAGATCAACCTCGGAAGCAAAGAGGACTATCGGCCAACTTTCGTGAGCGCCCTCCTCAATGAGAAGGAAAGGCAAGCGTATCAACAGCTCCTGGAAGAGTTCAAGGATTATTTTGCCTGGACTTATAAAGAAATGCCTGGGCTTGACCCTTCTGTGGCTGAACATGAGCTGGCAATACTTCCAACAGTCAAGTCAGTCAAGCAAGTTCAAAGGCGTATGCGTTACGAGCTGAAGCTGAAAGTCAATGCTGAGGTTGACAAGATGCTCGACGTGGACTTCATAGAGTCATGCATGTACCCTGTGTGGCTCACCAATATAGTCCCCATCAAGAAGAAGAATGGCCAAGTCTGAGTCTGCATTGACTTCAGGGATTTAATAAGGCAAGCCCGAAGGATGACTTCCTTGTCTCAATCACTGAGACAATGGTTGACATGACCACCTGTCACGAGCCTTGTCTTTTATGGACGGGTTATCGGGCTATAATTAAATCCGCATGGCCATCAAAGATAAAGACCATACGGCTTTTCGATTTCCCATAATATCAATCTTAGGCCCGAGGGCCCCTTCTCCTGGCGTTTAATTAAAGGTTTTCATCGCTTCGGGGAGATGTAATTAACGCCATGACCTTCATGGCACGACAAGTTTCTAATCTCGACCCAATGTCCACATTGTCTGATTAGTCAGACGGAGCGCACTTGTGGTCTCAGACCCTTCTAGTCTTGAGACTAGAATAAACTATCACTTCGGTGATTGGCACGTCCACGCACTTAATAAAACCGAACAAAAAAACCCAAGAATGAAAAGAATGAACAAACGATTAAAAAAGATGAATGCGTATTGAAAGTGCGTCCAACAGGTTTGGCACGCCCGGTGGGACTCTAGACCTTCTTTCATTTTCTCGTCAGGATTAGAGGCTCAACGGCCTCCTCCTAAAATTCTAACTCTCTTAAATCTGAAATTGCAGGTTGCATCTTGAAAAGTGCGATGGCTGTTTCCTTTAGACCGCTCGTGGTTGCTGATCACGCTAGGTACGGCTACCTGGTGGTTCCGACGAGGTTCGGCGACTTCCCGCCGGTTGTGGGCTTCCCCAACTTTTTGGGGGTAGCCTTCATCGAGCTTCTGTATGTCCAGGAGATGAAGCCGGTTGCTGCTGCAAGGGCGACCCCGACTAATGTTGCTGCGGTGGGCTGCTATGTCCACCACATCCACTCCCGCTTCCCACAACAAGAAGCGCTCGTCGGCTGCTAGGAGGGCGGCCAGAAAGAATACCGGCACACTGCAAGGCCGGCTATCGGCTATCGACATCGGGCAAGTCTGTGTTAATCGGAGGAGTCCGCTTGTTTTTGAACAGCTGGCAGGCCAGGATTTCGCCCGACTGGGTGGTTGCAAATGTACCAGTGCGGGACTTATTCCAAGCACTGGCTAAAGACAGGACGGACCGTGGGAGGTCCGGATCAAGGGGAGGTCTAGCCCCAAAGCCAACCAAAGTTAAACAAGTATGGGTGCCCAAGCGTTTGCGGGGCCCGGCTGCTGCTCAATCGGAACCTGTTCAAATTGTCAGGTTCGACGGAAAAGAAGAACAAGAAGAAGAGAGAATCGAGGTGCCAGCTTTGACATCTCGCAGACCAGACTTCCAGGCCTATGGCCGGCAGGCGAATGTTTATGCTTATAGAAGAAGATGCAGCAAGATAGCCGAACAATGGCGGCTCACTTATAGACCGTCGGCTCAACACAAGATGTCACCATCCGCACTTTGCCCCACAGGTGGGCAAGATGACATTACCCAGGCCGTCCGAGGATATTTCCGGGGCCTTGGGAACACCTATCAAGAGACGCAGCGGCTCTTGGAAGCTATGAGCGCTGCGGAAGACGAAGACCGGGGAGTACAAGTCAACCCGGAAAAGATCGCAGATGAAGGGTCCGGTTGCTATGGACCATCTTTCCATGAACAAGCTACGCCGAGGATTTCGGTATTCAACAGGCTAACCTTCCCTGGGCAGCCAACTAGGAGGGTGATACGGAGGAACATGCACCTCCAAATATTCAGCTGCAACATGGTCGGAATGGCTGGCCGCTATGGGTCTCTACCCGAAGAACTTGAAGAGGTGACCAGACTCGCTGAGAGGCCCGGTCCTGTCACCAGAAGGAAGAGGGCTGCAGTTGATGCAATATAAGCCCTTAGCGGAGAAACAAGCACGGATGTAGTCACCATGGCTACAAACGTGATCACCACTGAAGACGAGGGCGAGAGGCCAGCACTTGCTTCAGATGCTCCATTAGAGGGAGGAGGCCAGGCACCTAGCCCTTCCACTCCTGATCCAACAATGATGCTGTTGCTCCTGAAGTACCAACATGAGATTGAGATGCTGAAGAAACAAATGAGCGAGCTGAGCATGCAAGCGTCAGCCTCGAAGTAGGTGGAAACCCCTCCTGAAACATCACGGCGTGGCGCCGATGAGCTCGAGGGTTCACCTCAGATGACGGCTTCTCAGCCAATACACAATTATGCTGGGGGCACGGCCCCGATATCATCACCGTCTCCTCAACCTCAGGGGACCGCCGCTACTATGCCTCAAGCCACGGTGTTGGCAACACCTCAAATGCAGCAAGCCCACTTCTATCCAGATCCAGTGGATCTGGCAATGGTGAGCAAGTTGATGGTTGGACAAATAATAGATATGAAGCTGGCCGATCGAGGTGGTGATGATTATGCCTCGTTCGATATATACAAGGTGCCATATCCGCCTCACCATGCTACTAGAAAGACTCTCCTGACGTCAATAAGCCATCGAAGTTTGACAAGTTTAACGAGCAAGGATCCCTGAAGGAGCACATAGCCTATTACATGAACGTGATGGGCGATCTGGCAGCGGACGAGTCCTACTTGCTGAAGTTCTTTGGGTCTTTGCTAACGGGACTCGCATTCGAGTGGTATTCAAACCTGCCGGCTGGGTCTATTAGCGATTTGCCCGATATGCAACGGAAGTTCCGAGAGCGGTTCCACGTTGCTAAAAGGGAGGTCACCGTGACCGAATTGTATGCTTCCGGGCAGAAAAATGATGAAACAGCCCTGGAATATATTAAAAGGTGGCGGAATCTCAGTATGAGATGCAGGCGGCCGCCACATCAAGAAGATGTTGTATAGATTTGTAAGTAAAATCTGAAGCGGGAAGTCATCGAGAGGATGATAGGAATGGAAATTAGGTCCTTCGACCGATTAAACAATGTGGTGGTGAAAATCGAGGCTTTCCTCTCAAGATATTCTTCTGCCCTTAGCAATGTGCTCCCTGGGAGACCCTTGCCCATTAAACTTCTCAAACTTCGGCGGCTTGGTGATGCCGATCGGTAGCTTCTTGGCGACGTAATGAGCCGGGTAGGGCACACGGTAGACATCAAATGGTGTTTGATTGCCGTCACCCCTCTTTGCCAGCTTCATGTCTATCATTTGTTCAAGCATCAACCAGCTGACTGCTGCTGGGTCGACCGGGCTTGGATAAAAGTGGGATGGCTGCGCCCTCGGCGTGGTCAGCACAGTCACCTGTGGATCCATAGGAGACCCTTGGGAAGGCAAAATCGGTGGCGGGGCCGGTGCTGGGTGATGTGCCTGTTGCAGGGGCATGCCCCCGATGTAGCTAGGCATTGGTGGGAATGATGTGGCTTGTGGAGACGCTCCCAAAGATTGCCTGTTGCCCCCAGGTGCCTCGGGCAGTGCCTCGATCTGCCCGGATGTTGAGGGTTGGGCGTTCCTTTCATTCAGCTACTTTTTCAGCAATTCAATTTCTCGTTGGTACTGCTGCATCATATGCAGTACCATGGGGTCACTTGTGGGGAGACCTGGGGTGCCTCCCGCTTCTTCGGCTGGCGCCTCTTTAGATGACGTGGATGGTCCCGCCACTGGTGCCCCCCAGTAGTAACAACATTGGCGACAAAAGCCGTTGAGGGTTCTTCATGAGCAGCCTCTTCAGCGGGAACTTCACTACCTCGCTTGTAGCTCTCCCCCATCTGGTGAGAGGGCCTGGTCTCGGTAGGTAGTGCCCCATACCGACCAAAAACTCCTGCCATGTTGTAGGTTTAGGCCCTTAGGTCGTTGCCCCTTCTCGCCGTTCTCCTCGACGGCCTACTCGGAAAGACCAGTCTGTCAAAGACCGACCTCCGGGGCTTTGCTTCTTCCCGCACAGGGGATTGACGTCACTCCTCTAAGCGGTTCCTTGACTCTGCACTAGGTACAAGCCGAGTTTCTTCTTCTTCAAAGGCAGATGCTACTGTCTCCAGTAACCTCTGGCAACCCAAGGGAGTGCTACCTGGGCCTCACAGGTAATGTCTCATGGCTTGCTCCAGCCCTTCCTAGTCTTGATCAGGAGGAGAAGTCGGTGCTAGCACGTCGACAACGGCGTCAGGAATGTAAATCGACGGCCTTGTGCAAACGGCTTGATGACGGTGCCTTTGGTGTGGTAGTGGGTGTCCTCCGGTAGCGCCAGCGTTGCAAGTGCTGGTGGGTAAATGTGGGTCATTATCTTGACCCTCCTCTAATCGTACCCTTGGAGGGTGGAAGGTACTGGGTCCTGCTTGGGCAGGTGAAGAAGTCTGGGCTCCCTGAGGATCCAGACTCGCTTGGATTTGACAGGCCTATGGGCTGGCGTATTCTTCGACACTTCGGCCGGGATAGTAGGTGTCATTCTGTCTTTCATCTTCTCCAGCGCTTTGTAGGAGCTCCACACCGCTACAGCGGGCACGATCCGCTCCGGGATTGCCTCAAATCGTTGTCTGTTGAGGTGGACTCGCATGCTCTCGACAATTACTGATTTGCCGGAGTGGGAGATCCTGCCCTTGGGTGTGGTGGCAGCACGGCTCCTCCGGAGCCTCCTTCGGTGGGATGCTGACCCCTAATGAGACGGGCCGACAGTTTGGTGCACATGGTGCACATTGCAGCTGAACGTCCCGGCAAGGACGGTGTTGGTGCTCCTGGCCAAGGTTTGACCAGCCGTGGCTTTGACGGCCCCCTGGGTGGGAACGTTGATCGTGGTCGCATCGAACGCCTCCACGTCCAGTAGGTTGACGAAGGCCACCCTGAGAAAATTAGGGAAGCCTACCACGGGAGGGAAGCTCCTGAAGCAAAGGGAGACGGCGAGGTACCCATCCCTGATATAGCTCTGGACGACCTAAGGACCGAAGGTGACCGCCATTCTTGACGTTGAGGTGTGATTCTTCCTGTATTTGCAGAAATAGAGTAATTAGTATTACAAGAAGGGGGCCACAAGGCCCTTAATTCCGGCAAAGAGATGAAGGGTGGATTGGTCCCACCGGGCGTGTCAGACTTGTGGACGTATTTTTTATTAAAATATTCATTTATTGGTTCATTGGGTTTATTATGTGTGTGGGCGTGCCAATCACAAAGTGACAACTTATTTGGGCTCCGAAGAGCCACGGGTGCGCTTGATCTGACTTCGTCAGACGATTGTGTGGTTCAGGTCGGGACCAATTCCCGCCGTGCCATAAAGGCCATGACGTCATTTACATCCCCCATACGAGGCAGCCCCCTTGATTAGTTGCCAGAATTAATGGCCCTGTGGCCAAAAAGAATTAATACGTAAGAGGATAGAGAGGAATAAACCACACTAAGAACCCACGTCGGGATACGAGCATTTGGATGTGTCAGTCACTCGTGGACCATTTCATGTTTGGACGAAGGTCCATGACAAGGGTACAGTGAAAATCGGAGCAAATCCGTTCAAATGTGTGCCGACTTCACGACAATTTTAATAATGAGTCAGAGAGGATCGGGGCAGGGGACGGGTCCGGTTTGATCAGGATGTCAGCCCGAGGTGGTATCGAATCACGGCCCTATTGGGACAACTCCCAAGATCCGGGTTCGACCTGCAGGGGCAGCGTTGATATTCCTTTTGCACCGGGTCATGGGGAGAGGCAAGGCTGCAGAGTTGATTTCACCATTTTGCTTTATTACCTAAATTTTAAATATTAATTGTTGCTTATTTCCCCTTTTTATGCATTTTGGGAAAAGTGATAATAATATTGAATTGACAAATAAAGGAACATTGTGCTGATCAATGTATGCTAGAGATTGTACATAATATAAAATAGCATATTAACAGCATGAAGCTTATAGCAACTCAATCACAAGCCACTTAGCCAGGCAATCGGAGAAGGTTACTAGAGAGGCATAAATCCGCAGCCCAAAAAGACATGCGGCATAAGACGGCCCAACCAGGTCCAATCCGACCCAACCAGGCCGAACTCTCAAAGTGATAGCCCTACAAATGGGCCCACTTATTTTGAAGCCCAAAGTCACTCGGACCAACCCCTCTTAGGTGGCCTCCAGGCCTGGAAGTCTAAGTACCAGTCGCTCGGGAAAAGCCCAAATGGTACCCGAGCATAACCGGGTAATGCTACCCGCATCACTCGGGAGAAGCCCAACCGCACCATCAGATGGCATTCCACGCTTAGACCTCCAATGGGTGTAGCTTCTCTCAGCAGGGCACTTATCCCGGCGAAAGACATGCTGTTAGTTGGAGGCAAAAAGCTCAACAAGATAAGGGAGAGCAAGAGCCCTTTAACAGTGGAGAGCCCTCCTCTAGGACATAACACCCCTTGGTCCCTTTGGCCGCTCTACCTCCGGTCAAGAGAGTAAGCAGCTATATAAACTCAAGAAGACTCTCCGAAAAGGTAAGGTGATCCTTAGTACTCAACACCACACTCACTAGTGGAGAGTGATCTCGTGCCCCTCACTTTTTCTCCTCCTACATCCCTTCCACCTATGCTCTATCAGGTTGCTGACTTAAGCATTGGAGGGTTTTCCCTGGGGTATTAACCCTGGGTGCCTCTGATCCACTTCCTATCTTGTAGATCCTTCAACTGTGGTGACGACGACAAGGGCTAATCTAGGATCATGCGGCTGATGATCCAATGCGAGATCACCCCTCTTCATCTGGCACCATCTGTGGGAAATGTACAAAGAGCTAGTATGGCGCGAAGAAGTTCCAGTAGGAGAAACACCGGTGACAAAGGAAAGACACCAACGACCGCGGAGGGGGAGCATGTGCCCTCCTGCTCTTCCACGCACCCCCTCTCCAACAATCAAGCCAGTGCCTTACCTCTACCGGTCGCAGGGGGACAACCCACCCTTGGGAACCCCGATGCTCTCCAGACCCTCAATGTCATGTTAGATATCCTCGTCGACTTGATGAGGACCCAAGGGGCGAGGGTGGAGAGGTGGCGGCTTCCTCAAGTGTGTCCCCCCCCCCCCCCGAGCAGAAGCCTCTCGACAAACGGTCGGAGGCCGCTTTACCCTCCAAGGCGGGTGACTTATTCGCAATGGGCCAGGCGGGCCCTCGTACATCCTACCGTCAGAGCAGGAAGCTTCCTCCAATCCTCGAGGAAGGAAATTTGGGTTACTTCAGCAACACTCAAAAGGAGAAGCCCCTGTCGAGGAGCAGCGAGGCAACTGCCGAGGACATACTAGTAGTCCCTCGGCTCCACGGTAGTCAGAGTTGTCCCTCCGCCTATGAGACTTCATGTGACATTTTGCCGAACAGGAGCTCGCCTTCATGCCCTATAGAAGAACTCTACCCTAGAGGATGAGGAGCAATCCCCGTTCTTCGATAAAATCTTGAAGGCCAAAGTCTCCCCGAGAGTCTCACTATCGACCTTCAAGTCCTATGATGGCCAAGGTGACCCGGCCGACTATTATGATAGCTTTGATGCTCTAATGACCCTGCACAGAGCATCTGACACCGTCAAGTGCTAAGCATTCATGAACACTTTGGTCTAAGGCGCTCAAGCCTATTTTCGAGCACGCGCCCCTGGTAGTATCCACAACTTCAGACAGTTTGGGTGACTGTTCAAGGAAAGCTTCATCAGCAGTGCCCCTCCAAGGTTAATTGTAGGACTGTTGGCGCTAAAATAGGCATAGGGGAAAAAGTTGCGGGCTTACATCAATTGATTTAAGTTGGAAGCCCTAAGCATCCCCTGCTTGGACGTCGCCTCAGCCATCACCGCATTAACCGGAGGCACCTAGGATGAAAACATCTAACGAGAATTGGTACTCCACCCTCCCTCCTCTCTCACCGACTTGGTGACCCTAGCTCTGCGTCATGTAGAGTGCAAAGAAGTCCTCAATGCTTGCTGAGATCCAGCAAGCTCAAGACGAGAGGGAGATAGGAAACGGCCGTCCGAGCACTTTGGGCTAGAGGAAAAGGACAAACTGAGATGGAGACCGTATGGAGACTCCCCGAAAGTTCGAGCGGTACACTCCTTTATCCACTCCTATCTACGAGACCTATCAAGAAATCAAGGACTCAGGTCTTCTTTGCCGACCCCAGCCAATGAAGGCTGATGCCAGGCGTCGTAGTTGTCGAAAGCACTGCCAGTTCCACAATGACCACGACCATCACATTAGGGATTGTCAGCACCTCAAGGATGAGATCGAGAGTCTCATCCACCAAGGGCACCTCTCCTAATACATGGCCAAGCGACAGGAGGATCACGGGGTCCCCCCAGAAGAAATTGACAATCGACCACGCAGAATCAACATCAACGTCATTTCAGGGGGATCCACCTCAGGAGGGGATAGCAGCCGAGGAAGGAAGCGCCATTGATGTGACACGACCTTGGACTTAGGCAACAAGCACAATTCGCAACCGAACGGGCCGATAACGACGACCAACTCACCCGACACTCAACCCAAAACCCGGGGTGACTCGGCGATGCCGAGTGGAGGATGTGGGGGCTGGTCCCTTGACAAGGGAGAGCAAGAGAGAGAAAGAGACTTAGGTAGAAAACACCAATACTATGGGCAGCAAAGAGAGAGGCGGTCATAGAAAGGCCGCTACCAGATCTTGGCGGTCCCATGATAGACCGCTAAGAAGGAAACGAACCACCACTGAAACAAGGACAGAGACGGGCTATACAAGACCGCTTCATTAAACAAAATGGGCACAATACGACCGTTCCCTCTAATAGACGGCCCTACCGAGACCGTTAACCACATGGGAGAGGCGAAGAATGTAGAAGGAGGTAGAAACAGTCCTTTGATGACCGGTAAGCGGCGTTGCGGTCGCGCAATAGACTGCAAGCTCAGGAACCCTGTTAACTCCAACCAGGACTCTATTGAAGAGTCCTAATTTGTGAGTAAAGTCGCCGAAGTCACGCTAAGGCTTATTTCAACCTGATTTGAGGCTATGCAACCTTAATCTAAGTGGGAAAGGACTAAGAATTTAGGCTCTATAAGTAGGGAGGCATTCTAAACTCGTAACTTACACAAAACCCTCCTTTTAGGCCTTGAAAAACTTAGGAACATCACCCAAGTCATCATGAAGAGGGCCCTTGAAGGAAGCACAATGGGTGAGGGTGCCTACAACGGGCCAAAACCGGCTAGAAAGGTGCACGGGGCGCTGCAACGGTTGACCACTATTCCTAAGCACTTGAGCTCTAGCTCTTCAAGAGAGGTAAGCTAATGCAATTACTTTCATATTCATCAAATTCCCTTCAAATTCTTACATCTCTCCTCCCCTTCTTCTTTCCTCCTTTTTCCTTTTTTTCTTCCCTTACCTCAACTTCTCCCCGGCCCAAGGCGCTATTCAACATTAAAGTGGATGGCTCCCATGATTCGCGCACTTCCCATAATAGTAATATCCACTCTAAAGGCCTGGCATTTATACCCTCTCTTAGTCTTGGCCAAAAACTACCCTAAACTCTCATTAGACTGGCATAGCATCACAGCCCTGGTACAATTATGGCACCCCCAGACTCATACCTTCATATTTTCTTCCTTTGAGGCCACCATCCTATTAGAAGAGGTAGAGACCTATCTATCCCTCTGTACATCCAAAATTGGTGAGGAAGACCTAGTCTGCCATACAACCGCACCCATAGACCCTACCCTTATCCTAGGGGAGATCCTTCCTGGCGCCAAGGACATAAACACCGTAGTTAGTCCACACCACATCCATCTAATACCTTTGAGCCAGTGGATCATATCCCACTGCAAAAACAAGTGTGGGTGGGATGAGGCAATAGCCAAGGCCGTTTCTAGCTGCTTGTGCGGGGCCATACTTTTCCCTTCCACTGACCACCTTCTAGATATACCCAACCTTAGCATTATTAGTGGATTGTGGTGGGGTCTATCCATTTCACAGGTCATCCTCTCCTATTTGTATGAGGGACTTAGCTCAGCTGCCTTAGGGGGTCCACTTTTTGGGTCTATGATCCTACTCGAGTGCTGGATGGGGGTTAGACTGAAATTCATACCTAGGGAGGACATCCCTTCTGCTAGCCACATCTTCGGGAGCCATCCACTCTTCTTCATCGGTGGTGCCTTCAGGTTCCCACAATAGGTTGAGTGTCGAACAACAGATATGAAGACTAAAGACGAGTGGCGCCTATACCTCAACACTTTGCCAGTAGACCAGTTCGTGATGCACCCACCTTTCCTCCACGACACTACCCTTAGGCTTCCTAGGAGGCTTGGGCTTGACTTGAGGCTCATGGGGAACACCACCTTGGTGATGTATAGCCCCCACAGGTACTTTCTACAAGTTGGACTCCCACGTACCATGGTTTCACCATTACCCCACCTACCGGCACTATAGCCCAGGAGACTTAGGACATAGGAGAATGAGCAGGCCGTTAGGAATGCATTGATCATGTGGGAGATTAGCAGAACCCGCATCTTACCAGCAGAGGTGACAGAGACCCAGGAGGAGTACCAGGCTTACTTGAGAGAGTTACGCGAGATCCGACCTCGCGGGGATGCTCGATTGAGGATTGAGTGATATTTCATGATGTATAAAGATCCATAGTTTAAACTTGATGCATTTGATATTAAATAAATGAATGAAAGACTTTGATTGGATAAGCTATTGACTTGACTTTATTTTTTATGCACTTGTGTGGATTGAGATAACTATCGGGAAAAGAGGCGGCCTACACAAAGACCGCTAAATGAGTAAGACGGTCAGCGCCTGACCGTTTAAAGAAGCAAAACGGCCTCCCATGGACCGCTAAAGATAAAGATATCAGAAGGGCCCATGCCCTTTGTAGTTAAGAGTTCTCAGGTAGAAGAAGCAGGCTATCGAGGGACCGCTAAGAGTTAAAACAGTCAAGGTGCGACTGCTAAAGATAAACGATCACTAGTAGACCGCAAGAGAATAGACGCCAGGAAGAGCGAGTGGGTTATAGGAAGGCAGCCCGCCAGTGACCGCTGAAGGAATACAACGGTCATCGTCTGACCACTGCGATGATGAAAATGGTTGTCGATAGACCGCTAACATGTAGATGCCCAAAGGGCCCATGGGCTTGTGGTTCAGATTTTGCGAGCTTGTCTCTGCACACATACTAAACAAAAAAAATAGGTTAGATCTATTTTAGGCTTAACCCCTTGCCTAGGGCAAGCCCGATGTAAGACCAATCCTTGAAGTTTGGTCAAGGGATGAAGCCTGATCAAATAGGCAAAAATGACATAAAGGGAAAAAAGCAATGTGGATGTGTATGCAGACTCGAGAGCTAGAGGCAGCATTGTTAGAGACCACCCAGTAGAGGGAGGCGACAGAGTGCTTGCAGGGGGAGGCAGAGCAAGCCCGGCGAGAGGTCCATGACCTCAGGATCGAGTTACGAACCCTGGATCGGATAATTCGGATGATGGGTCAAGGTCCCAAGCAGAGTGTGTCCCAGAGCGGTGTATGCAACAGTGCCTACAGGGACTACTTCACCAGCTCCTCTGGCCATCGGAGGAATGAGGATGAGGAGTGACGCCGATGATAGTGTGAGGAGGGGAGCACAGCCATGGAGCCGTCGGGGAAGAGGCATGAGAGTACCGGCGACAGCGAGGGTCCTGACGAGGGGCAGACTTGATGTATATGCATGTACATGATTTTGATGTAATGCAATGACCTGACTTTTTTCCTTCTCAAAATGATGAATGCATGTGGACCGACACCGACTAACTGACTTTACGACTCCTATGACTGACAACGTGAGAGTACAAAGGAGAGAGAGAAGGAAGGAGAGAAACTTAAGTAGGGCGGGACTTGAGAAAGCCATGACACCAAGGATAGCAGAGAAAGGCAGTCGCAACATGGCCGCTAAAGTGGTTTGGCGGTCAGTCGATAGCCCGCTAAGGATTGAGCAGACGATGGCCGAATGAGTGAAATAGACGGTGCATTGAAGACCGCCAAGTTTTGGAAAACGGTCTCACCATGACTGTTTACAAAGAAAAATGGCCCATCCGAGACCATTAACCACAAAAGGGAGTATGGATCCTAGAGGCATAAAGAAATGATTCTGGAATGACCGCTAATTAACTTAGCAGTCGCTCGATAGGCCACCTAGGTGGAGCACTGTTAACTCCAATCAGGACTCTCTCAAAGAGTCCCAATCCATGGATAAACTCACCCAATCCGCACTAAGGCCTATCCTGACCTCTATTGAGCCTATCCTACCTTAGTCCTAGGGGAAAAGGGTCTGGGAATTAAGGCTCTATAAGAAGGGAGGCATTCTAAATTTGTAATTCATGCAAATCTCAAATTTCAAGCCTTGAAAATCTTAGCATAACCATTCCAACCATCATGAAGAGGGCCCTTGAAGTCAACACTATGGGTGAGGGCTCCTACGACGGGCCAAAGCCAGCTAAAAAGGAGTACGGGGCGCTGCAATGGCTGACTTCTATTGAAACTCTGATTTTGATAATGACAATCTATGAATCATGCTTAATCTAAAATAAGTAAACATATCAATCAATTCTATTGTATGTCTTTTTATCACAACATAAGTTGTCTCATAATCATTCAGGAGTTTGTTTGCATTTCTGGCACTTAAGGTATGTGCATATCCTTGAATCAGCTCGGTGCAAATCTTAGTTAATATGCATTTCAATGTCTATGCATTCACTGTTCAACTCGAAGCACATTTCAGCTCTTATACTTGCTAGAGTCTAAGGTCCGTGCATATCTCCATTCAGTGTCTTATAAGTCTGTGCATATCTTCATAAGGTCCATGCATACTCATAACATCGTTTGCATGTAGGTCCGTGCATGTTGCACAAGGTCCGTGCAAATATTCAAGTCTGTGCACATTTCAGTTAACTGCATAGTAGGTCTGTGCAAAGTTTACTTCCATATACAAAGTCTGTACGCATGTCTTCCATGGTCCGTGCACATTTTTCTTAGTTGCATGTAAGGTCCGTGCATGCAGAAGGTCCGTGCAGAGTTCATTTGCATTGCTCACTTAAAGTTTGTGCATGTTTTCAAGCCTTACCATGTAGCAGGTCCGAGCTCATCTCAAGTCTATGCAAAGTCTTGTTTATGCACACATAAAGTCTGTGCAATCTTTGTAGAGGTCCATGCATATTTATCTCGGGCTAAAGCATGGTCAGTGTATATCCAAACAGAATGCATATAAGGTCCGTGCACTTCACCATTTAGAGTCTGTGCATAATTGCCCTACTGACATTCAGAGTCCGTGCATATGCTTTTAAGGTCCATGCACTATATCCCATTCATGCGACACAAGGTCTGTGTACATCTCTCTTGTGTAAAACAAGGTCCGTGCACACTTCATTCTTGTGTGATGCAAAGTCAGTGCATATTTCCTCTTGTGCATCCTCAACGTCTGTGCATGTCTTGTTATATGGTCTGTGCACATTTGTCTTATGCTATTCAAAGTCTATGCACACTTGCTTTAAGTAAATGGAGGTCTATGCACGTTGCTTCGTCTGTGATTTAGGATCTGTGCATATTTTGCATCATGCACACACAAAGGTCTGTGCATCCAATGCATGTTGTCAATTTGAGTCTGTGCATCTTTGTTCTAAAGCTCTATTAAGTCTGTGCAACTTCTTTATCTGTCTGATTGTTATATACTGACTAAATGTCTTACACATTGACAGAATGAGTGTTCGTTGACTGTAAGGAAGGCACATGATCCAAAACTGAAAGGTGAGCTATGCTCGTGACACGTGGAAAGCTATTAAGTTCAGATGCTGCCACGTGGCCTTGGAACTTCAGATCTGGATGAAAAGCTTGCGCGGGAAATGTATTCTCCATGCGCCCTTCTCACACAGGCTCCATATAAATAGAAGACCCAGCCGTGTCTCAAAATTAACATAGATGGATTTTTGAAGAGATGAATTTTGGAGATTTGAGACAGTGAAAGAGACAGAGAGAAAGAGATAGAGAGAAAGAAGAAGAACACAGAGAAGCTGAGATCGTGAGCTGAGTGAGAGGAGTCCTCTCCGAATGAGGTCCTCGATGGCGTCCCTTAGGTTGATGCACTCGACGGTGTCATGGCCATGGTCACGGTGTTTTAGCTATGTTCTGTGTTACTGTGTTATTTTTTAGTGCGGATCCGTGTGACCCCTACTGAGCTAGTGACACGAGGCTCACCCCTATTTTTCAAGTGTGGCGCTCTTCTTCCTTCACGGTTCCTGGTGTGACGTGTTCGTTGTAGCCAGCAGTACCTGCGTCAGGCTTTCCACAACCTCAGTGTATGTCTTCTTTCCTATTAGACTGTATTTGTCTTTCCTTTTGACTAGACTCTGTTGTTAAATTTAAACTATTAATTAAAAAGTAATTTTATTTCTACTGCTTTAACAAACCTGATTAATGAAATTTAATTCCTTACTGTTATATCTGTGACTTCAATGTACTACACAACAATCCTTTTATCCCTTTGGAGCTTTGCAGCTCTTGGGAGGCTTCACAGGTTCCAAGTGGTATCAGGTCTAGTCGGGAGTCCTATCGAGTATATCCGGTATCCGGAGTCTAGGTCGTCACAGTGTCGACCTGTCCAAGAGTTGAGTTGACACCACGAGCATAGGAATGGAGCCATGCATAGGAAAGGAACCATAACTACAAGTGCAGATTTTCTGTAAGCACGAAATTTTTACAGTGGGTTACTAACTTAGCCTTATACTATTTTCTAATTTTTCAGATTATTCTAAATTATAATGACCTCTCAAAACTCTCCTTGTCTAGAATTTTGGAAATTAGGATAGAGCCACATTGTGTCAACCTATCCAAGGGTGGTGTCAACCTATCCAACTAGTGATGTTGACATCGTCAATGTTCTAAAAGAGGTGGTGTCGACCTGTCCAACTGGTGGTGTCAACCTGTCCAACTAGCGGTGTTGACACCATCAGTGTTCTGAAAGGGGTGGTGTTGACCTGTCTAACTAGTGGTGTTGACACCATCAGTGGTCTAAAAGAGGTGGTGTCGACCTATCCAACTAGTGGTGTTGACACCATCAGTGTTCTAAAGGGGTGGTGTTGACCTGTCCAACTAGTGGTGTTGATAGCATCAGTGTTCTAAAAGAGGTGGTGTTGACCTGTCCAACTAGTGGTGTTGACACCATCAGTGTTCTAAAAGAGGTGGTGTTAACCTGTCCAAAGCACAGGTCGACACTCTCAGTGTAGTGACCCAAATTTTCAATAAAAATTCAGAGGAACCTCACGGAAACACATAATTTAATGGAAGGATGAGGAAAATAAACATGGCAATCAATCCCGTGAACCCATTTGCCCCTCTTTAATTTATAGAGACTATTTAGAAATCGTTCTAATGCATCGTTGTCCCCCTAAGATTTGAGGTTAGGTGCCTACCTTGGAAGGTGATAAATCGATGACTCAGGGATGAAATCCTCACCCCAGATCCACCTAAGGCTTCTGCCCTTCATCCCAAGGCGCTATAGGATCATCCTCCATGCGTCGACTCATTTTCCACGCGCCGGATCGTCTACTCTTGTGGAGTCAAGGTCCCTCACCCTTTCTCACCCAAGCAGGATAAAAGATGGTGGAAAGTTGAGAGAATGGTTGCCAAAGGGTTACTACCCACAACACTCACCTCCTTAGATGGTTTTTAAGCCTCCCAAGGGTTTGCCCATGACCTACAAGGCTCAGTCCAGCTACCAGGGTCTCTAGTTGGAGGGAAGTAAATGCCCTGCACCCTTTCGGTTTGAACAAATGTGACCCTTCATCTACCTGGTCATAAATGCGAGTGGGCGTGCTCTTCTATTGGAATTTGGGTTAGGACGTCTTCAGATGAATTCAAGAGGACTTCCATATATAACTTTGGGATATGGTTTCATCGAATTTCATCAAGGTTAGCATGAGTTATGATTTTCGCAAGATTAACATTCATTCTCCCTCGTTCCAGTCGTGACCCTTCATCTACCTGGTTATAAATGCAAGTTGGAATGCTCTTCTGTGGTGATTTGGGTTGGGATGTCTTAAGATGAAATCAACAGAACTTCTAGGTCTAAACTTGGGATGTGATGTAATTAAATTTCATCAACCCTAGCATGAGTTATGATTTTCGCAATATTAACGTTCATTCCCCCATGTTCTAGTCATGACCTTTTGGTAGCCCGAGGTAATTAAGTCGTAACTCTAGTATCCAGATAGAATTTGACATTGACCTCAACATAGAAGATGTATCTGACATCCCATTCGAGATTATAGCTTTAGTTTTAGGTCGTTTCAATAAGTCCAAATGAAGTTATGAATTTTCAATTAATTACTTGTGAATTCCCTAAATAGTCACACCTTTTCATGACAGTCGGTGATAATGGGCTCAGAACCATGGGTTTTGATGCGAGTTGGGTTTTCATCTCAATAGAAGAGCTTGAGTTAAGACCCAAGCATTCTAATGGACCTAGTTTCAGCCCATTTGGATAACCATGGGCTGAGATATCCTTATTTTATTAGGTGGCAGTGTTTACTAAAACTATTTCGACCTATTTTCACAAACTCCTTCTTATCCTCTATTAGGCCTATTTTTCAAAAGTTATAATCTTCATCCAAGTTGTTATTTACTCAATGTTCGTTGCATGGGCTTTGGTTTCAACTAATTACACCCTTCCTACGTTAAGTTAAGAATTTCCTAAGGATCCTTCAATATTCAGTTTAGATTTCTAGTTCATTGTGTTAATGGGTCCGAATTGTACTCAATTGGGCCAGTGCCCAAAGCGGTCCTGTGAAGGCCGCAATGAGGTAGTTGGCAGAAACTCCAAAGAACTTGGGCAGCACCTCATTTCGCCTTTCTTGAATTCTGGGACCCAGGATTTGGTGGTACAACCTGCTCGACGTCCTAGTGGGAACCCCAGGCACGCGGAGACTTACGGGGGCCTTGAAATATGAACACCGAGTCCAGTAGAAGGAATATCCGATGGAGAGGCATTCTATGTCCAAAATTGCAAGGGTTTAAAACATGTAGAAAATGAGTGTAAGCGGTAAGTCAAAACCACCGGAGTGGCATGTGTTGGAACCTTGGTTTTGATAATGACAGGCTATGAATCATGTTGAAATTGAAATGCATAAATACCTTCATATTGAACAGGCCAGATTTTTATCTAAGTGTCATAACAAAGGTTGATGCACATATAGGCACTTAGCCACTAAGGTCGATATATATTCAGGAGGCAAACCACTAAGGTTGATGCACACTATGTCATCCCATCAAGTCCGCGCAGGTTTTAGACTAAAGTGTCAGAGGTCGATGCATGTTTTTACATGGTTTAACAAAGGTCGACGCATGTTTACTATAGTGCATATGCAGGTCTGTGCACACTTACTGTAGCACATACTAAGGTCAATGCTAGTATGTACTTAGTGCGTATGCAGGTCTGTGCACACTTACTATAGCTCATGTAAGGTCGATGCTCATTTGATCTTCAGTTAACTAAGGTCGACGCACATCTTCCTTTAGTTTCACTAAGGTCGATGCACATCTTGTCATAGTCTTACTAAGGTCGATGCATATCTTCCTTCACTCTTACTAAGGTTGATGCACATCTTCCCTTAGTCTAACTAAGGTCGATGCACATCTGCCTTAGTCATACACAAGGTCGGAGCACATTGTGTTTGACAGTGCATTAGGTCTACGCACATACAAGCCATTTCATACTTAAGGTCTGTACATATTTGCATATAGCATGTAAGGTCGATGCACATGTGTTAGCGATAGCATGTAAGGTCGATGCACACTTTGCATCTTACCTTCTAAGATCGAAGCACATTGTGTGTCTTGCTTTCTAAGGTCTGTGCACAATTCTATCTTGCATAACCAAGGTCGAAGCATTATTTCTGTAATCAGTGCCCATGAAGGCATCAGGTTAGAGCATACTAGGCATAGTCAGTGCACATTATGTTAGTTAGCATACTAGGGTTTGTGCAGATTTGGAAGTTCATGTCTGTGCGTGAATAGAAGTCCATGCACATACAGGTCTAAGCATATTAAGATCTGAGCACATTGTCAGTGCTGCATACCAAGGTCTGAGCATATATGTTTCATACTTAAGCTATGTGCTTTTATATTGTGACTCTTTGTCTCATAGGTCGATGCATATTAACATTGACAAAGTGTTTCACAAAATGCTCTCTATTTTGATGACAGGGATTTGAGTACGAAAAGGCTTAAGCAACCAGGATAGAACACCTGGGTGGCATTAAGGTGAACTTCATTTCCTGCTCGTGGAAGTTAAGTAATGCACGTGATCCAAGATTCTAGTGATGGGCATGTGAACCCAGGAAGCTTATTATTGGGCATGTGATCCAAGGCAAGTCTCAAGTGGAAATCTAGCCACGTGGACAGCGCGCCTTCATCTCCTGACATGTGGACTTCCAACAGCGTACCTTCTTTCAAATTTCCCTAGGCGGGAACACTTTTCCCACCCGCCCAACTCTTGCCCAGCTATAAATAGAAGCCTTGTCTCTCAAATGAAAACATATAAAGAAGAGAGACGATGACAAAGTGAAGAAGATAGAAAAAAGAAGAAGAAGACGCCCTGAGAAGAAGAGAGTAGAAGAGAATAGAAGAACTGGATTAGCAGAGAAAAGTGAATGAGATAGCAGAGGGACAAGGAGAGATTGAAGGCAAAAAAAGATTGAGCAATTGAGAGAGAAAAGTGAGAAGTAGGTTGCTGATTCTAGGAGATGAATCAAAGTAGAGTATCGGTGAAGGTGAAGAAGGGCAAAGTGCTGCCGTCACGATCTCTAGATCAAATGTAGGATCATTTGCTCGTTTCTAAGCTACATTGATTTCCTTCTTTTATCTGATCATTGTCTTTCTGTTTATGTGTTTTTCTTTCATCTCTTTCAGCAAGTTGTGAGGCTCAGCAGAGCAAGCTATGAAGCTTAGTAGGCGAGGTTGCATCCTCGGACAGCAGGCTGTGAGACTTTGCAGAGCAAGCTGTGAGGCTCAGCGATCTGGGATCTATTCCCCAAAGCTATGGATCAGTGGTTTGTAGGGATTCGTCCCCAAAGCTATGGATCAGCAGTTAAGCTGTATAATCAGCGGAAGCCACACTCAGGTTTGAGTGTAGGGTGGATGTACGTCTCAGGTTGAGACTGAACCACCTAAAAATCCTCTTGCATCCTGTGTGATTGTTTGTCTGCATTTCACTTCGCTAGATGCATGATTAGGATCGTTATTCTTCTAGTGCTTTATTCTGATTGCAATTACAGTCTAATGATCACAGATCTTCATCAACCTATCTGTATATCAAAAGGCATGACAGAAAGGATAGGTCAGGCCTATGCGGAATGTCACCTCTTGCGTGAGGAGAACCTCTGCCAGGTACTTTACTTGGTTGATTGAGCTCTTGGTTCATCAGAGTGATATTTGCTAGTTCATTTCTGTGAGTACAACTCTGATATTTGTATTAGATCAGTTAGAGTTGTTTTAATTTTTTAATTTCATAACAATCAACCAGCACTCAAGGGTCGCTTGGGCAAATGGGTAGTGATCCTCATGGAGTTTGATATCTCCTACGTGCCGCAGAAAGCTGTCAAAGGGCAAGCCATCGCAGACTTCTTTGCTGCACATCCGGTGCCAGGGGGTTGTCCACTAGAGATAGAGCTCCCTGAAGATGAGACCCTGGAAGCCAATCAGGTGCATCCCTCCTTGTGGTAATTGTACTTTGATGACGCATCTAGAATTGATACCCCGGCAACTAGAGCAGCCAATGTCAGGGCCAGGGCAGGCATAGTCCTGAAATCTCCTGAAGGAGAAGTCATATATACCTCTTGCTCAATAAATAAGTCTTACACAAACAACGATGCAGAATATGAAGCCTTGATTATCGGGTTGCAGATCACTCTATCCATGGAAATTGAGATGCTGGAAGCATTCGGGGACTCCATGCTAGTCATAAAGCAATTAGAAGGAGAGTTTGACATGCGAAAGTAGGAACTCCTCCCCTATTACCAATTGGTGCTGCTCCTGATGACAAAATTCTATTTCATCAAACTTAAGCACATCAACTGAGGACAGAATGCTCAGGCAGATGCTCTCACAAAGTTGGCCAATGCTTTGGCAATCTTGCCAGCCACAAGCCTGAATATAATAGTAATTAATCGACGCCAGGTCCCCTGTGTAACAGAGGTTCTAACTAACAAAGAAGATAATGAAGTGACAGCTATAGAGGAAGTCCAGCAGCCCGATTGGCGGGAGCATCTCTTATGTTGGTTTCAACACCAACAGCTCCCGAAAGAAAAAGAACAAAGAATGAAGCTTCTAAGGATCAAGGATTCTTATGAGATGAGAAATGGAACCCTGTTCTGAATAATGGCAGATGCCCGAAAGAAAGTCCTGTTGCGTTGCTTGTCTTTAGCAGAAGCTTAGCAGGTGATGCAAGAAGTTCATGCCGGGTCAGCCGGGACACACCAGGCCGGTCCAAAGATGAAGATTGAGATAAAGAAACAGGGCTATTACTAGCCCGCTATGTTTAATGACTGCTACAAGTTCGGCAAGGCTTGTCAAAAATGTCAGGAATATGCCACTGTGTCAAGAAGACCACTAGTGCTATTACATCCCACTATACCAAGTTGGCCATTCACTCAATGGGGCACGGATGTGGTGGGGCTTCAGCCAGTATCGTCATCAAGATGCAAATATATCTTAGTAGTGATAGATTACTTCTCCATGTGGGTAGAAACGATAGCGCTAAGAGAAGTGACCGGGGAGCTGGTTGCCAGGTTCTTCCGGTAGAATATAATATTCTGGATTGGAGTCCCCAGCCAAATTGTCTCTGACAATGGCAGCCATTTCAGAATCCAGAAGGTCTGTCGACTGGCTGATAAGTACAAGATTGACTGGAGGATGTCGTCCCCCTACAACCCCCAAGCCAACGGACTCGCAGAAGCCTTCAATAAAATGCTGTGCACTCTGCTGGCGAAGACTGTCAAATCTAATTAAAGAGATTGGGAAGAAAAGATGTACGAGGCACTTTGGGCTTATCGTACGGTCTATAAAGCCCCAACTAGCTGCTCACCATTCTCCCTTGTATATGGGTCAGAGGTTGTGGTGCCAATTGAACTAGAAGTCCATTCGCTTCGAATTACCATTCAGCATGGGTTGGCTAGCGGCAAACAGACCAATGTAGAAAGAAGACTAGAAGAGCTCGCTGAGCTCGAAGGAAAGCGTCTCCGAGCGCAACAAAATATCCAACTCTACCCAGCTCGCATGGCCCGTGCTTTCGACAAGCTGGTCAAAGGACGAGAATTCAAGAAATGTGACCTAGTAATGCTCAAAAGAAGAGAAGTAATGGCCTCTAACCCCAAGGGGAAGTTGGTTGAAAATTGGGCTAGACCGTATATCATCCACCGAGTCTATGAAGGGGGTGCCTACATTCTTGTAGATCACAAGGGAGTCGTCTAGTTCTCTCCCCTTAATGGAAAACATATGAAACTGTACCACACAGCTCAACCGGCATTCCCAGAATGACTAAAATCCACCTTGGCCTAGTGGCACTCCACCCTGGCTGAGCTCTAAAAAAATGAATGATGAAATGACAATATTGCCATTACGAACCTTACGTCTGAATCGGTGAAAATTCCCTCTTTGCGTTAGCATTAACTTCTTGCTAACGAACAAACCCTTCCTTAGCAAATGACTTTGTGTCCCAGCTGACTTTCTTACAATATCGTCATTACGGACCTATGGTTGAGTCGATAGAAATTCTTCCTTTGAGTTGGCATTACCTTCTTGCTAATGAATAAACCCTATCTCGGCAAAAGACTTCGTGTCCCAGCAAACTTTCTGACAATATTGTCATTACGGACCTTACGTCCAAATCGGTGAAAATTCCTCCTTTGCATTAGCATTACCTTCTTGCTAATGAACAAACTCTTTCTTGGCACAAGACTTTGCGTCCCAACCGACTTTCATACAATATCGCCATTACAGACCTTACGTTCGAATCGGTAGAAATTCTTCCTTTGTGCTGGCAATGTCCCCTTGTTAGTGAATCAACCCCTTTTATTGACAAAAGGTCTCGTACCCAAGCCAATAGTCATCTGCCACCACCGAAGGTCAAGCGTCACATATCGACCTATCACCATTTTCCCGCCATTTATGTTCAAAAAAAATGGGGCTTAAAATAGAGGTGTCCCGCCAGGCTTGCTCCTACAATAGGGCAAGGGCAAAAATGGTTATAACCCGACTAATGGGAAATTAATTCTCATGCCTCTCAACCTCTTTTCACTGAATAATTAGTGACAAATTAAGTTTAATTTGCGTGAATGGCCTGATTAATGGAAGGTTGAGATTAACCATAAAGTATACATAATTAGCTAATTATGTGCATATAAAATGATGTATGTAATGTGAATTATCATAAAAAAATGATCACTCATCAATTGACATATCCCGATGGCGGTGGTAGAAGCCAATCATCGCCAGAGACGTTTTTCGATGCCCTGGCAGGGGTCTTGGCTTTGGAGGTCTCCGGTGACTGCTCCGCATACAGAGAAGCGTCAAGCAGATGACACTCGAACACTTCGAATGGGTGTAGGTCGGCAAATATCCTCTCCTCTGTCCCCTCTTGGTTGTATTTGATGCATTGGAGTAACGTGGAAGGTACCACCATATTTTCATGTAACCAGGGATGGCCAAGCAGTGCCTTGTATGAGGTACTGGAGTTGATGACATGAAACTGCACCCTTGTGGTAAAATTTGCCATGGTGAGGGTGAATTCTGCCACTCCCAGTGGCACTTCAAATATCTGATTGAAGCCGGTGATGCGCATATCTCTGACTTTGTTAAGGTGCACATTAAAGCAGTACCTCTGATATATTCTGTATGGCAGGATATTGACAGCTGCTCTGGGATCCACCAGAATTCTGTTCAGCTCCCGGCCATTCAGTTGCCCCTTCATGTACAGCGGTCTATTGTGGCTGATAGTGGGGAGTAACATATCCTCCTGAGTGAAGGTCACATTGGCCTCCGACAGTGCTTCAGCCAAATAGGTCTCATATTGGGTAGGCATCTGCAAGGCAGTAATGATCGTCTGTCGGGTTTCTTCATTCAGGGAGAGAACTTCCCAGATGGTGAACCTTGTCGGAAGCTTTTTAAGTAACTTCATTATTTTGCTTCCGGCTAGGACATTAGATAGCTTCATTTCTTCTGCCCACCTGGGCTTGGAGGAGCCTTGAACTGCGGCCTCTGATGGACCTGCTTCATCGTATTTCGAGTCTGCACCTTTCTGCTTGGTGTCATCCTCTTGCTGTCCTCTGTCGCCTACAGTCGGGCAGGTCTGGCCTTCATTTGGAGCACCAGAAGGCTGCTGAGGCTGAGGGTGAGTACCCCCGACTGTAAGGCTAGCATCTTGGCATAGCTGCTTACCCTTTGTCATCTTCAGGAATTCTAAGAAGGAAGGGGCAGCAGAGTTGCCCCCACTCTGATTGTACAAACTTGAAGGAGGAGGGATTTGGACTCCCTTGACCTCCGGAGGAGGTATCTTGTAGGGCTGCTCTCCCCCGAAGATAATATTATGGTTAGCAGGTGACTGGCGCCCCCATCTCTGGCCTGACCGTGTTGCATGAGTAGTGGTCGCAGCTTCGGCCTGACCTGCCCCAGCAGTGGGTGTGAAGCATATTTCCTCTTCATCCTTCTCATTGGGCAGATTAAAGAGGGCAGAGAGAGTGTTGTAGGAGAGCACTGTCTCCGTCTTGGCCCTGTCGGCTCTTCTTTTCTTCTTTTATTTTTTCTTCTTGCCTCTGGATGGCACGTGCCCCTAGAACAAGCTATCATCTTTTTCTGATGCCTTGTTAGCCTCCCCTTGTTGTTCCAACGAGAGCTACTTCAATTCTTTCCATGGGACATGGTCCCGTATTAACAAATGCTTCAGTTTGGGCTGTTCATATTCATCTAGCCCATCTATGTAGTCTTGCAGCCGCTAGGCTTCTGGACTAATTTCTTTAACCACTGGCAATGGAGCTTGTCTTCTCCGGTTGTGTGTGTGTCTCCTGATGATCGCAGGCGGGCTAATCCATACGGGTGCTGTCACCGGAGGAACGGGTCGTGGTGTGATGCTATGAACATGTGCCCCCACCTTCGGGTGAGGTGTAGTCTTCTTCTTAGTCTTTATAGGGATTTGCTGCCATCCCTGTTGCTCCTTTATTGGTGTCAGAAAGCAGGCCTCATAAGTGTGCTGAGTGCTGGCTTCTACGATTTCTTCAAGCAAAACCTGATTTGAAGAGACCATATTGGCCGCAGCTCTTCTCAGAGGTGCTTCATGAGGTTGTGGAGGGTCAACTTTGTACTCTCCCAACTCTATTTCTTATTTCTTTACCATGTCTTCAATGATGTCCTTAAACACATAGCAGTCTTCAATCGGGTGCCCTAGCATCTGGTGATAAGGGTAGAACCTTGGGCTATCTCTTCTTTTTAGATCCTCCGGCTTTTTTGGCTCAGGCAGAGTGACCCTATTATACTGGGTAACCTAGTCAAACAGGATCCTGGTCTTCTCCTTCAGAAAAGAATAGGCCTTCTTCATTTTATCCTTAAGTGAGGGGCCTTCTTTATTGTCTCCGGCTTTAGCAGGCTGAGGGGCAACTGCCTTCTTGTCTTTATCTTTTTGTTGTTCAAACGTCTTGATGTCAAGAGTGTTTGCTTCTTTAGGCGTTGAGCGCCACTCTACTGTCTTGGCCTTCTGTGCGGTAGCAGAAGTTGATGTAGGGGCAGGCCTGGCCAGGAAAGCTTCCACCTCGGCCATAATATTATTTAAGCGGTCAAACGACTGTATCTCCATACCAATCATCTTTTCCAGCACCTCCCTCCTGAGGTTCTGTTTACAAATCTACACAGCGTTCTCTTGATGCGGGGGCCGCTTGCACATCATTCCAATATTTTTCCACCTTTTAATGTATTCAAGGGCTGTTTCATCTGCCCTCTACCTTGTCGAGTGTGTTATTTCTTGTTAGTCCCTTTGCACTAATGTGGTGTTCTTGTTGTCCCCCTTTTTTGTGATGTGCAGAGCGTGATAAGGACTCGGACCAGCTAGTACCTCGTAGTGGCCGCGTATAGAGGCTTGTCGGACTTCCAGAGGTCCAGGCTGGACGAGATGGGGATCGGTGCATTACTATGGATTGAGCCCTTCCGGCTCAACCTGCCCCTCATCCAAGCGCTGAGGGAGAGGTGGCATGCACCGAGTAGGGCCTTCCTGATGCCTTGGGGGCACATGGTGCCCAGTTTGGAGGACGTAGTTCAGATCACTAGACTACGCATGGATGGTGAGGCAGTTAGCGGGGTCACCTACCCTGACTATAGAGAGAGTGCCCTGGAGTTGCTGGGGCTGGAGGCTAGCACGACAGATAGGGATAGCAGGACGGTCACTCGGATGGCTGTGATAGAGGTGCTAGGGTTCGTCAACGCCCATTAGTGCGTCAGCAAGAGCACAGTGGAATTCATGACATGGCTGGAGGGAGCCGTACGCAGGGCATTTTGCCAAGATGCCAGCAACTGGGCACGAGCAGACCAAGACCTCCGAAGATTTCTCTTCTTCCTCTTGGGCACAAAGAGAGAACATATCCATTGTCGCTTCCTCGAGATTTTAGTGGACTTGGATCGAGTGGGATAGTATGTGTGGGGTGTAGCCCTACTCACTCATCTGATCACCGACTTGTCCTAGGGAACAAGTCGAGAGACTGCAGTCAGTGGCTTTGAACCTTTTCTCTAGGTAAATATATTTTCTTTATTTTTTTTTAATTTTATAGCTAACCTTATTTTATGTTCATGTAATGGACTATATTAATGACGTGCACTGGATGCAGCTGTGGAGCTATTACTACCTCTCGATGGGGAGGGCCAGGCAGTGGGATCCAGTAGCCGTGCCACTTGCCCGGTGGTGGAGGCCGATCGTGAACTTGGCCCTACATTCCTACTAGCTGACGTCGCTACGACGTGAGCTGATGGAGTATCCCGAGGCCATGGTATGATTTTTTTGTGTATATTTCTTTTATTTGCAAATATGGAAATTGACATGGTGTATGTATGGCAATGCAGGTGGTCTGGAGGCCCTATTTGGGCATGGATGATGGCGACCAACCTTGGGTCGAGGCTGGCAGACCTCATTTTGGGTGGGACCTTTGGGCCCACTGCCTGAACAAGATTGAGCCACTTTGGCCAAGCTGGTTAGGAGGACCTTGGGGTTCGCCTAGGAGTGGTTAGAGGTGGATGAGCCGAGCCGCATCGAGCAGAAGACTCGAGGAAAGGCGAAGCTCATAGACTGGCACACCTGCTTCCCTGTGCAGTTCTAGGACTGGCAACAGGGCGGCATCCCCACAGTGTCACAGGCGAAGGACAACACCGACTACTTGCGACGATACTGAGAGACCCATGCGGCCCGTCTTCAGCTTGGGAGACCACTAGGGGTAAGTATAAAATGAACATTTATTTATTTATTGTATGCATATGCATGTGACACTAACCTTCATGCTTACAAATGCAGGATGCTCACGATGCCATCATCACCGACTTGCGGGCACACTTGACGAACGCCCGACAGTAGTTAGCCACCCTTCGGCGAGAGTTGGACATTTTGGTGAGCTTACGCAATGCATTTTTTTTACCTTGATTCTTGATGTTTAGTGTTGTTTATTTCTTTGTTTCAGCATACCCAGCAGGGGGAACCAGCAGGGGCAACAGGTGGAGCTTCTTCCAGCTCCCAGGCTCCTCCTCCAGATGTCTCCTCCCTCCAAGAGCAGTTAGCTGGCATAGTGGCACGCATCGAGGAGGTGGAACTTGGGCTCACAACTCGGGTGAGTATTTGCTTGATTTGTATTTCCATTACATGTCTCTTTTACTGACCTTTTGAGGATATGGGCCTTGGAAGGTGGCAGCGATTCAGGGCACGCTGGCTCACGTGGTTCGGGCTGAGGAAGAGCACGACATTTGGGCAGCCACCGTGACAGAGCTAGAGGCAGAGCTACGATGCCATGACACCGAGGAGCTATGCCGAGACATTGTGGAGCTAAGGATTGCCCTCCAGGTGGCAAGGAGGGAGGCAGAGAGAGAGAGAGGAGAGGGAGAGGGAGAGGGAGAGAGAGGAGAGGTGGGCAAAGCGGTAGTGGGATGGGGATGAGAGGAGGGCTCTAGAGGCCCAGGTGATGGAGCTCCATCTAGGCCTTCAGGTTACGGAGTAGAGGCTAAAGGATAGTGAGGAGTGCTACCAGAGAGGACGAGAGCACATAGCACACCTCTGTCAGTCCAGCTCCTCTATTGGCAGCCTTCTGGTCTCCTCAACAGAGGAGCATCGTGCCACCGAGGCTAATTGAGCGTTGTGGGGTGAGGCGAGTACTGCCACGCAGACCTCTATGAGGCCTCCCAGAGATCTGCATCCTAGGAGGGAGGAGAGAGATGATTACGAGGGTGGTGGCGAGAGTTAGAGACTTATTTGTACACCCACCCTCTCACTTATGATGTACATGTACTTGACAGTTTATTATATATGAATGGAATGATTTAGTTTCCTATCACTTGTTTGTTCTTTGTGAGCTCCTTCTCTTCTACGCCTCTTCTCTTCTACGTTGTTCCCACGTGGTTCCCACGTGACGTGTTTGACAAAACCTCACCTCGAAATGGAGAATCGTGTCTCGCCATGGCCATTCTTTTCAACAAGAATTTACTGTCGAAATCAGCAATAATTCCTTGATATCTACCTGTCTGCATGCATAGATTTACCTACGTTAAATGAACTTGTAATTCACTTAAAGCATGTTAGAACTTGAGATGTAAATCCTACTAAGTGATTCACTCATCTAGTTGCTTTGTAACCTTTTTAGGTAATTAGGATATCAGCCAACACTCGGAAGGGAATGAGTCTGAGTGATGAGTGTTAGAAATGGAGTTGTTAATTGTCATGTCAATTGTGTTAATGTAATTCCACTATTTGTGACATTCGTAGTCCAGTTATGTCAATTGTATTGAGGACTTATGTAACTTGACATTGGGTTATTTGTAATAATTGTTAGTCCACCCTACTTGTATTAATTTCAAGCTAAAACTTAGTTATCTACGCACTCTTAGAATTGTCTAAGGAAGAATTCCACTAATTGGCTAGATCGCTTTGGTTCTATATAAAGGACTATCACGCCACGCATAAGCTTTCGCATTCGGGGCGTGACACGGGTGGTCACTGTTGTGTCGACCCATAACTCCTTCCAGGCTCTTTCCGGGAGGAGAGCTGAGAAAGAAGAAGAAGGCCGCCGAGGCCGGAAAGAGCTGGCCCCAAGGCCAAAGAAGTTTAAACAAGTTTGGGTCCCCAAAAAGATCCAACCTATATGCTGAGAGGCACCTGTCTACTACAACTCCAAGCCCGTCGAGGTGGGGAAGAAGAATGAGAGGGGGTTGGCCCCAAGAAAAGAAGAGATTATCGCAGAGCCTGCACGCCGCGCAAGTTTTAGGGCTTGTGCCCGACAAGCTGATGTCCCCGCAGTGGGGAGAAGATTTGAGCAACCCGCCGGAAGATTCCAGTTAGCTTACATCCCTCCAGTAGGAGGTCGACAACTCTCCCCAGTCCTGTATCAGGGACTAGGGCAGGAAGAAATGACCAGTATGGTTAGAAACTATTTGAGGGATATGGGCAACCCCTCGCTGGGCCAACAACGGCTATTACAGACAGCCATGGCAAAAGAAGATGACTGTTCACCAATGGCAGTCGAAGAAAAGAAGAAAGAGGAATGACGTCGTCATTTGACGACAATGGACACGAAGACGGCTTGGGATTTGAAGCCGATGAAGCTGCTCCCCGACAAAGGGAGACAAGAAGAGTCTCTGTATTCGAGAGGCTAACCTTCCCTGGTCATGCAAGAAGGAAGGTGCACAGACAAAGAAAGTGCATGCAGATTTTCACCTGCAACATGGCTAGAGTGGTCGATAAATACAGAGGTTTGCCTGATGACCCCCGAGAATTGGCTCAATTAGCTAAAAGGCTAGGGCTGAACACCGGAAGGGTGGAAGCCACAAGGGAGATGCTGAGGACGGCGAAAGGAAAGCAGATATTACCTGAAGAAGCCACCACTCTCACTGCAAACATGGTGATGGCTGAAGAGGAGGAGGTGTTGCTGAACATCTCGTCTGAAGGAGCTTCAGGGGAGATGACAGAAGCCATCCCCAGCACGGTAACTGCAGATCCATCAGTGTTGATGCTGCTCCAGAAGTACCAATAGGAGATAGAATGCCTGAAGAGGCAGCTGATGGAAAAGACAGAGTAAGCCTCGACTACTAAGTAGCCTGAGATGCAAGCTGAATCGTCACGAGGAGGTGCCAACCCAAGCGACTTCCCACCGCTATATACCTTGCCCCAGTCGACAGAGCCTAGCATGGAAACCACCCAGCAGCGCCCACCTTAGCCGTTGATGCTGTCAATTCTTTCGCAAGTGCACGAGCAACCTCCATTGGTGCGGCCTCCCCTACAAGTAACCACCTTGGTCACTCCTTACCTGTAGTCGGCACACTTCTACCCGGAGCCAGTCGATCCGACTACTGTCAATGAGATGATGGTAGAAAGGATGATTGAGCTGAAGCTCGCCGAGCAAAGCGAATGCGACTATGTCACATTTGATGCCTATCGGGTGCCATACCTACCATACCATGCAGCCAAGTGGCTCCCTCCAGGGGTCAATAAGCTGCCCAAGTTTGACAAGTTCAACAGGAAGGGATCCTCGAAGGAACATGTTGCATACTATGACTGCCATTGGTGACCTAGCCGTAGATGAGTCATATTTGTTGAAGTTTTTCAGGTCCTCGTTGACGGGACTCGCATTTGAATGGTACTCTAGCCTTCCAGCCGGGTCGATCAGCGACTTGCTGGATATGCAGAAGAAATTCAGAGAGAGGTTTCATGTCACCGAGAGGGAAGTCACGATGGCTGAGCGTTACTTAACAAGACAAAGGGTAGATGAAACAGCTCTTGAATATATTAAGAGGTGGAGAAACCTCAGAATGAGGTGCAAGCGGCCCCCGCATCAGGAGGATGTTGTGCAGATTTCTAAACAGAACCTCAGGAGGGAGGTGCTGGAAAAGATGATTGGTATGGAGATCCGGTCGTTCGACCGCTTGAACAATATTGTGGCTGAGGTGGAAGCTTTCCTGGCCAGGCCTACCCCTACGTTAGTCGCTGCCCTTACACAGAAGGCTAAAGCAGCGGAGCAGTGCTCGATGCCCAAAGAAGTAAACACTCTTGACATCAAGGCGTTTGGACAACAGAAAGATAAAGCCAAGAAGGTAGTTGCCCCTTACCTGCTAAAGCCAGAGACAATAAAGAGGGCCCCTCACTCCAGGACAAAATGAAGAAGGCTTATTCTTTTCCAAAAGAGAAGACCAGGATCCTATTTGACTTGGTTAACCAGTATAATAAGGTGACTCTGCCTGAGTCAAAAAAAGGACTCGAAGAAGCCTGGCAGTGTCTTCTCTAGAGAAAGGGAGAGACTCTAGCTCTTGCCAAGGCCGCCAGTGTACGGTCGAGGTAGCGGAGGCTGATTGATCTGTAGATGATGTCGGGGGCTCAGGAGAGGTCGGAGGAGCAGAAGAATGGATGACATTGGCCGAGAAATTACTTGGCCCCGTCTCCTGATGGGCATCCTGTTCCCGACGCCTCCGCAATCGCTCAAGAGCTTCCCGATTTTCGGTCTGAAATTCAAGCCATTCTGGGGTGTGCTGGTGAGGCAGCCCGTGCCCATTTTCCCGGGGAGGGTTTGGGCTGCTCTGGTGCATCTTTGGCAATACTCAACATTTCCTCAATGGCTCGTCGAAGTCTAACGTGGGCCATGGAGTTCCCCCTCAGCATCGATCTGCTCCCACAGGATCTGTTCCTAGATGAGATACTGGACTTCCTCACAAGACTCAATCGCATGGCAGATCCTAACATGAAAAGGGCAGTACTATGGGTGATTGAAATCTCAGCGAGTGCAGTCCGCCGGTGGGTCACGGAGCATGATCTGTCCCCTCTCGACGAGAACATTGTAGAGTCACTGAGTCCTCTCCTGGGGGAAGGAGAGTGGTATGTGATCGTGGTAGGGACTCCACCTCGGGTACCAGAGGGAATGCTCTCTTCGACTGGTGCTAGACTCCTCTGCTTCATCATCAGAGAGAGAAAATGCCGCCACCATGTGGATCACATTAGCTGAGTAGTGGACCACACGTGTTGCTTTGGCCGGTCTGGACCACGTATGTGGTTATGGGGGATCGACGAGACCGCTTTTCATTTGAACGAGGCCGTCTCGGATCAACTTCTGGGCCTGGGTCTTGAAGACGTAGCAATCTTCAATCGAATGACCCAGCATGCAGTGATACGGGCAATAGGTGGGATCGTCAATTTTCTGGGCCTCATCCGGCTTGCGGACTTTGGGCAACTCGACAATCTTATGGGCCATCCAAAGGTCGAAGAGCATCTTGGTGTGTTCCTCCTTGACGGAGAAGGGTGTCTTCATACGCTCCGAGAAGGAGGGAGCGGACGGCTTATCCACTGGCTTTTTGTTAGGGCCACTTGTTCCGGCCTCCTTGCTAGCTTTGACAGTGGAGGTGAACACAATGATGTTCGCCTCCTTGCCAGGCTGGCGTTCTCATGTCGGTTTACCCTTTGCGGAGGTGTAGCTCGGGTTATCGGCGAAGAACATTTCTATTTCAGCGACTGTCGAATTGAGCTGATCAAAGCCTTTGATGTTGGTGCCAAGAAGTTTTTCACTGACCTCGGCCGACAAACCTCGGCGACATATGGTGATGGCATCCTTTTGGACTGGTGGGTTGACACACCTCATGCTGAGGTCTCGCCATTTTTTGATGAAGTCGAGAGCACTCTCGCCCTTCTTCTGTCGTAGAGAGCAGAACTCGGCTAAGGATATCTTTCGCTCGGTCGTTTGGAAACTGTCGAGAAATTTCTTCTGGAGGTCCGCCCAATCGATGACTAAGTTAGGCTTCATACGGGAATACCATTGGAAGGCCGTCCCTGTCAGTGAAGTGACGAAATAGTGAAGGAGATATGATTCATCCAACGCAAGCTCGCCCATGGCTGTACTGTAATAGGCCAAATGTTCATGCGGAGACCCCTGTCCGTCAAACTTTTGCAGCTTTGGTGGCTTGGCATACTCTGGAGGGAGCTTCTTCAACTGGTGATGTAGCGGGTAGGGGACGCTGTAGAGATCTATAGTCGCGACCCCTTCCCCGAACTGGGTGAGCTTGGTCTCGATGATCCGCTCGATCATCTAATGCTGTGCCATGAGGTTCTCTGGCCCAGGCATGTTAGGAGGCCGTGGTTGGGCTTCGGCCAGGGGCGTGCTGAACCCAGTTATCGTCGGAGTTAGGACAATCACGGCTGAGGCGTGGGCGGCTAAGTGTTGAGGCCACGTTCCTGAAGGAGGTCCTGTAGGAGGGCCTTCAAGTGCTGGTTCTCCTTCATGAGGGTCTCGAGAGTCACCTCTTGGACCTCACTGGCTGGGGGAGCATTATTGATCGGCTCTGCATTGCCAGGGGCAGCCCGGTCCTCAATGGGAGCTTCCTCCACTCATGCCGATGTCTGAGGCTCGGCATAAGTGTCGACATGACCGACCGGAGCCGACAGCTAGGTCGGGTGACGAGGCCTCCTGAGCTGAGCTATGGGCTGGTCCAGATCGTCAGACTGAGTCATAGGCTGGTGTCCGGTGGCGTAACACGCAAACACCCAGACCGCATCATTAAGGAACTGGCCCGTTCGCTTCTTCTGGGAGCACCTCTTGGGGCGGACGGGTGCCCCCAGCCTATCAAAGATGGAGGTACATTGCAGGGGAGTCTCCATTGTGGTGTCAACCTGAGGAGAACTCAGGGCTGGATGCTGGTAATGCTCGAGCTGAGCCTATTTTTGCCTCCGCCGATGTGAGCGAGAGGCGCTGGCTGACTGAGCGTCGTCAGGCGATGTCGCTATGGCATCGAGCGTGCCTTGCCCGACACTGCATCTGAGCGCCCGAAGGGGGTTCCCGAGACGCGCCCTCCTAATGGCTTGAGCTTCCTCTGGGGTCACCCAGATCCTTCTCAAGTCAGGTCATTGGCCTCCCTTATCGCTGCCTTTCCGGTGACACTTGGTAGTTCGTACATCAGGCTGGTGCGGGTGCCTTCGAGCAGCTGTCCGGGCGCCTGCCTTTCTGAGTTCTGCTTTGTCCTCTCGCGTTTGCCGCAGGAGGCTAAAGCGGTTAGCGATGGGGACTGTAGAGACGATCCACTCATGGGGTATGATCGGTTCGCCCCCATCGAGGCGAATCCGTAGATCACCAACAAGGATAGTCTTGCTGGAGTTACTGGTCACAGCGGTGAATCGCCTGCCTTTGTGGCTATGGCAACGCATCTTCTGGAGAGCCAAGGAAGACCCCGCTCCAAGGTGGTAGACCGAGAAGACCCGGCCTGTAGCAGCTGGTGGCACAAGACCATCATCTAGAAACACTGGGATCTACCCCCAAGGCATGAAGTCTGTGGTGGAGACCGGCGGCTGGGTAGCTCGGGTGTAAGACTTCTCCCGGGCCGATAAGAGTGTTGCCAACGCTCGAGACGACGCCCTTGCATCGGGAACCGATATAGCTGGAGGTGCCAGAGTGCCGGCGACCCAAGGCTGCGAGCCCATACCCAATGCTGGGGAGACAAGAGAATGAGGTAGAGGCCCCACACCTAACGTCGGGGTCGCCGCGTCCCATGAAGGAAGCCTTGTGCTAAGAGTCAGCATCGCTGAGGGGTAGGGACAGAGTCCTGCAATGGGGCTGAGAGTCCCAAGGCCCGATGTAGAGAGTCCGGGTCGGGGATCGACCTTGAGAGATCCTGGGGTAGTGTGCTCGGTCTGGGTATGGGACGGCCTCGAGCCAAGTGCTGAAAATGAGGGTCGGACGACGGCCATTCAGAGGTCCGGGTCGGGAGGCCCGAACAAAGTGCTAGGGAGCCTTGCCCCTTGGTCAAAAGGCCCATGCGGGAGGTTGGCTCGACTGGAGCTCAGGACTGAGCGCTCGAGTGAGATGCTGGGAAGCTAGGCACCCTAGGGTAGAAACTCGTACCAGATGGTGGCTCAACTGGAGCTCGGGGCTGGTGGCCTGAGCAAGCTACTACAGTGGAGATCGGAACCCGGGGCGTAAAGCCCAAACTAGGAGTCGGTCGAGACTGGGCCCGGGAACTGGTGTTTGCCCGGGCAGGAGCCAGTCTGAGGCCCTTACGGGGGCCAGTGATGGAAGACACAAGTGAGTTGTTGAAGCTGGGCACTGATGCGACACGTTCATTGCGCCAGCGAGCACAGGAACTGAGGGTAGCTGCGGAGTAGCCACAAGGACCACATGCAAGAAATAGGGTGATCCGACGACCGGGCCAAAGCTGCCGAAGGCAATCGGCACTGCTAAGTAACACACCCGCGCATGGGTGGAGATGACGATGGGACCGTAGGTAACGGCCGCCATGGCTGCTGGAGGACTGGATGGTGAAGAGGTGACGGTCGTTGGCAGTCGTCGAGTGCGATCTGGCGATTGAAATGCACACTGGAAGCTGCTGGAAAGTGCGAACAAGTGCTCTCCTCTGCCTCTCCTGTAAAGACAGAAAAAGGGCGCTAGGACTTCAGGGCTGGCACATGCTTTCTCTTCAACAAAAAGAAGGAAGGCAGGAGACGTCCCACCAGGTGTGCCATCCTTTTGTTCCCGCACGCGATGGCATAAGGCGATAGGGGAGATGCCAGGCTCTGGAGTGCTGGGCACCCCCTCACTACGGCCGTACCCTTCTCAGGGCGTGTGGAACGATTTTATCTTATTTTATTTTATTTTTGTTTGGGATTTATTGTCTATTATGATTCATTTAGGCGTGCCAATCACCAGAGTGATAATTTTATTGTGCGCTCGATCTAACTTAGTCAGTCGATTGTGGGATTCAGATTTGGACCGAAAGTCCAACATACCATACAGGTTATGACATTAATTACGCCCTTCCAAGGAAGGACAACCCTTGATTAGTCGCCAAAGTAAGAGAGTCCTAGGGGCAGAACAAAATATGACTGCTGTGCTTATTCTTTTGCAAGATAAGAGAAGTGTACGCAAGATCATGCACTCACAGTTTATTATGGTTTATTATCTTGACTCCTAATATGAGGCGGAGAACTTAGGTCTGAGGACCATCATGACGTATAGTGAGGGCTTCTGGCCAGGCGTAGCCTGACTTTTGGCGACACACCATTCAATATACCAGGGAGAATAGGGAGGGGTGAACTTTTGGTTTATTTAATCATCATGCAGATGTTGGCAAGGGGAAACGTAGCATCATTCATTATAGAGCTAGACAGGTATGTATAGAATAACTTGAATCCATGACATTAATTCACATGCCCATCTAGTCTCTTTATTTCTACAATCAAGCATCATTATATATAGATACACGGAGTAAATCTGGCAGCATATCCCCTCATCTCGGCCTCAAATTTTAGATTTACCAAAGTCACAAAGTCCTTGATATAATCTAATAACGTAGATAACATATAGTTGGAATGCATACAATGAGATGGTGATAGCAATGAGCATGAGGGAACTGAGAAAAATGATGCATAAACACCGTGGGACTTGGATGATGATGCCCAGACGGTAGGACCAAGAAGCTTCTTCCTGCGCTCAAAATTCGTTAGCCAAGATATAATGAAGCATAAAGTAATTGAAGTATAGCAACCATAGCAAACTTAACCATGTAGAGCATAAATGACATCAAAAAGTATGGCATAATAAAGCATCAAAGCAATGACCATTATAGCGTGAAAACATGGCATTAAAGCATATACGCCATCAAAGCTTTAGTATTGTTTCCATGAGGATGGCCAACTTGGCTAATCAGTTGAAAGATTTGAATTGGAATGATCAGAATGCCCAGCAAGAATTGGCAAGAATGCCTTGTAGGAGAATGATGCGTAGGGCGGCTGGAGTAATCAAAAGATTTTGGCAATGAATTGTTCAGAATGACAAGAATAATCAGTAAGAATCATTCTGAAGGATAGAGAGAGATGATAATCGAGAGCGATCAATGTGAGTCATCAATGATGTGTGTGAGAAGAGGACTCATCCCAAGTTCCTGGTCCTTGCAAAAGAAAATGTCCCTGTAAAATAACACCATCAGAAAATACAATGTATTTTTTTTAGATTTTTGGAGTATGCAAATTTTTATGAGTTTTGAAAATATTCAAAGAAATAAAATGCATTAAACAGGAAAATGCACAGATTTCAATGCAACTGGCGTCGGATCACGGCACAAGTGATACCGGTGATGTCCTAGCGCGATAGAGATTCCATCCCCCTACCTGGGTGACGGCAGAAAGGACGATCCGAACACGAACCGACGTGAGAGGGAAACGCCACCTCGTGACCCGGCTCGAATCCACGTCGCACGAACTGAGAACCTGAGGACGTCGACACGATCCTCACGACGTGAGCGTTCCAACGGTACCCATCCGGCCTCGATCAGCAGCCGTCTGGACCACGGAACGAGAGAGGCACGTAAATCGAGAATGAAACCCCAAAATCATTCAAAAGGAGAAATGCATAGAAAATGAGGCAAATGATGACGGATGGCGACGTAGAGGGCGTCAATAGATTCCTGACAAGATGAGGAGTCCGATCCCCTACCTTTTGCGTGGCGAAGACCGCGAATCGGTGTCGAATGGGCAACGGTGGCCACGACGTCTTCTTGCTCGCACAAGTCTCCACGCTCCACGAACCGTAGGAAGAAGGGTATCCTCGCGATCTACGTGACGAGACCTTTCCATCGGTACCTCCCACACGTCGACTGGCATCCGATATGGCCACGAACCGATAATATGAGAGTGGAGGAGAGAGGACATTCAATGTGGTCTTGAATTGGTTTCTATGAATGTCATCCTATTCCAAAGAATTTCAGGCTGTGGTTTTGGCTTGCGCATAGAAAAATAACTTTTGAAGGCCAAAATCATTCATCTTCTCCTCATTTCATGCTCCATTAATGAATGAGTGAAACAAAAACAGGTAGAACACATCACTGTTAAATGCAGGATTTTTTTTGTTTACTCCCCAAAACTTCAGTAGAACTAGGTTTTATCACCCAAATCTAATCAGCTCCAAAAAGATAATTTACAACATTAAATTTAAAACTTACACGCTAAATGTATTACTGTTAGATGCTTGCTGAGCTCCCCCAGTTGGACGAGAAATGGACACTTTTAAAACCCTTCCATACTGACTGAAGTACTCCCTGCGTTCAAGTAACTGCTAGCCAGAAAGAGTAGTTCAAATGAATTATATCGAAAGAGAAATAAGAGAGAGACACCGTATTCATAAGTGATAAAGGAACCATGCAAACAAAGAGGAGATATCTGAGAGATGCAACGCACACTTTCATCAGCCAGATTTAATGGCAGTCCAATTATATACACAAGATTACGCTGAATCACTCGAACACTGTTAAGATGCTTCCTTGCCTCTACAGATGACTTAGGCTTTGCCTTCTGAGACTTCTGCTTTTTCTCAGCACTCACTTCGGCAACCACCCTGCAAAAGTAAAAATCAACAATTGGGGCTTCACCACAAGAGGGAGGCAATATAACTCTATGTAATTCAATATCATGTTCCCACAACCTTTCGCAATTGGCAGCCATCCCAACAATCCTTTCCTTATCATATGGGGTGCGGCACGCAGGGCACCGTCCCTCTGTGTCATCTTTTTCAGCCATGTCAATAATATGATGCCAACACCAAACACAAATCTGTAGAAAATAAAGAAGTATGATGTTAAAGTTCCATGTCCTGCTACCACAATTAGATTATCAACGTCCAACATATGTGTAATAGAAATAAGTTGAGAATTCTAACAGTCAACTTCAGCCTATACGTTGTTAAAATAATCTGTGTCTGGCGACCTAACAAAGGGGTAAAAAGCAACAAGTGCGGAAAATTCAGAACCTCGTAGCCGCATTTGCATGGTTTTAGCTGCTGGTCTGTCAAGTCCATCTCCTCCGCACAGAGAGGGCAAGTTCTTTCTCCGTCGTCACTCATGGTAGACCTAGAAAAGAAACGACAAGATTCAGCCATTGCACAGAAAAAAAACAACTAACAAAAGACGAGTGAAGTATAAAATCGAGATCTAATTTCGACAAAGATGAGTAACCGTGATCCCTGAAACCAAACCGCTCCAACACCAAAGAAATAACTCATCGGGCGATGGCGAAACCCTAGAAAGCATCATTTCCCAAACAGCAACACTCATCAAAGAAAAAAGAACCCCATCAGATAACACCTAAATTGACCCCGAGAGACTGTCATGTCTGCATCCGATTCATCCGCGCGGACGAACTGAAATCGCCCCAGACGCCCAGGATCCTCGCCGCTACAAACAAAATTTCCACCCCTACTCGCCCAAATCCGCGTGCCGAGAAGACGCAACACATGAGCCAACGCAAAATCCACCCAGCGGAACCGATACCCACCGATCGGCAAGGGTTCCCACCGAAGCAGAAAGGAGAAATCCACCCGACAGCACGATCGATTCCAAACAAGAAAGAACAAATCAGGAGCAGAAACATCAGAAGATCCAGAAGATCGGACTTACACTGAGGGCGATCGAGGGGGGGAAATCGGCGCCGGAGGGGAGAAACGGGGGATGCCGAGGGAGCCGCCGGGGGGGTGCTGTGTCACGAATAAGGTGTGAGAAAGGGGGGGAGAAAGCGAAACCACCACGGGTCGATAACAAAGAGAAGAAAGGGAAAAGGTCCCTCGGAGCCCTTCGCTTTCTCCTGTATCTGCTGGATTATTTTGCCAAAATCGCCAGCGCCATTTAGAATTTTAGATTTAGAACTAAGGATTTTTAGAATTCAGCCCAAAGAAGTTCCGTATTGCAGGTTACACACTCAAACTCTAATATGTTTGTAACACCCCATAACTACGCAATTATTATAGATGGGGCTTCTTCATCGAGTGGTCTATCTCTCAAAGCATCTTCACCTTCGCTAGGCATCTTTTAGCTCTTCTACGGCTCTTTTCTGGTGCCGTGCTTACCCGAATCAAGTAACCCAGGTTTCCCTTGATTTAACATTCGGCATGTCGATTTGTGCCGCCAACTCCACTTTGAGGGCACGCGGAGGGTCTTCATGAGGAGGGCCATCTCTCGAAGTGTTTTTGACTTGACTGGACATCTTTGTGTCAACTTATGGACCGTTCTGACATTCCGCGTGTGTTCGTCAGATTCTCAGGTTTTTTTGCTGATTCGGCCTTCGGCGCCAGATATCGTGCTTTTGGGCCTATTTTACGCCTATACGAAGGGTCTTCATTGAGTGGGTAACCACTGTGAAAGTTTTCATCCTACGAGATAGCCTTTAGGTCATTTACGGACCACTTCGGCACTTCGGGTGCTCTGATCGGGTCATTCAGATTTCTGCTGATTTAGCCTTCGGCTCCCTATTTTGAGGAACCAGGGGCATTTATTCATCTCAGGAGGGCTTCTTTATCATGTGGGGAATCACCTAGTACATTCTCGTCCTAGCTGGATGGGGTGTGGAGATATATCCGACAAGATTGCTTCGTTGTCGGTTCATTGGCTCCGACCATTATCTGGCCTTAGTGAGCTATAGTAGATGTTTTACTCTGAGATAATGAAATGTGGAGTCCCCGGTACTTCTTGTGAGGTGACCTGAGGCTTCAGCAGTCCAAGTGGACCCATCTTTGAGCTTTCTATGGCTTTGTCACGTTCGGGGGTTTATCATGTTTGGGGCGTGGTTGTGGTATAGTGATATTCCAGGTGTCAACAAATGCCCCCCAGCCACGGGCGTTGCGAGCAAGGGACAAGTAGCACGGGGCCCACAAATGTTTTCATTTCCTTATAGATGTCAAAAGTGGGGCCCACTTTGTTCGAGGGCTTTACCATGCGAGACTGAGTTGACAGGGCTTTGTGGGCATTGACCAGGGTCATTCGGCGTCGTGGTTTGACTCTGGACGAGTCAGAACTGAAGACGTTTGCGAGGTTGAGTCGGTTCCAATTATGCGGCCTGTGTGACGCGGGACGAGCTATAAGATGCCCTAGGACCTGTGTGACAGCAAGCACGACTTGAACCATGGACCCGAGCACTAGCGGACTGACCACGTGCGTCACTCAGATTCGGGGGTGACCCGATGAAGGAGGGGTGGACAGTGACCCATAGGCAACCTACACGGTTGGAGCCGCTAAGAGTATACGGGGGAGGACAGACCTCAGGTCTGAAGGTCGCCCGTCTCAGCCGAGGCAGAACCAGTGCCCGAGGGCGGGTATTATGACACTCTCTCACACGACAACGGTCAACACTCAATGTTCAGAAATTTTAGAATGAGCTCTCCTCACCTTCGGCGTGAGCGTGAAAAGATACTAGAAAAGCAATGCCAAGGAGCAAGGATCAGATCTATACCTTGCCGAGTCTGAAGAGACTGGCACCGATCAGAGACAAGGGCGCGCCGGGGAGCGTGCGCACCCGATGGACACATTACGTCGGGGAAGATCGGTGACGATCCCTGCTAATACAATGACTACACTCTACCTAGGGAGGGGATCACGGGGATGGGAAACCGTTACATGCACTACCCTCGCGCAGGAGGGGGGAATCGAGGGGAGGGGAAACCAAGCTGTCGACTGTACGCCTAGCTCGGACGTCCGATCGAGGTGCTGTCAATGCCTGGTCGAAGCTTGAGGGAGGTCGAAGGATGCCTGAAGGTCTGACATCGAGCCGATGTCGCTGGATGGAGGTGGTGGTCGCAGATGTAGGCCTGTGCAGTTCTGCCGCACAGGACTGGATGGTGCAGTCGTGGTGCATCGGCCGGTACGCTTGCTGTGGAACCCCAAAAGTGATGGGACCAAGTCATGGACGTAGCCGACAGGGAGCTCTACAAACCCTCAAGAGCTGGCAGCTGTCTAATCACCTCGATGGTCGTGGTCGTCAAAATGGACGGTATCGGGTTCTTGGGTGAACAGTAGGACAGGTCAACGATGGCTGGGGTGGAAGCTTCTGTGCCGATGTTAGAACAAGACAAAACCACTTGCGTTGGTTTCGTATCGTCGAAAGCCACAACTTTATAGAAGACTGATCGACCTGAAACTGAGTGGAAGAGGGAGTGTCGGGGCTGACTTGGCAGCAGACTGTCCTAGGCGAATAGAGGGCTCCGGGTCTGGCGCGACTGAGGGAGAATGGACTCCTCGGGTTCGTCGGCGCTTCGAAGAAGAAGAACTCTTGTGAAGGGAGCTCTGGCCGAGTCACACAGGGGCAGTCGGTGTCGGCGTTGCCAAGTGGCACATAGGAACAGTTGCAGTCTGGGTGTAGTTGCACGGAAACACCTGTAGCGGTTGATGCCATTGACGAATGGAGGTGGGACACTTCTGGAGCGTGGCTGACTCAAAGGTGGATGACTCTTCTGAAGACACCTCGAGCCAAATCCCACTGTGGATGCCGCTAGTGGGTCTGCCAACCGAGTCTCTGCTGCAGGCCTATAGCAGAGAGCAACAGAACAAAACTTCTTAATCCACGGGAAGACGTGGCAACGACGGGGTGGCTCCGTAACTACTGTGGATGCACTGAGCAAGGGGTGGCGAACATGGGTTGCAAAGGGAGAGGGAGCAGGGGCGTGGGGTGCTGGAGAGGTTGGCTAGGGTTAGGGTGGGGGGCGTGCTAGTTGAGGATCGGAGTCCATACGGTCTAGTACAGTCGGTAGCTGGTATAGGATTTTATGATTGTTTACTGCTTATTTCTCACATGAGAGTTAAAGTGCATTGTGTTGGCACTGTGAAAGCGGTTGCTGTTTTCATCGGAGTGCCAGAGTGGGGCCTGAGGAATGAGATAGAGAGCTTTCTTCCCCATTGATGGTGGCCTCAGTTGTGCTGCGTTGGGCAGAGATTATCGATAGGTGCGATGGTACGGTGCAGTGTTCGAGGAATCGACGGTGAGGTCAGGTGGCTGGTGAGGATTGCTTGTGGTTAGGTGGCCATGAGTGTGCTCTGAGGGAGTCATTGTCATCTTGGGCCACCCTAGCTTGAGGTTTATCCAGCCCCTGAGCTGTCAAGAGAGTGGTATGAGGTGTTGGAACCCTGATTTTGATGATGACATTCTATGAATCATGTTGGGACTAAACTACATAAGAATCTTTCACATTAAACAAACCATTTATTTGTCCAAGTGTCAAAACTCAGGTCAATGTACATATAAGCACTTGGTCATTAAGATCGATACATGTTCAGGTCGTAGTTAGATAAGGTCGATGCACATTAACACCTTCTTCACATCTGGTTATTGCACACTTCTACATTACGTCTGTAAGGTCAATGCATATTTTACGCTCAAGTCTGAAAGGTCAATGCACATTTTAGGCTTAAGTCTGACAGGTCGATGCACATTTTCATATTACGTCTGTTAGGTCGATGCATGCATATGTCTTCATTCATTCAGGTCGATGCATCCTTATACTATATTGAAAATAAGGTCGATGCATATTCTTGCATGAAGTCTCACAGGTCGATGCATACATACACTAGTAGTGCATCAGGTCGGTGCACGAGTAACCTTGTGCTAAGCAAGGTCGATGCACATTGCATCTTGCATAAAGCAAGGTTGATGCACATTACATCTTGCGCAAAGTAAAGTCGATGCACACTGCATCTTGCATAAGGCATGGTCGATGCACATCCTTACACTCACTCCATAAGACCGACGCTCATGCAAGTGTTGTGCACATCAAGTCGATGCATGTTTTGCAGCATGTTCTACAGGTCGATGCACGTATTATAGCATACTCTACAAGGTCGATGTATATTCTTTGGCATGCTGTACTCGGTCTGTGGACATGTAGAGTCTAAGGTCTATGCATATATAGAGTCTGTGCATATACACATGTCTGTGCACATGAAGAGTCTGTGCACATATAGGTCTACACATATCTAGAGTCTATGCACATATAGGTCTGCGCATATCTAGGGTCTGTGCACATGGAGAATCTAGGTCTATGCACAAGTAGAGACCAGGGTTGATGCACATGTAGAATTCAGGTCATCAAGTCTATGCATCAAGTCCATACTTTAAGACATTTGCATAATCATACATTTCTTTGGTCTGAGCATTTGATTTCTATGAAATTGTGTAAGTATGCATTCTCATAAGCAATAATGATGAAATGGTGTTTGACGAAATGACTTATTCTTATATTGACAAGGATTCAGTCAAACACTTAAAGGACTGAGAGTAGCAAAAACTCAAGTGGGCACGTGATCCAAGAATCAAGTTTACGAAACACGTGATCCAAGGTGGCTTGCTCTCCAAGATTGATTAGCCACGTGGTCTCGTCCCATCTACCAGATCTAACACGTGGACGTATCAAGCCACTTTTCTGAGAAAGCCATTGGCAAGAATTCTCCCTCCATGCGCCAGAGCAAAACTGTGAGGGGTCCATATCATCTGGGTCACTGGTATAAAAAAGAGGATCACATATAGGAGTAAAGAAAATGAATGAAGGAAAACAGCAGTGAAGGCAAGTGCAGAAGAAGATATATTAAGAGGAAGAAAAGTAGAGGAAGCAGAGGCAATTGAAGAAGAAGAGATCTGAGAGCAGTGAGAAGCATCTGAGAGAAAAGTAAAGAGTGTGAGAGTTTTCTGCAGAAAGGAAAAGGAGCTTCAAAACAGAGTATCGTAGAGGAGGATAAGAAGTGAGAACTATTGCAGTCATGATTTCTAGATCAGATCTAGAATCGTTTGCTCATTCCTGAGCTACATTATTTTCTTGCTACATCTGTTTCTCATTTTCAGTCATTTGCAACTTCTTTTTAACATTATCTTTCAAGCTGTTAGTCAGTAGAGCAAGCTGTGACGCTCAGCGACGAGGATTAGCTCCTCGGATAGCAACCTGTGGTGCTCAACTGTTAGCAAGCTGTTAGGCTCAGCGGATCAAGCTGTTAGTCAGCGATTGTAGGGATTCATCCCCAAAGTTGTGGATCAGCGGTCAAGTTGTGTTTCAGCAGAAGCCACACTCAGGTTTGAGTGTGGGGTGGATGTAGGTCTCAAGGTTGAGACTGAACCACCTAAAAAATCTTTTGTCTCTCGTGTGATTGTTTGTCTACGTATTGCTTAGATGGATGCATGATTAGGATTGCTATCTGTTAGTTTACAATTCTTAATGCAATTACAGTCTAATGATCTGAGTGCTTCATCAGCCAATCAGTATATCGAAAGATGTGGCAGGAAGGATAGGTCAGCTCTATCTGGAATGTTACCTCTTGCATGAGGAGCTCTTAGATCAAACCTCCACCTAGTACGACATTTGGCTGTTTGAGCACTTTTCTCATTCGAGTGGGAATTGCTGGTGTGCATTCCATAAGAAGAGCTTTGCTAGTACTTTAGATTAGTAAGAGTAGGTTTTATTGTTTAAATTCCAAACATTTAGCTTGAGATGAAAATGGCTTTGTGAGCCTTCATGAGTTCCTACTTTTGCAATAATGAATGCTATCAAACTATTTGCCAATCCAGGATTTTGTTATCATCAAAATCACCCGGAGAGACTCAACAATCTCTCCCTTTTTGATGATGACAAAACTTTAGATTATTTTGTACATTGGCATGCTTTTAGGCAAAATAGGAACCTGTAAAACATCGCATTCTGTTCGAGCAAAGATCCACATGATTCTTGTACGAGGTGGAGTTTACACTCACGCATAGTGAAAGAATTCAAACTAGCGGGCCGGTCCTTCATCCAACACCATTTGATATATATAGAACCAATAGAGTAAACCAATAGAGTATAATAGATATTCCGTCAAGCCAAAATATTGCAAACCATTCAAGCATATTTGCCACAGTCACATGAAATGAAATGAGATTGAAGAGCCAAAATGTATATCCAATACCAAGTGCATTCATTCAATTCTTTTCAAGTTCAATACATGGTCTGGTCACATGAACTCACATGGCAAACGACTTAACTAATGCAAATGCAAAAGCAAAAGCAAATGCCAAATGGCATACTCATACATTCACGCATGCATAAAATATACATTGACCTAATAACTACTTCTCCCCCTTTGTCATCATCAAAGAGGGGAGGGGATACAAGAAAAGTGGACCAAAAGAGAACAACAAGACCCAAGAACAGCGACTAAGGTGAAGAACCAGAAAGTCCTCAGTGGCCGTCTGCTGGAGGTGGCTGATCGCCAAGGCGGCGACAGATATCTTCAAGATTGTGATCTTGAAACTGAAGGTGATGCTGAATATCTGCAAGGGAGGTCGCTTGAGCCTGGCCATGGCACTGAAGGGCCAAAAGTGTGCGGTTCATGAGATAAAAAAATGTGGCCTGAATCTTCGTGGCTAGAGGAGAGGGTAGCCACTTGGGTGGACAGGTTGGCCATATTGGTGGAGAGAGTGTCCAAGGCGGTGGAGAAGGAATCCATTCGTCCAGTCATGGTGTTCATAAAGGTGTCGAGTCGATCAAGTGATGACCCAAACCAAGTGTCAAGGTTGGAAACTTGTTCCCCAAAGACATCCATACGATTTTTGAACCCAGAAAAATGCCTATCCAAAGTCTCATAATCCACCCAAGAAGGTGGTCCAGCACCTTGTGTAGAGGACTCCCCGTGAAAGAACTACGGTGGAGATGGCATATCCGAAGCTGTAGGTGGAGAAGGAGGTGGCTCCTACTGTGGTGGAGGAGGGGACTCCTCGACTTGAGCTGGAAGAGGGACTTGGGCTTGATCCTACTCCTGTTGATCTTGGTCCTCTTCCACATTTTCTGATTCACCTCCATAGATTCTGACATTTCTGTATAAGACTCCATCTGGACCCCACTCATACCCAAAAGATGAGTGGAGTTTGTGCTGATTGTAGATATCATCTTTTCGGATGTAAATGTTAACTTCCCCGGCCAAACCAACTCCAACATGATGAAAGACACTAGTCAACTGTGAGGCATATGGCTGGGATCGTCTTCTTTGGGTACAGCATGACCCAATTAGATCCGTCATAAGGCGTCCCATATGAATGGGTATCCCACTCAAAACATGATAGAATAGAAACTTGTGCACCTCAGTTACAGCATCTCTACTCCCACCCCTAGGATAGATAATAGTGGTGAAAATGTGATGCAGAATCCGTTGCAATGGTGGGAAATAGTTGGCATTTAGAGTGATCAAAATATTGACTCCGTGAACATAATCACAGTACGTCATGAGCATGAATGTGTCCTCCACAGCACCATGACCATACGCCATATCTTCCCCTCTAGCTAAAACACCTAGGGCACTTGCAAATAATTTTGGATTGATTGTAAACTCCACTCCTTTCATAATGGTAAAGAGACGGTCATCCCTCATATTCAAGTTGTCATAGCACTCCTGAACTAAGCTTGGATAATACAAGGGATATCTCGTTGCGAAATCAATCCATCCACTTTGAACCTCAAATGCCACACTTAAATCCAGAAGGATGTCATTTAGCTCATCAACATCGACCCCGAGTATAGGTCGTGGGCGCATCGACTGTGCCCCTGGAGGTGCAGCTGCCCATTGTGGTGGAGGAGCCAGAGCCTCAGCTCTTCTGGCACTGGACGCCCCTAGGGTAGAGCGCCGAGAACTTCTTCTAGGCGCCATCTAGACAGAAATCGTAGTAGAAAACCTAAGGGGAACAAAGATCCTTCCTCGGGGAGGAATGGAGTGAAAAGATGCACCAAGATACCATAGAATGGGTTGCTCCACACATTGGAACCCAAGGAATGGCTTCAAGGTCGCACAATCCACTGTGGAGATTTCATCTCGAAGTGATGACGAGCACACCAGATCTTGTGCGGATGGAAGAGGAATGAGATTCTAGGGCTTGAGAGGAGGTGCATTGGGATTTTTAGGACTGGAGTGAAGTTGTGAGTGAGAAGAGGTGAGAAAGTGAGTGAATGTAGGTGAAAATACCCTTAAAATGGACTTTGGACATGGGTTCGGCCAGCCAGTTCACCGATTTCGGTCGACCAACGTTGGTCGGTCGCTTGACTGAACGGGTTGACCCCCCTAATTTTCAGCATTTTTTTCGATACATACTCCTTTTTTTGAACACTTTCATCCCTTTTTTTATACATCCTCCTTTTTCCTTTTTTTATACATCCTCCTCTTTTTTTTTTTACTCAAAGGAATGTGTGTCCGTCACTGAACTCGGCCTCGGCCACTGCACCACTGCCTCGACCTTAGCCGGGTCCACGGAAACACCATCACCAGAGATCACATGCCCCAAAAAGTGCACCTCTCGGCCACAATCCTTTTTTCTATAACCAGGAGTAGAAAAACAACATGAAAAGATCAAGAAAGAAAGCAATTGTCTGGTTTATTATTCAATAATTCTGCAGCTTTCATAGTTGCAGTCGCTTAATTGCGTATTAAATTGCCTTCTCATGGACCTTCAGCAATATTATTGCCTTTTAGGGAGCACCACATTGATACCACCTTGACCCATCTCTGTGCAACACTGAACTAGATTCAAGAGCACACTTTCACATCTTTGTTTACATACTAAATTGCAGTGTGGTACTTTCCTTCTTTTGTTCATTTCTTTATTATATATCATAAATTATACAATCTAGAGATATCAACAAGGAATTAGAAATCAGATTTTTGAAGTTTTGAACTGGGCAGCCTTACGTGGTTATAGTTCCAGTCCAGTCCCAGTTTTTGGGTAATACCAGCTGTCTCATGTTAATTCGCCCAGTTAAAACTAAACCAGTTTCCACTGATTGGATCTGCTTCTTCTGGTTCTGACAGTTTTTATCTAACATGATCATTTGGAGAACACATCCGTTTAATCAAATGCTTATGCATCATTACTTGTTGACAATGTGGTTAATGAAAGATTCTGCTTCGCAGATTTATAATGCACATTGATTATCCTTCACCTTTATATTTTTTGAAAGTGGGTGGTACCACTGTATGTATTAAATGAAAAGATGTACAAGTGTTGCCAAAAACCTCCCAAAAGGATGCCCTGTACAAAAAATGACACCAAGGCGGTGTGGCGTGGTCTTCCCCCCTCCCCCTCAAAACAAAACAAAAAGAGGTGAGTTTAGGGCATTCACATCACATAGTAACTCTGCCCATTCCCTCACTCTAGTACAAATGAAAGAAATAAGTTCCTTTCACGTTATAAGGTCCAAAGAGTGACATGCAAGATGAGGCACCAAATCATACGATCACCTCTGAGGGGCCAATTCCTACCTCAAGTCCCAATAAAGTGCTACACGCCAGTCTACCAGCCGAGTACACACCAAGCTCTCGTAGCCACACCCTCCCACACTGCCTGCGAGTAGGGGGAGCTTACAAACAGGTGGTCTACGGTCTCGTCGTCCATGCCACACAAGCAACAGGTCGTCTAAATATCTGATAGGAAGTGAAGGAGCCTGTCTCGGGTGGGAAGCCTCCCGTGGGAGATCCTCCAGACGAGAAGCTTCATTTCCAACGTGCTCCTCGGTCTCCAGATGTGGGGGTGAGGCTGTGTCGCACCTCGCCGTTAGAGATGATGGAGTAGGCAGAGCTGACAAAGAAGGTCCCATCTTTGCCCCACCTCTAACTCCACGCATCCTCCCTGCAGGGGTGCCGGGCAAAGTCGAGGAGAGTGAGGAGGAGGTCTTGGAACTGCTGCATCTTGGCACTCCTGAGGCCTCTCTTGAAGGTCGGCGCCTAGGTGCCCCCAGAGGTGGGGATCAAAAGCCCGAGCAGCTGACCTTCAAGGGTCAGCCGCGATCGCAAACGGACCAGGAAAGGAAGCCTCCAAAGTAAATTCGCCGCACCATCTGTCCTTCCAGAAAAGGCAATGGTTGCCTTTTCTTAGACGAACCCATACGCCAGAAGAGATGAAGTCCCTACAGGAGAAGATGTCGTGTGCAATAGGAGACGTCTGGGCTGGGACTGGAAAGTCCAAGTCCCAAACTCCTCCTGCCGAAGTACCTTTGTCTGATGACTTGTGCCCAAATACCATCATCCCTTATTCCCCAGCCTTCATAACCACTTACTCAAGAAGACCAAATTGCAGTCGCCCACATTCTTGATCCCAGTACCCCCTTGTACCTTAGGAATAGCCACCCTCCCCCACCTGATGTTGTGCCAACCCTTACATCTCCCCTCACTCCCATGCCAGGAGAACTTCTCCTGAATGGCTTTGATTTTTCTCATCACAGTCTTTGGAATGCGGAACATAGAGAGATAGTAGATAGGTAAGTTGTCCAAGACCGATCTACAATAATGTCCATATAGGATACCAACCTCGCCTTCCAGCTAGTCAGTCTCGCCTCATACGTCTTGGTAATAGGAAGTCAGTCAGCACACCGAAGAGCCCCAGGGGTGAGACGGAGACCCAAGTATGTGATAGGAAAATCCCCTATCTGACAACCCAGGATATGAGCCACCCTTTGAAGTGGCATGGTTTGCATATTAATCTCAACAATCAAACTCTTGTTGAAGTTAACCTTCAAACCAGTAGTCTCTTCCAGCAACTCGAGTAAAATTCTCGCCACATACATCTCCCTTTCATCTTCTGCTAGGAACAATATAGTATTATTAGCATACTACAAATGGGCCATCTCTCCCAGCCTGGAATCCCCTGATCAAACTTGCAGACTCGGCTCTCTGCCATGCCCTGCTAGAACATTAGCCACAAGGGCAGAGAGATGATGAGACATAGGATCTCCCTTCCTGAGTTCCTTGCCACTGTGAAAAAACGAAGTAGGCTTCCCATTAACAAGAGTCACAAATGAAGTAGAAGAGATGCAAGACGTGATCTAGCCGATTCAAGTATTCCCAAAACCCATATTTCCAAGTGTTGTAACCGGAAATATACGGTATACATGTACATAGGCTCCGCAGCCAGTGTGTTGGCTCAGTCCGACACGTTCCAAGGATGGAGAGCAACGTGTAGTCTTCGCAGATCTATCTCCATTCACTCTAGCAGAATGCAAGGCCGATGCGGTTCTCTATTTCAAGGGAATCAGCCCTTTCCCTATGATTAAGAGCAAGAGCAACAGCTGGCTCTCAGAAGAAGAAGAGGATGACCTCTTCTCCATCGACGAGGAAAAGGCTAAGCTTTACCGATTGTGCCTTAGCGCCAAGTCAACCACAGACTGTCCTGAGAGGCGTAAAGTCAATTTCGAGGCTAACCTCATTAGCCGAGCAATCGACAAGAGCATACGCCTGCCACCGAACTGCATCCAGCTCGAGTATGCCTCAGACGAGCACAGGTTCGAGCAGCTCACGACGTTCATCGTCACTTATAAGCTGTAACACCGGTCCAAGAGAAGGGCTAGAAGGGACAAGTCCATCATTTTCTACAAAGGAGACATGATCCCTCCCGTCCCACCAGAAGATGACTTTGGCCGGTCCAGACAAACTGACAACGTCCCTGAAGCCGTTCAAATTCTGGGTGACCTATCACCTCACATCCAGGAGATGTGCTTCAAGTAGCACATTCCTCTGTGGCAGAGCTCCGCACAATAGAAGTATTTCCAAAATCTTCAGACACCCTCACAAGTCTGGTGGCAACCCCCGTTCTCCCAGAAAGACACTAGAGGTCTCGGCTATGACCAAGACTCAGACTTCTGTGTCTACCACGCTGTCCATACTATAGGACCGGTGCAACCAGCCACTGACCCGGTTATCGCCAACACCAAGTTCGACAGCTCAGGAGACGAGGGAGAGGAGATTTTAATCCCACTCCCAGCTAGGACCAGTGCCCTAGTTCCAGCACCTGACGAGGCATCCTCGTCCGTCCGTGAAGATGTCGAGATGGAGGAGACTCCTGCGGCCTCTCAGCCAATTGAAGAACCTAGCTCACCACACTTTCCCCATGAGGAAGGTCCCCAGGACAAAGATCGTGAGGCATCAGTGGCGTTGGCAGACAACTCCGACCAAGCCTCTGGGATGCCAACCGACACCTGCCAATCCGACATGGACAGCCTGACACAACCTCTGTCCGGACCCAGTAGCGACAGCCTTGCAGTCCCATCCGCTTCAACTATCGGCTCCGAAGACCCAACGGGTGTACGAAGCTGACACCGACAATGAAGACTTCATCGACTTTCAGCCCGCACCTCCTGAGCTGGAGGATGGTGGCAAGGCAACCGTCGATGAGCTTGTCGAAATCAATCTGGGTGAAGATGGAGCCCCTTAGCCAACATTCCTCAATGCTCTCCTCATCGGAGCAGAGAGGCAGGACTACAAGCAACTCCTGCCCGAATACAAACACTGCTTCGCCTGGACGTACAAAGAGATGCTGGGGTTAGATCCCTCCGTAGAGGAGTATGACCTAGCTGTATCTCCCTTAGCCACACCAGTCAAACAACCCTAGTAGCGCATGCGCCATGAGCTGGAACTTCAAGTTGTGGCCAAGGTCAATAAAATGGCAGAGGTAGACTTCATCGAGCCATGCATCTACCCGATCTGGCTCGCCAACATAGTCCTAGTCAAAAAGAAAAATGGTCAAGTCTACATCTGCGTCGACTTTTGGGATCTCAATAAAGCCTGTCCAAAAGATGGCTTCCTAGTTCCAATCACAGGAACAATGGTCGATATGACCACCGGACATGAAGCTCTGTCTCTCATGGATGGGTCATCAGGTTATAACCAGATCTGGATGTCCTTGAAAGACAAGAATCACACCGCCTTCAGATATCCCAAAGGGATCTTCAACAACAAGCGCATGCCCTTCGGTTTGAAGAATGCCGGTGCTACCTACCAGAGGGCCATGACTAAAATCTTCGACGAGATGCTGCACAACATTGTCGAATGCTATGTTGACGGCCTCGTCGTCAAGACCAGAAGGCGATAAGACCACATACGTGATCTGCGTCAAGTCTTCAAGCATCTCTGACAATATGGGCTCAAGATGAACCCCATGAAATGCGCCTTCGGCGTATCCAACGGGAAGTTTCTCGGTTTCATTGTTCGATACTGAGGAATCGAGGTGGATCCCAACAAGATCAAAGCAATCCGAGAGCTACCACCACCCAGCAACCTCACCGAACTCAGGTCACTCCAAGGTAGACTGACCTACATTCAGAGGTTCATCTCCAACCTCTCCAGTCGATGCGTGCCTTTTAGCAAACTGATGAAGAAAGACACCCCCTTCATATGGGACTCAGAATGTCAGGCAGCTTTCGAGCATATGAAGGAGTACCTCCTCACTCCTCCAGTCCTAGGGGCGCCTGTCAAGGGTAGACCCCTCATACTCTACAGAGCCGCCATGGATGCCTCGCTGGGAGCTCTGTTGGCACAAGTCAATGAAGAAGGTAAAGAGCAGCCACTCTATTACCTTAGCCGGAAGCTAATCGACATCGAGTATCACTACTCCCCCATGGAGAAAGTATGCTTGGCATTGGTGTTTGCCGTCAAGAAATTGAGGCACTACCTCCTGTCTCATCGGGTTGAGCTTATATCTAAGCACGACCCCCTGAAGTTTCTTCTCAGACAACCCGTTCTCTCAGGACTACTGGGGAAATGGACACTCTTGCTCATGGAGTATGACATTACTTATGTCCCTAGAAAAGCAATTAAGGGGCAGGGTATGGCTGAATTTTTGGCAGCCCATCCAGTACCAGAAGATTCTCCCTTCAACGCGGAGCTTCCAGACGAAGAGTCTCCTTGCCTTTGCAGCTACGACGCTACTTCTTCTGGAGAGCCGAAGATGATTCTGTTCCGAGGTGGTAGACCAAGAAAACCCAGTTCGTGAATGCTAGTGGTGCAGGGCCACCCACCGGGAATACCGGAATAGGCCCCCAAGACGCAAAGTCTATAGTGAAGGTCGGTGGCTGGGTGACTCGAGTGTAGGCCTTCGCCTGAGTGAATAGTAGTGTTACAGATGCTCGTAATGATGTGCTTGCACATGGAGTTGACACTGCAGGGGGTACCGAGATGCTAGTGACCCAAGGCCTTGAGCCTAGACTGGGAGCTGGCGAGACCAGAAGGTGTGATAGGAGGCCCTCGGTCCATGTCGGGGTCACTGTGTCCCATACAGGCTAACCAGTGCTGGGAATCGACGTTGTCAAGTTGTGGGAGCAGTGCCCCTGAGATAAATCCGAGAGATCCGGAGCCTGACATGGATCAGTCATGCTAGACGTCATCCGTGGGAAACCCCGGGATTGTATGCCCGGTCTGGATGCTGAGACACCTTGCACCAGGGATTGAGAACCTGAGTGGGGCGTTTGCTCTTCTGAGGTTCGAGTCAAGAGGCCTGAATGGGGTGCTGAGGAGCCATTCCCCCGGGTCAGGGGACCCGTGTGGGGAGTCGGCTCGGTGGAGGCTCAGGGTTGACGGCCCGAGTAGGGTGCTCAGGAGTCGAACACCTTGGGGTGGAGACCCACGCCGGATGGTGACTTGGCCGGGGCTCGGGGCTGGAGGCCTGAGCGAACTACAGAAGTGGAGATCGGAACTCAGGACATGAGGCCTACGTTGGGAGTCGGTCGAAACTGGGCCCGGGGGCTGGCACTTGCCTGGGCTAGGGCTGGTCCGGAACCACTACAGGGACTGGTAACGGGAGACCCGAGCCTGACGCTCAGTCTGGCTGTCAAGACTGGTGACTGGTGTGGCGCATTAGTGGCGCCAAAAGAGACGGGAGCTGGGGGTGGCGGCAGAGCAGCCACGGGGACCACACCCAAAAAGTAGGGCGATCCGACGATCGGGGTGAAACTGCTGAAATCGATCGACACCGCCAAGTAGCCCACCCGTGCGTGGGTGACGACGACGATGGGACCGTAGGTAACGGCTGCCATAGTTGTTGAAGCACCAGACGAGCTGGGACAACCGCCGCTGACAGTCGTCGAACACGATCCGACAACTGGGAGGCGAACTGGAAGCTGCCGGAAAGTTCAAACAGGTGCTCTTCTTCTACCTCTCTTGCAAGGATAGGAAAAGGGCACCAGGGCTTTAGGGCTGGCATGAACTTTCTCTTCAGCAAAAAGAAGGAAGGCGGGAGACGTCCCATAGGGCATGCCATCCTTTTGTTCGTGCACGGGTGGGGTTGTCATCGGCGCGACGCAGTGTGCGGTGACCGGAGTGAGGGGTAGGATATAGCTACAGGAGAGAGGCCAGAAGGTGGTGTATTTTGGGCACTCCCTCTTATGACAGTATCTATCTCAGAGCGGCATCGTGCACTCCCCTTTTTCGGAGAGTCGAGGGGAGACCGAGTGACATGGGAGGTTTTCAGGTTTAAGGGGAAACATGGCTGGGATGCGGGCATGCCAGTCAATTTCTCGACAATCACCCGTGGAATCGAATGTTTAACCAGGGATGCGCCACCAGGGTGCAGCACGTGGACTCGAGGGGTGAGGTACACGTGGAGGGAATGACGGTTCCAAGGGTGCGAGTGCATAGGCGACTATGGGGAGTCGTGTACAGGACGTCTTTCCCCACCGATCGCAAGCAGTCGGTGTTTATTTACATCGGATTGAATCCGAACACCTTTGTTCTATGCTGAAGAGAAATCTGTATGTTCCTAAAGTCCTGGGTGGAGAGCAGGGAGCACTTCATAGCTGTAGGTTCGCACTGAGCTAGATGGTGTTGGCTGGGTTTGGAGGTACGAGGAATTCACGCTAGGTGACACATAGGGGGATTGAGGGCCTGAACGTGGATGCGAGCGCATTCGTCCAAGTTGCAGTATAATTTTCGAGAGCTATATGACTTTACAGGCAGGCCATAGTGGCCAAGGTACAACTGGTGCAAGTCACGGGGCAGTTTTGACGCGCTGGTCGGTCCCCGGGTCAATGCGTGACAAAGCAGATATTCGCGTGTTTTACAGAGGGCTCCTCTCGTGGCGTGGGCCATGTTTGCTCCGCTGAACGAGGGGCTACAACTACATGGCTGGAGAAAGCATCAGACTGGCGGCCGGGCGAGGGTCCATGGCTCGAGTCGAGCGGTCGGACATGGCCGCGCGACTGCGGGGAGACGTGACGTCATGGTGCGTGCATGGTTGCGGCTGACGGGCACACGAAGGGAAATCCCGGCATGAGGGGGCGTTCACCCTTGTCATAGCGTCTCACCCGTGGTGGGGATAGACTTGTGTGTGATGGCTAAGCACCATGTGAGGAAAGTACAAGTGACATGCCCTCGGCGTCCTTAGCCGACGACTAAGTCACCCACACACAATTCTCCTTGCTGGTTGCCTTGCTGTTGCTTGCAGCTTGGAGATCCTGGAGCTTGGATTGATCCCTGTGTGTATGCGAATCTCCACCCCTTGAGCTTCTAAGGGGATTTTATAGGAAAATTGGAAGGTCAGGGAAGGGTTTAGGCGGGCTGAGGTGAATGGTTCAACCTAGCCCGGGTAAACCCTTGGAATAGTGCATGGCTGAGTAGGGGAGGGAGGGTTTAGGCGGACCAGCCCATAGGACAGCTTGAGCTTCCTCCAGGGTGACCCAGATCCTTCTCAAGTCTGACTGCTGGTCTCCCTCGTCCTTGTTCCTCCGACGGGAGTTGGGAGCTTGAGTGCCAAACCGACACTGGTGCTTTCTGGCCGTTGCTGAAGCATCCGCCCGCTTAAGTTCCTCCTTGTCTTCCCGAGTTCAACGCAGGAGGCTAAAGCGATTGGTGATGGGGACCGTAGGGACGATCCGTTCAGGAGGAATAATGGGTTTCCCCCTATCCAGGCAAATTCGTAGGTCTCCGACAAGAATGGTCTTGCCGGAGTTGCTGGTGGTAGCAATGGGTCGCTTGCCTTTACAGCAACGACGGTGCTTCTTCTGGGGAGCAGAAGACGACTCCGCTCCAAGGTGGTAGGCCAAGAAAACCCAGCCTGTGGGTGCTGGTGGCATAGGGCCGTTCATCGGGAATACTGGGGTAGGCCCCCGAGACGCGAAGTCTGTAGTGAAGGTGGGCGGCTGGGTGGCTCGAGTGTAGGCTTTCGCCCGAGCCGACAATAGTGTTGCGGACGCTCGCCGCGACGTGTCTGTGCCTAAAGTTGTCACTGCAGGGGGTACCGGGATGCCGATGACCTAAGGCCATGAGCCTGAACTGGGAGCTGGCAGGACCGGAAGGCGCGACAGAGGGCGCTTAGTCCGTACCGAGGTCACCGTGTCCCACAAAGGCAGACCCGTGCTGGGATCAGCGTTGTCGGATTACGGGAGGAATGCCCCCGAGGTAGAGCCGAGAGATCCAAGGCCTGATGCGGACCACTCGTAACAGACATCATCCGCGGGAAACCCCAGAGTTGTATGTCTAGTCTGGATGCTAGGACGCCTCGTGCTAGGGGTTGGAGACCCGGGCGAGGCAGTCGCGCTTCTGCGGTTCAGGTCGGGAGGCCCGAACGGGATGTTGGGGAGCCCTGCCCCTGGGCTAGGAGGCCCATGTGGGGAGCTGGCTCGGTGGGAGCTCGGGATTGACGGCCCGAGCAGAGTGCTGAGGAGCCGAACACCGTAGGGTGGAGACCCACTCTGGGAGTCGACTTGTCTGGGGCTCAGGGCTAGAGGCCCGAGCGAACTGCAAGACTGGAGACCGGAACCTAGGACGTAAGGCTTGCTTTGAAAGCCAGTCGAGACTGGGCCCGGGGACTAATGCTTGCCCGGGCTGGGACTGGTCTGGAACCCCTATGGGCACTGGTGGCAGGAGAGTCGAGCCTAACGCTCAGCCTAGCTATCGGGACTGGTAGCTGGCGTGGTGCCCTGGTGGCACCAGAGGAAATAGGAGCTGGAGGTGGCGGTGGGGCCGCCACATGGACCACACCCAAGAAGTAGGGTGATCCGACGGCTAGGGTGAAACTGCCGAAAGTGATTGTCACTGCTAAGTAGCCCACCCGTGCATGGGTGGCGATGGCGATGGGACCGTAGGTGACGGCCGCGATAGTTCTTGGAGTCCTAGATGAGCAGAGGTGATGGTCGGGCGTAGTCATCGAATGCGGTCTGGAAAATGGGAGATGAACTGGAAGCTACTGGGAAGTACAAACGGGTGCTCTTCTACTGCCCCCTCCTGCATGGATTGGAAAAGGGTACCCGGACTTTAGGGCTGGCACGAACTTTCGCATCAGCAAAAAGAAGGAAGGCTAGAGACGTCCCACTGGGTGTGCCATCCTTTTTGTTCTATCCCGGGGGGGTTCCGCTGGGGCCGATGTGTGCGGTGACCGGAGTGAGGGGTAGGACACAGCCACGGGAGGGATGCTGGAGGTTGATGGGCCTCGGGCACCCCCTCTCATGACCGAATTCGCCTCAAGGCGGCACCGTGCACTCGCCTTTTATGGAGAGTCGAGGGGAGACCGAGTGACACGGGAGGTTTTCCAGGTTAATGGAAAATGTGGCTGGGATGTGGGCACGTCAGTCGATTTCTCGATAATCACCCATGGAACCGAATGTTTAACTGGGGATGCGCCACTAGGGGAGGTACGTGGACTCGGGGGATGAGTGACACGTGGAGGGAAGAACGGTTCTGTGGGTGCGAGTGCGCAGGTGACTGTGGGGAGTCATGTACAAGATGTCTTTCCTAACCAACCGTAAGTAGTCGGTGTTTATTTACATTGGATTGAATCCGAAGACCTTCATTCCATGCCAAAGCGGAGTCCGTATTCCTAAAGCCCGGGATGAAGACTCGAGAGTACTTTGCAGCTGTAGGTTCGTCTCAGACTGGGTCATGTTGGCTAGGGGTGAAGGGTGCTGGGGGTTCACACTGGGTGACACAGAGGGTAGCTGGAGGCCCGAACGTTGATGCGAGAGCATACGTCCAACTGGCGGTGTAACACTGAGATGCATATATATTTACAGGCGGGCCGTGATGGCCTGGGTACAATAGGGGCCTGCCTCGGGACAATTCCGATGTGCTAGTCGGTCCCCGGGTCGATGCATGACATATGAGTTCATGTGTGTTTCACAGAGAGTTCCTCTCGTGACGTAGACCATGGCCGCGGTGCCAAACGGGGGCTTGTGGCTAACTCTACGATTGAGGGGACACATCGGTCCAGTATATGGACGAGGGTCGATCACGGCTCGAGTCGACCGGTCGACATGGCCTTGTTACTGAGAGGGAGTATGATGTCATGACGCAGGCATGGTCGTGGCCGACGGGCACGTGAGGGGCGACCCCGGCATGAGGGGGCGTCTACCCTTATCGTAGCGTCTCACATGAGGTGGGTGTGGACTTGTGTGAAAGCAGCACGTGTGGTTCACCACCCAGCCAATGTGATCCACATGATGGCGGCATTCTCTCTTTCTGATGATGAATCGGAAGATCCCAACGCCAACCAGAGAGAGTGTTCGATCTGGTATCCAGGATGGCAGCCCTAGCATGATCGTAGACCCCTCTCCTTCCCTAGGGAAAGAACCCGGTGGCTCTTCTACGTCCTCATCGAGCGGGCGCAAATCTTTCCCCGTGATCAGCCAGCAGACTACACTCAGTGGGACTTTAACCACCCCCAGTACTATCCCTTTCATGCACGAATCTGCCATGCGATCGAGTCTTGTGAGGAAGTCCAATACCTCATCCAAGAACAGATCCGGTGGGAGCAAATTGATGCCAAAGGGAATTCCATGGCACTTGTTCGGCTGCGGCGAGCGGTCGAAGATACCCTGAGCACTGCCAGAAATGCACCAGAGCGGCCTGATCCTCCCCAGAAAATGGGCACGGGCTGCCTTACCAACATACTCTGGAATGGCTCGAGTTTCGGACTGATAATCGGGAGGCTCTCGAACGACTGTGGAGACACAGGGAGCAAGATGCTAGCCGAGAGGCGGGATCGAGTACTTTCTCGGCTAACGTCATCCACCCTCCTGCCCCTCCGGCCTCTCTCGAGGCTCCGGCACCACAGGCTGGTCAACCAGCCCTTGCCACTCCGGCCACACAATGGCAACCCTGGCAAGAGCTAGAGTCTCTACCCTTCTCCAAGGAAGAAACTGCAAGGCTCCTTCGAGTCCTTCTCGGTCGAGAGGATGTCCTGGTAGGTGAGACCCAGACGGACTCTTTGAGCCCCTCTCATCCTCCCCCTACTCTACCTCTGTCTTCGATGCTCAAGGACAGAAAGGGGAAGTAAAAGTTGAGCGAGACCTCGGCTCTGCCGGACCAAGTCCTCCCCACAGCTCGCAAGCCGGGTCCGCCATCACAAAGGCCCTCCGGCGTGCGAGATCAAGATAGCCACCGAGGGCAACAACGCCCCCAGATGTCGTCAGGCGTCACCCGACCCTGCCCTCAGCCAGACCACATGGGTAAGACTGTGAAGCAAGATATTGGACATGCTCCTCGGGCCCCTCCTCAGCAGAAATTCCAACCACCGCGGCTAAGGATCAAACCGCGCACATGTCTTCGGACACCAGTACCAGTACGACAGTTCAATAGGGGAAATCTTCCTCACCACCACGGCTAAGGCATCAAACCACGCACATGTCCTCGGACGCCAGCATGAGTCAACCAATTCCCAGTAAACTCTCTCAACAACTGCGGCAAAGGCGACAAGTCGCGTCCACGTCTTCAGATGCCGGCCCCAGCATCCCCGCATACTAGGAACTACCACTCGAAGTTATCGAGCAGGCAATCAACGCCACCTTCCAACTACAACAATCGGAAGGTGCCTAGATTGAGATCCAGGCAAAGAGGAGTCGTCGACCGCGTCCTACAAACCCAGTGGCTCGACGATATCTCCACGGGGATCTGTCAACTCCAGTTCCAGTGCCTCCTCCTCCTACTCCCCTGGAGAGGCCATCGCCAAGAAACAAGAGAGGAATAGAAGGAAGAACCTCAAGAGGCGACTCAAGAAGCAAGCCGAACAAGCAGCTGCCTTGCAATCCCCAGCAAAGCTGACGCCTTTCCAGAGGTTACAGCGGCTTATCGACAACCTGGAGGAATACATTCCTCTCTGCCCTACCGGGCCCATCCCACTCAATAGCTACATCCCTTGGGAAGATATGTAGAAACGAGCTCACCTCAGAGACTGGGTCCACGAAATGATCCAGAAGGTCATGGAGGGTGAAACTCTCCGCACCCCAGAAGAGTTCTCCTTGTTCTATAAGGACAAGGAGATCACTATGGAACAGCTGGAACAGATGCTTTGTGGCTGCACCTATAACATGGTGGCTATTCCACCCCCAGACAACATCAATGCCTCCCAACGAGGCATGCCGATAGCATCTAGAACCAGACAAAGGGCTATGGCTCCACTCAAACTACAACCAGCTTCAGAACACACTGGCCGTGGCCGAGGCCGTGTTCATGGACATGGTAGAGGTCACGGAAGAGTCCCTGAGCCATCCCTTTACTCGTCTCCCTTCAACCCCGAACGGGTCATCCTCCTCCGGGGAGAACAACCTACCCCGATCCCGCCAACGGAGATCCAGGGGCAACCTAGCATCTTCGACCTAGATGGCACAGAGGAGATCGCCGCCAACATTCCAGTCCCAGCTCCAGTCCCGACCTGTTTTACAGAATCAGCAGGGCCGCCCTGTAAGGATGGACCAACCCTTTAGCCACCCTCGGAAGAGCCGTCATTGGCCTCCCCCTTCCAAGAGTTTGCAGCTGACCACAGTCAACCCGACCCCAGTAATAAGGGCAACGTGGTGCAACTCCCCGATGAGGAGCGGCACGGCAGCTCACCGTAGATCCAGCCTGACATATTGCTGTCACTGGGGGATGCTCAAGCTCAAGCTGACTGAAAGGTTCTCCACTAGATGAAGCATTTCCCTGCCAACATCACAATTTGGGAAGCCATAGCTTGGAGTAAAGATTTGAGGGAAACTCTTATCAAGATACTTCAAGAGTCAGAAGTCTACGAAGCACATGCGGCAGAAATAAAAGCTGCCACATATGAGGCTTTTACGACCGCTGTCACCTTCACGGAGAAAGACTTTCTGCTCTCTCCTCCATGCCATAATCGACCCCTCTACATGAAGGGCAAAATCGAGGTTGCTTTAGCACCTTCTTGTGCTGGAGAAGTAGCCTTACCAGCTAAACTGGCTCCTTTAGTCCATTTGAATCCAACGAAAAAAAATATTGATAAGATGGAATTCCATACGGTGGAGGCTCTGGATGATTCTTCTACAGCGAGCCTGACAATTCCTCCATCAAACACTATTTCTACAAAGGAGTATACTTCATTAGAAAATTCTTCACTCCCTCCTCAGCATAACACTGTGACTAGTGTCAATGGCTCCTGTATTTTGCTGCCTAGTGATTCTCTTCATTGGTTCTGGCTGATCTGGTGAAGCTTGATGGCCCTGTCCAACCGAAGCTCCCTTCATTCCAAACAATTGATTCGGCTGGTGTGATTGTTAATGTCCCTGTTCTAACCAATGAGGGAATTCATCAAGCTTCAATAGGTAAGGAAAATCCTTCAGAGGATGAGAAGCAGCCTACATGACAACAAATAGCTTTATCAGTTGGAATTGCCAATGCCCGAGTTTTGCACAAAGAGCAACCAGGAGTGATCACAAGATCAATGAATAGGACTAGCTCCACGGGTACACTCCCTACCACAACCCATCTATAATGACATTTATCATTTGGAATGTAAGAGGCATTGGGAATGATCTTACTTTGGGACATTTAAAGCTCCTTATTAAAAACTATAACATCAAATGTATTGCTATTTTGGAGCCAAAGATTCAAGCTACTTCCCTGGACAAGACTTATAAAAGGTTGGGTATGGATAAAGCAGTTGCTAATTGTGATAACAATGCTCACATTTGGGTGATGTGGAAAGACCCTCTGAACCTGTCTATTGTCTGCCAAGATGATCAACAAATTACTCTCAAGTAGAATGTTGCCTCCTCTCCAGAGTTTCATGTATCTTTAGTTTATGCTAAATGCTTAGTTGCTGAAAGACTTAGCCTTAAATAACATTCATTTAAAAATGACTGGCCCCTGGATGGTGGCAGGGGATTTCAACTGTACTCTAGACCCAGATGGGAAATTAGGAGGCAACCATCCATCTCTAATATCTATGTCTGATTTTAAGGATTGCTTGAATGATTGTGCCCTCTCTGATGCTGGCTTTCTTGGTTCTAAATACACCTGGCATAACAACCAAAGTGGTGATAGGGCCATTTGGGCTAGACTAGACAGAGTCCTCATGAATGGCCCTTGGCAGATGCTTCTACCTATTACTGTTGAACACTTGTCTAGGGAGGCATCAGATCATGCTCCTCTCCTTGTTAAACTTGCAAACATGACTAAATACTGGAGCAGGTTTTGTTATCCACAAATGTGGTCCACACATGACCAATTTCTAAGGGATGTTGAAGTAGATTGGTGCAACAGTCCCCTAGCATCCTCTGCTTTGTCAACTCTTTTTCTGAAGCTTAAATCTATGGTAAAAATGTTATATGTATGGAATAAGGAGGTGTTTGGAAATGTTCAGAAAAATTTAATGGTGGCTGAAGATACTGTCCTGAAGGCTGAATTTCATTATGATGCTGATCCGAATCAAATCAATTTTGATTTGTTAGAAGCTACAAAATCTTACCTGGCTTCCAGACTGATTCAACAAGAATGTTATTGGAGACAGAAATCTAGAGTTAAATGGCTAGCTGAGGGAGACAAGAATACTAAATTCTTCTATATGAAAATTGTTGCTAACAGAAAGAGGAATTTGATTCCTCATCTACGGACTTCAGCTGGCAATCTGACTTCAGATCTTGAGGAGATGAAGGGTATTGCTATTGCTCACTTCCAGAAAGCCTTTACCTCCCAGTACCACCATATTGATGAGGGGTTTCTCAGTAACATTCCCCAGGTTGTTTCTCCTGCTAAAAATGACTATCTATGTGCCATTCCTTCTGAGTCTGAAATTCAGGAGGTTGTCTTCCAAAAGTCACCTGATAGCACCCCTAGCCCGGATGGCTTTTCAGGGGCTTTCATCCAAAAAACATGGAAAATCACTACCAGTGTGGTCAGAAGTGTTGTTCAGGAATTTTTCTCTTCAAGAGATATGCTGCCCAAGTTCTTGACTACTACCCTCATTGCTCTTATTCCCAAAGTCAGTAATGCTACTAACATCTCTGAATACCGGCCGATTAGCCTCTGTAATTTTGTTTACAAGATAATGTCAAAAATTGTCAGTAATAGACTCTCAACTATCTTGCCCAATATTATTTCTTTTGAGCAATCTGCATTTATGAAAGGGAGACTTATTGTGGAGAACATTGCTCTTGCTCAAGAACTGATATATGAGCTAGGCAGAAAAACTAGAGGAGGAAATGCTGTATTTAAATTAGACATGGCTAAGGCCTATGACCGTATTGAGTGGGATTTTCTATATGCAGTTTTGTCCAAGTTTGGTTTCAGTGTTGACCTTATAACTCTTGTACAGTCTATGATTGGAAATTGCTGGCTCTCTATCCTTCTGAATTGGGACTCAGTAGGTTTCTTTAATTCTTCAAGGGGAGTTCATGAAGGAGATCCGATGGCACCAGCTCTCTTCATTATTGCAGAGGAAGCACTCAATAGAGCTATCCGTAAAGCCTACATTGAGGGTCGGGTGGACTGGTATGCTGGCCCCCAGAGATGCCCTAATATATCCCACCCATTATTTGCAGATGACACTTTGGTGTTTAGTAAGGTCACAGCTGCTTCAATTAGAAACCTGATGGACATCTTGAAAACTTATGATAGAGCATCCAACCAGCTAGTTAATGTTGGAAAGAGTGGTTTCTTTACCCACCCAAAGGCTAAGGCTTCAACTATTAAGAGGAGACAAGATATTACTAGATTTACTCACCATTCTTTTCCTCACAAGTACCTGAGTTTCCCTTTAGTGTGTGGCAGATCCAAGATAGTACACTTTGCTGACATCATTTCTTCTATTCAGAAGCGTATTGAGGGATGGAATTCTAGTTATCTATCTCATGGAGCCAGAGTTATTCTTCTAAAACAAATCCTCACTTCTATTCCCATTTACTCATTTGCTCCATCTCCATTGCATATTGGTATTCATCAAATGTTAGACTGCTCATTTGCTAATTTTTTCTAGGGATCTTCCATCCAAGGAAATAAAAGGCATTAGAAATCTTGGGAGGCCATATGTAAACCAGTTAACTAGGGTGGTCTTGGTATTTTATCCCTGAGGCAGATGGAGTTGGCTTTTAGAGTCAAAATACTGTGGAAGGCTATTCACTCAAACTCTATATGGGCAGAATTCTTCATAGCTAAATACATTAGAGGCAGACACCTATCCGAGGTTGATTTCAAGGAGATGAAAGGGCATTCTAGGAGGAGCTGGACCAAGGCAAAGGTGCTGATTCTACAATACTAAAGAGTCATTGTGGGGGATGGTTGCTCTTCTAATTTCTGGCTGGACATTTGGATTGGCAACAAGCCTTTGGCTTCTTATATACCTAATATCAACATACCAAATCAGAAGTCAATAGTTAGGGATGTGATCATGAATCCTTCTCTTGAAGATATTTCTATAATTGACAGAATGCTCCCTCCTACTATCAAAATAGCAGTTTGGCATACCACATTAAGTCAACACCAAGATAAGGAGGTATGGAGCCTTTCTTCTTCAGGTGAATGTTTGATCTCTTCCACTTATAAAGGTACTTGCAGTCATGCCTCTGCTCTAAATTCTTTCCCATGTTATCAGTTGTGGTCAAAATGGATTCCTACTAAGATATCTGTTCATATTTGGAAAGTTCTTAATAACTGCATCCCAACTGATACAAGAGTTAAGTCCCTGGGCATTCCCCTCCCATCGAAATGTCACTGTTGCAAACACCCACATGTGGAGGATATTAATCACCTATTTGTTCATAGTGAGTGGGAATCCTTTATTTGGTCTTCCTTTCAAAGGAATGGTTGTCAGTTTAGGGGTAATTCTGTTAAATACCTCATAGTCAATACTATCCAGGATATAAATGTTAAATCATTGTTTGGTCTATTCAAAGTTTCTTCTCTCGGCTATGGGTTGTGGGAGACTTGGTTAGCAAGGAATGCTGCTCGGCACGAAGGAAAAGCCACATCTTCTCAAAGCCTCTTTCACAAGGTTCTTTTTCAAGTGAAGCAGGCCATTAACAATGCTTAGCTCTGGGAAGGAAAATTAAGCAGGCGCAATATACTGGCTAGTTTTGGCATCAAAGTAGTAGCTCGGGGCTCTCCATTGGTTAAATTTTTTAAATGGTCATGCCCTCCTTGGCCCCACCTCAAACTCAACACTGATGGAGCATACAAGAAGACCGAACATTCTGGTGGTGGTGGTGTCATCCGAGACTTCCAGGGGAATATTTTATTGGCCTTCTGTCACTACTATGAGCATTGTAATAGCCTTGTTGCTGAAGCAAGGGCATTGATGGATGGAATCAAGTATCTTCACACTATTTCTTCTCAGCCAGCAATGATTGAGAGTGACTCTCTTCTTCTTGTGCAAGTGCTTAACAGGAAGGCTGCATGTCCATGGGAAATCCTACCTTTTATCAGGGAAATCTGAAGCAGCATTCCCCAATCCATGAATATTTCAAACATTTTCAGAGAAGGCAACACAGTTGCTTATTCTTTAGCTAATTTTGCTTGCTAGTCAAATTGTAATTCTTTCTTCAATTCGCAGCATGATCTTCCCAGCTCGGTAAAGGGTGCTGCTAGGTTAGATAAGCTAGGTATGCCTAGCATTCGATTGATGTAAAGATTTATTCATTTCAGTGATCAATAAAATACCCCCCTAGGTGTGAGTTGGCATGTGCTTTCTGGATTGGAATTGCAATCTTACTCACCACTAGATAGGGCTTTATATATATATAAAAAAATAAGGTCCAGGCCATCCTGAACATGCGGCCACCCACATGCGTCAAGGACGTCCAGTGCCTTACTGGGCACATCACGGCGCTCAATCGTTTCCTGTCCCGGGTGACCTAACGATGCCTACCCTTCTTCAAATTATTAAGAGGGCCCAAAATGGCGTCTGCCACATTTGCCTAGGGTGAGGAATGTCAGAAGGCATTTACAGAACTCAAGGGATTCCTGGCCCCTCCCCCAATATTATCAAAACCAGTCCTAGGCGAAGCATTACACCTTTATCTCTCAGTGACTCTGTCTATAGTAAGCTCAGTCTTAGTCCGAGATGACGCTGGAGTCGAGAGGCCAGTCTACTACACTAGCAAGGTGCTTAACGAGGCCGAAAGAAGTTACCCTACAACCGAGAAACTCATGCTAGCATTGGTAACCTCGGCCAAGCGCCTCCAGCCTTATTTCCAAGGGCACTCCATCGTCATGTTAACCGGCGAACACCTGAAGAAGATCCTCTCTCACCCTGAAGCCTCGGGGTACCTCGTCAAGTGGGCCATCATGCTTGGGGCCTACGACATCTCTTACCACCCCCGCTCAGCCATCAGGGGACAAGCCCTCACTGACTTCATCGCAGAGAGCACCGTGACGACCTAGGAAACCCTTTCGTGCTTGGCCAGGCCCACTTGGGACTTGTTCGTCGACCGGTCATCCAACTTGTCCGAAAGTAGCACCGAAGTCCTCCTCAAATCCCCTAAAGGGGCAAAGATACAGTATGCTTTGAAGTTCAACTTCTCGGCGTCCAACAATGCCTTTGAGTATGAAGCCCTCATCTCGGGAGCCCGAATGGCACGACGACTAGGGGCCGAGCGAGTCAGGATGTGCACTGACTCCCAATTGGTCGCCAGCCAGGTCAACGGTGACTACGAAGCTCAAGAAGCGCCAATGATCAAGTACCTCCCTAGTCATGTCCTTTGTGTTTTAAGTCCTACCCTGTACTTCTAGTTATGATTGGTCAAGTTGATTGAAGCTTGATAAGGCTTGTAGCCTAGTATTTGGATTTGAATAAGGAATGTTGTAGATTAGAATTATTACCATTTGGTCAATTGGATAATGGTCATCTTGGACATTGGTATTAATTTGGGAATTTAATCTTAGTTATGATTTAGATAAATTACGCACTCTGTCTTTTGTCAAAAAAATATATATGTATACTGCTCTGATTGAATGGTTCTATATAAGCTAGCCACGACCTTGGGTATCTTCCGCGCTCGGGGTGTGACAGTCTTCATGGTATCAGAGCCTAGGATTTTAATTTCCTAGGTAAAACCTGAGTCCAAGGATAGAAAAGTCTAAGGATAGAATTAGACCTTACCGGTGAGATGGGTAGAACCATGGGTTAAGTTCTATAATGCCTTTTTATCGCATATTAAACCAGATATTCATTACACTTAAAAACGTTTTTGTAGGATCATGGCCACGAAAAGGGCACAATGGCACGAGATGCAGAGCACCGTGCAAGGCCTTACTCAGGCGCTACAGCAAGTGGCACAGGGCGAAGCTAACCGTGGAGCCGGTGATCTCCACAAGGGTTTCCACAACATGAACCCACCTAGGTTCGCAGGTTCTTCCGACCCCGGGGATGCCGAGAATTGGTTAAAGAAAATTGAACAGATTTTTCGTGTGTTGTAATGCACGGAGGAGGAGAAGGTGTTGCTGGCTATTTTCCAACTGAAGCGGGATGCTCGCAGTTGGTGGGAAGCCGTAGAAGTGACACTGCAAGAAGACCATATTGTATGGGGTGAATTCGTCGAGCACTTCAACAACAAGTACTTCTCCAACCTTATTCAGGAGAAGAAGGCTGCGAAATTTACCGCACTAAAATAACGTGGTTTGAAAGTGGCTGAGTATGAGGCCCAGTTTTCAATATTGTCAAGGTATGCACCCCACTTGGTGTGCACGGAGAAAATGAAGGCAAGAAGGTTCCTCAACGGACTTCGGCCCCACTATATTACACAACTTGCACCGATAGACATCCAAGTCTACTCAGAAATAGTTCGGCGTGCGCAGTTGCTCGAGGATGCCACTGAATTATCGGAGAGGATCCGAGGAAATTTCAAGGCAACACTCAATAAGAAGGAACCTGTCACAAGCCCGAGAAAATTCAAAGCAACATTCAATAAGAAGCGGTCTTACACTGGAGGGGAGTCCTTCAAATGGAAGAAATTTCAGAAGAATGATAGGCCTTTCACCGCCCCGACACCTACAAAGGAAAATTACAAATATTGTGACAAACCCGGCTATAAGACCAAGGAATGCTGGAGGAAGCTAGGAGCCTGCCTCCGATGTGGAAGCTGAGAACATCGGATCCCTAATTGTCCGCTGATGAATGAGCAGGCCGTTAAAGAAGAGAAGTTCCCGGCAATGAAGCAAGGCCGTCTCCAAGCCCTCCAAGAGACAGAACCAACAGAAGGAGGAATCGTGGAAGGTACACTAACTATTTGCTCTAAGAATGTCAAAGTTTTATTTGATACTGGAGCAACACATTCCTTTATTTTCAAGAAATTTACTGCTATATTCTCTATGGAGCCCGAATGTTTAGACTTAGTCATATCTACACCTATCGGGAACAAGGCTGACCTCACACATTACTACCCAAACTGTGAGATTATGGTTAAAAGAAATAATTTACCTGCCGACTTAATTTGCCTAGATATGGAAGTGTATGATGTCATACTAGGTGCAGATTGGTTATCCACACACCAAGCAACTGTTGATTGCCGGAATGGCAAGGTAACTTTTACGGATTATCCAGAATTGGTATACCTGAGCCCTCGATCTAGGTCACCTCTTATATCAGCCCTTCGAGCTAGTAAACTTATAAGCAAGGGATGTATGGCTTTCATCGCCCTTGTAACTGCCAGGGACGTCGAGGAGCCTAAGCTCGAGGACATCCACATAGTTCGGGATTTTTTTGACATCTTTCCAGAAGAATTGCCCGGCTTACCCTTGGAGCGGGAGGTGTCGTTCACCATCAACCTGGTCCCTGGTGCTGGACCTATTTCCAAGGTAACTTATCGAATGTCCCATGCTGAGCTGAAGGAGTTGAAGGAGCTGAAGGAACAACTGATGGAGCTATTGAACAAGGGTTTCATTCGGTCGAGTACTTCCCCATGGGGAGCACCTGTGCTATTCGTCAAGAAGAAGGACGGATCGATGAGACTTTACATCGACTATCGACAGTTAAATCACCTTACAATCAAGAACAAGTACCCACTGTCGAGAATTGATGAACTGTTCGATCAAATATCTAGAGCTAAATATTTCTCCAAGATCGATCTTCGTTCGGGTTATCACCAACTGAAGATCAAAGAATAAGATATTCATAAAACTGCATTCAGAAGCAGGTATGGGCATTACGAATTTACTGTTATGCCTTTCGGACTAACAAATGTCCCCGCAGCTTTCATGCAGTTAATGAACAGCATATTCAGACCTCACTTAGACCAATTCATTGTGGTCTTTATCGATGATATTTTGATTTATTCAAAGTCTGAAGAAGACCATGAAGAACATCTTAAGAAGGCATTGCAGATATTGAGGGAAAATAAACTATATGTCAAATTCAGCAAGTGTAAGTTCTGGCTCGAGGAAGTATCCTTCTTGGGCCATATCATTTCAAAGGACGGAATTTCCGTTGGACACGTACAGTCGGACACAACGGAGCCAGACATTCTAAGAAAATAGATCTGGGACCCAAAAATAAGGATCTGAAAGGTCCAAAATATAATAGCCTCGATCCCATAACAGGTGAGCACGCCCCATGAGCACCGTAAGACTCGCCCTGGGACCAACCGACGCCGAGGTAATCACCCTCCAACGAAAAACTCCCGCCACTATCGCAAGAAATCGTTATTCCCCCTTCTACGGCTTTCCCTATCAAGGGATAAGGCTTCTCACTCGAGGGCAACCCCTATAAAAAGGACATCAACGAAGAAGAGGACACGGTGGTTCATTCTGCCAAAGCGGCTATAAAAGAGGATAGAGCTACTAGACCCGCTACACTAAGAGAGAAAAGCGACAACAGCCTACACCCAAAGGAGGCCCCCTTCCGACAACCTTACCACATAGCGAGCACTCACCGAGTGGGCACTGGGAGCAGCAAGCACTCATCTGGAGGATCCAAGTGGCTCTTCGACCTTCTGCAATGACCTCTTTCTCTCACTTGCTCTCCTCTATTCCTCGTTTACTACGTCTCTGACTTAAGCATCGGAGGGTTGTCCCTTTTGGTCACACATGGGGCTCCTTCTGACGCCCCTTGTTTCTTGGGGATTGCAAGCCTCCACGGGTGCGAAATGACTTTCCCATTCAATAAATAGAGAAGGTGGTACGTGGCATAGGATCCATTTTCCTGCCTCTACACTTCTTGGCACCGTCTATGGGAATCCAAGTAGAAAGCTATGGCACCCTGTGGAAGCCTCTCCAACGCCACTCACCGTGGGTGTTGTTCCCATCAGGGACCCAACTTACGCCAGGGTTCGCAGGAAGCATTCTCCACCCATCCCCGATAAGAGGCCACCCCCGGTGACCTAGAGGAAATCCGCCAATAGATCTAGGCCCTAACGAGACTTTGCCAGGAGCTCTTGAACCGGTCGGTGGAACCCTGGTGCGTCTTGCCCGAACGGTGACAGGACGAGATGGCACAGATTGGGGAGGGTCCTCGTCAAGGATGGGAGGCCTCCCATGCCTCGGTCGTGAGGAGTCAACGATCTCTCAGCACACCCGCAGCAAGGGTGCGTAGCCCGCAGCACTCCAACCCGGAGATGGATCGTCGGCTCCAGTGCATCGATGAAATAGAGGACAAGGTCCAATATTTGGATGACGTCCTCCTGGCTGCTAAAAATCGTGGCCTGATCAACGACGACCAGGACTTCCATGCTCCCTTCTCCAAGGAGATCATGGATGTCCCCATCCCACCAAAGCTTCAGCTACCGTTGTTCACCTTCTACGATGGTACCACCGACTCGGTCGACCACATGCACAGTTTCGAGTCCCACCTGGTATTCCACCGGGCCTCGGACACCATGAAGTGCCTGGCATTCGTTACGACCCTTCGAGAGAACGCCAAGGCCTAATTTGAGTCCCTACCGACCGGGACCATTTCTTCCTTCCAACAGCTCAAGAAGTTGTTCAAGGAAAACTTCATTGGCTGCCGAAATGTGGCCAAGTCAGCGGTGACCCTGTTCGCTCTCAGGCAGGGAAAAGAAGAAGCCTTGTGGGACTTCGTCTCCCACTTCTGCATGAAGGTGATCCAGATCCCACATCTCAACGTCGGCATCGCGACTACCGGCTCACCCAAGGAACATGGGATCACATCCTCCGACGTACACTAGGAGTCAAAGCCCTGATGTCCCTACCAGATCTCCTTGCCCTGGCACTGAAACATGCACACTGCGAGGAGAATACTACGGCCTTGGGCCACGCGACTGGAACCGAACAGTCTGACCGAAAGAGAACCGCCGACCCGTCACGAGATGGGCAGAACAAGCGAGAGCGACGCGATGAAGACTGTCGTGACCGCCCAGAAAGGGAAATGGGTAACTATCGCAACTACACTCGCCTGATGGCTCCGCCTGACCAAATCCTAATGGAAATTCACGTGGAGCCATTCCTTAAATGGCCTCCCCGGATGAAATTGGATCCTAGTTCGAGGAGCAAGAAGAAGTATTGTCAATACCACTGTAACCACGGCCACGACACAGCCGAGTGCATCAACCTGAGAGACCCCATCGAGGACCACATCCGCAGAGGGCTCCTCGATAAATTCCTCCCCAAGGCCGTGAAAAAGCGACAGTGGACTCCACCCCCCCCCCTCGACAATCGACCCAATGGAAAGGAAATCATGATGATCTCTGGAGGGTCGATCGCAAGTGGAGACAATGCGAGTAGGCAGTGATGAAATACATCAGCTATCCTCACTGTTGAACGGGGTGATGACACCCAACCAGCGGTCGCCACCCTAGGGCACCTAAGGGACCCAATCGTCTTCTCAGACGATGACCTGGGAGGTGTAACCCCCCCTCACTCAGATGCGCTGGTGGTCTCAGGCACCATCAATCAGTGTACTGTGTGTCGCATCCTAGTTGATAATGGAAGTGGCCCTGACGTTATTGTGTACGACTGTCTTGGGCTCATGGGTGTAGATGTGTCTAAACTCACGCCGTTGCATACTCCCTTGTATGGATTCTCTAGCACCACAATCCACCCAGAAGGGTGCATATCGCTCCCGATTACACTCAGGACCGCGCCAAGAGAGATAACCTTCCTCGCAGACTTCACGGTTGTTCGCGCAATAACCCGGTATAATGCCATCATCGAATGAGGGATCCTCGGCACACTCTGCGGCGTCCCCTCCTCTTACCACCAAAAGCTCAAGTTTTGGTGCCCCTGGCACTCGACTGTCAGCCACTTCAGTCACAACGGTGCCCCTGGCACCCGAATGCCAGCCACTCCAATCATAATGGTACCCCCAGCACCCGACTGTCAAGCACTCCAGCTACAACGGTGCCCCTGGCACCCGACTGTCAAGCACTCCGGTCACAACGGTGCCCCTGACACTCGACTGCCAGTCACTTCAGTCACAACGGTGCCCCCGGCACCCGACTGCCAGCCACTTCAGTCACAACGGTGCCCCTGGCACCCGACTGTCATCAATTACAGTCACAACGGTCCCCCAGGCATTCGACTGTCAAGCATTCCAGTCACAACGGTGCCTCGGCACCCGAGTGCCAGCCACTTTAGTCACAACGGTGCCCCAGGCACCCGACTGTCAAGCACTCCAGTCACAACGGTGCCCCCAGCACCCTACTGCCAGCCACTTCAGTCTCAACGGTGCCCCCGGCACCCGACTATCGGGCATTCCAGCCACAACGGTGCCCCCAGCACCCGACTATCAAGCACTCAGTCACAACGGTGCTCCCGGCACTCGACTGCCAGGCACCGTAGCCACAACGGTGCCCTCGGCACCTAACTGTCAACCACTTCAGTCACAGTGGTGCCCCCGACACTCGACTGCCAACTATACCAATCACATCGGGATCCGTAACGCCCGATCGCTCAACAGTTCCAGTCCTACCGGGGCCTATGGCACCTGACAATCCTGAGCTCAACAGCTTTTGGTCGCTCCAGTCATGGCGATGTTCACGTCGTTTGACCACTCAAGTCTCCACAGCACCCGGCCGCTCCAGCGACAAGTGGTGCCTACGTCATACGGTCCCCTCGGCTGTGCTGACGCCCAACTACCCCAGCACAATGGTGCCTATGGCACCCTACTACTCTGACCTCGACTTTGTCTCATGACAGGAAGACATTATGGTGCCCCTCGGGTGGCACCTAGATGAGTCACAGGTCCTCTTACGGACTCTACGTGAGAATGCAGAATTACCCACACAATAATGCAATGACCCGGGGACCGTCACAAATGATGGAATTGTCCCGCGGCTTGCAAGCACTTGTAATCAGACTCTCACTCCCCCATATAAATGTCCTTCACGGCATCTAAGTCATGTAATCCAGTTAGGGAATGGATCCCCCTCCTCGCTAGGACCAGTCTCCTTGCCCCCAGCTATCTCTGCTGTGTTGCTGTTGCCCTATCACTGTTGCATGGACTAAGCCCTCCTGACGTCGCGGCGTCCAGGGTCCCTGACTCTCTCTTCGGCAGTAGAAACAAAGATGTTCAGGCTCTGCCCGATGTAAAATGAACACTGACTGCTTACAATCGGTGGGGAAATATGTCTAGTACATGACTCCCCATAGTCGCCTGTGAACTCGTACCTGTGGAGCCTCCTTCTCTCCACATGTCGCCCATCTCCCGAGCACACGTGCCGCGTCTTGTCGATGCATCCCCAGTTAAACATTTGGTTCCACAGGTGATCATCGAGAAATCGATTGGCACGCCCGCATTCCATCCATCCATCCCTGTTCCAGTTTTCCAGAATGATTAACCATACGCCACTCCCTCCAGTGCATTCCTATCGTTCTTTCCACCTTCATTTTAATACCCCTGGAATTCCCACATGCTAAGTCGACCTATCTCGGCCTTCCGTAAAAGGCGAGTGTACACCCCCATCGTGAGGAAAAGAACCATAAAGGGAAATTCCCCGCTGTCACAAACAAGGTTGGCACGCCTCCTACCTTTCTTCTTTCTGCCAAAGAAGAGTCATACCCACCAAGTGTGCGCCGCAATGCCCTCTCCTTTTCTTATCGGAGATGAAGAGGAGGGCCCCCTGTCTAAGATGCAACATGCAACCGGTCTTCATCGAGTGACCAACCGGCACCAGCAATAGCAACAACAAACCAGTGGTGATAGTGACCTACGGTCTGATCGTCATCACCATCCATGCCGGGCACGTACGAATGGCAATGCCAATCGTGTTTGGCAATGCTGCCTCGGCATTTGGCTCACCCTGATCCTCAGGCGCCATTGTTGTAGCTGACGAGCAGCCTAGTCTGGTGACTGCCCATGCAGGCAGTTGGCCCCTCTACTTCTCCGACAATAGAAACTCCTGTGGTCATTGACCCCGGGGTTCTCAGCTCCTCAACATCTCACTCGGGCTCTCAGCTCCGAGTCCCAGCCAAGCCTGCCCCAGCACGGGACTCCTACCCCGGGGGCAAGCACTCCTGGCATGCTATTCGTGCCTCTCGACCCGAATCTCAGATGAGCAAACACTCAATACGGGCTTTCAAGCCCAAGTTTGAGGCCCCCCAACACCTGGCTCGGGCACACAACCCCAGGTGTCGTCAAGGTCTGTCCCTGATGCGGACTCTCTACATTGGGCCCCTGGCTTCCCAGCTCTACAGTGGGGTCTTTTACCCGTACGATCCAGCAATGCCAACTCCCAACACAGGTTTTCCTCTTCGGGAAAGGCCTACTTCAACACCCAAGATGGGCTTGCCAGCCCTGGGTCTCAGCTCTAGCAACACCCTAGACAGGCTCCCGACCCTGGGTCTCAGCTCCAGTAGCACCCGAGATGTGCTCCCAGCCCTGGGTCTCAGCTACATCAACACCTAAGGTGGGTGCCCCACCTTGGGTCCCAGAACTTTGGCATCACCAGCACCTGAAAGGGGTATCTTGCTCTGGGATCCAGCTCCGACAACATTCAAGAATGATGTCCAACCTTATTATTTTAATCATCATTGCGAGAGAGTGAGTGTGACCCATCCCGTGACTCGATCCGAGCACAGAAGAGCCAAATATCCTTGACTCATTGCCGATTTCTCAACCGCGCACATCCGCACGCTTCCCTCGCTAGGGACAAGTCATGAGTTTGCCTAGAGTCTTAGGATGGCATTCAATTGGTGTCGAGTTGAATCCCGTCCCACATCAAATTGGTATCAGAGCATGGTAGAGTCTAGGGTAGTCATCGTTTAAAAAAAAAGTCTAGGTTTACCTTTCATCCCAATACCCGGTATATCAAAAGGCGTTATTGGAAAGATAGATTAAGCCTAATTGGAAGGTAGCCCCCTTGCATGAGATTGGTCTTCAGATTGATATCTCCGCCGCATACTGGATATTGGTTAAGTCTAAGTTCATCATTTCGCATTGGTCCATCTAGATAGGTTGTAGTGAGTCACCCCTTAGCTCCCTTTAGGTCCCCTTGCATGCCCACTCATGGAGCTACTCAGTATCATCGCCCTGACACTATGGGTGAACCCCGAGGTGTTACCCAGGGAGGCCGATCTCTGGAGGACATGATGGCTCTACTCATGGAGTGCATGGATAGGTCCGAGCAAACTCTTAGGGAGCATACCGACCTCATAGAGAGCCGACTCAAGGCCATGGAGGACCGCACGGAGGCTTCTGACCGATCTGTCCAAGGTCTGGTTGGAAGGTTAGAGAGTGTGGAGAGATTCCCCTGTCGGGACCAACCCGGAGTTGTTCAGGCCCCTCAGGCGCCTGCTGCCCGGCCTGCCCCACCTAGGGATGAGGAGCGACAGCCACGTGCCCTCGATTTTGAGGACTACAAGTCCGACAACGATTATGAGGGAAATGGCCGATGCCGATGTGGTCACCGACCACATAGGGATGATGAGGACGAGCAGATCCTCAAGACCGTTCGCGCAGACCCTCCCACGTTTGATGGATCCATGGCTTTGGAACTGAAGGTCTATCTAGATTGGGAGGCCAGCATGGACCGGTACATCGCGTGGTTTAAGATGATGGACCACCGGAGAGTCAAGTTTGCCAAGATGAAGCTGTTAGGGCAAGCACAAACTTACTGGAGTACTGTGGAGAGCTTGTTGTTTCAGCGTCATGAGCCCCAGGTTGATTCTTGGGATGAGATGAAGGCCAAACTTAGGCGAAAGTACCTTCCTGTCACATACCATCAGTAACTCATCGATAGGTGGCAAAGTCTCAGCCAGGGAGATCGGTCTGTCTCCGAGTACATTGCTGAAATTGATGAGTATTTTCTACGATGTGGCGTCACGGAGGAGAGCTCCATACCTATTTCCCATTTTCGACGTGGTTTGCGGCCACACTACCAGTACGAGCTTTTTTGCCGCAATGCAAACACTTTGGAAGAGGCATATCAGGTTGCTCTCGAGTTAGAGCAATTCGAGATAGAGTTTGAGCCTGCCCAATGATTGGGACCCTTTCCTCATCATGGGGTTGAGCCTCGTAGCTCGTCGGGCCCATATCAAAGGGCTCCCTTGGCTCGACCCCCGGAGTCCACCCGTCAGGAGCCACCTAGGCCTCGCCCTCTCCCACCGAGGGACGTTTCACCTCAACACCAACCATCTGCACTCATTGCCCGACCCCCGGCACCCACACCTTCTACTCATCCACTATTACCTGCACCCCCTGTCCGTCAGGAGGATAAGGGCAAGGGGCCACTTATTGGGGAGACTAGTAGGTCACGATAGCAGTGTTATCGTTACCATGGGTTTGGCCATATTGCCAGCCATTGTCCCACCCATACATCACTAGTCATTGGGGACACGAGAGTCAGAGAAGCCTCAACTGCAGGGCTTGTGTCTGTCAACTATGAGGCCGAGCAAGATTTGGCTGATGAGTTCTTTCGTGAGGAGGACGATGTCCAAGGGGAACCTCCAGACCTCCAAGATGCCCAGTAGCTAGTGTACTAGTTACACTTGTGGGTGGCCTGAACCACCACTACATTATGTATGAGTCTAGGGTCGTGTGTGAGTCTGTGTTTGTTATTTGTTCAGTTTGTCAGGAGTCTATACCTACGTTTGTCTAGTGCATAGGGTCTGCATATGTCGAGTCAAGTCAGTCTAATGCAAACTCATGGTGTTAGTCCCTTTCGAGTGTGAGGCAAGTCGGATCGCATGCGTACGTTGTAGACTTGCCTGACGATTATGGGATCAGCTCTTCAATGTGTCGGATCCAGTCACCTATGGGGACCCAGCGGTGATTCCTAGTGAGTCATTGAGCCATCTCCTTCCTTTGAGAGTGACCCCACCCCGGAGTGTCCACCACTAGCCTCATTCCCATAACAGCGTGAGCATATGGAACAAATACGGGATGAGCAGGTGATGATTACTTGGAGTGGAGCGTACTCTGCGCTTCCTGGTTCAGTGACGGATCCGCAGGAGCCACGTGCATAGTTGCACCCCTTACTCAACGGGGTCGAGTTTCTTCTCATCCGGGGAGAATTGATGGGACATCGAAGCACTAACTTTTATTTATTTATTTATATTTATATCCTTTAGTTAATTGGGTTACAATTGTATGGCATTATAAGCCAAATGGTTAGTCATTAGAAATTGGCGAGTTTCCTTGTAAAAAGCCCAAGTAGGTCCAACGGGGGCCCCACCCTCTCTCCCATTTGGCCACTTAGACTCTCTAGGACCCATGGGGTGGTCATTGGTCCAAGGAGGACCAGCCCCCTTCTTTCCCCCCCCCCCACCCCAACACCCCACATTCACCAAAAAAAAAGTGGTACAAAAGTGCCACACATTAGCCAAAGAAAATCCAGCATTAAGAGAAGAAAGAAATCAAACCTCATAGTTGCTCAATTCACTGATTTAAGTGAATCACCAAAAACACAGCAGGGATCTCGTCGTTCTTCTAGTTGAATCAGCCAGATGCTAAACATGTGCCTAGACAGAAAAATGTAGATGGCTTCTTCCTCAGGGCAAGAGTGTTATGAAATCTCACAACGGTCCATTGGTAAAAGCTAGGAGTGCCGGCTATCGCAAGAAGGCAAATTCACCATCCTCACATCTTACAACACTAACTCTTACCTTCTCCTGCAAGTCTAGGTTATTGTTTGGAGGAGATCCATGTGACCAGTGAAAAACTATCGCCATATGTTAGCCCGAGGAACTCCAATGCCATTAAGGAGATCCCAGTGAAATACTCAAACAAGTGAATGAGCAATGTAATTAGTCCGCAGGTCATAAACATCCTAGAAACATAATGCCCACAGTAGAGTTAAGTACTCTGATGCCAATGGCTCCATGATTAAGTAAATTTCTGGGCTAACTGCCAATGCCCACTCTATAGACCTGTAGAATTGTGAAGCCTTTCTGTCCCTTCCATGTCTGCTTTGAGATTCGCAAGATCAGGCAAGACTGTGACACAATTCAAGTATCTCATCAACAAGACTGTACAGCTATGCCAGTGGATCAATGACTAGTGGTGTTGGTTCTGCAATAACACAAAGGAGACCAAGAATCAGGTGTTTTACAACACCAAACATATCCCTCAACCCTGTATCCTCCCAAGTCTATGCCACTTACGATGTCTCCTCCTGCCTTTCCTTCCTCAACTGCCAAGGCAAACCCAGTAGTTTCTTCCAGTGAAAAGTCAAAGTCAACAACCACTGGAGAAGTCTGATTGCCACACAGATCCCGCCTTATACTGTGCTAACTAATTGGTCAAGCAATTCGAAGGCCTTGGAAATTTTCCTCTCTCGAGAGATTGATTCAACCATTCTGACCCAAGATTCAACTTCTGGCAGAAAGCCCATCTCTACCAGCCCATACAATGCCGCGGTCGCATCTGCGACCTTTCCAGCGTTGCATAGGTTCACCAACAGTTGATTCGAAGTTGCAAAGTGAGGCACCACTTTCCTTTTGAACATGAGACCCAGCAGTGCCACTGCACTCCCCATTTCCCCCTCACTGCACAGGGAATTCATAACAATCCTGTAACTAGCTTTGTTCAGCTTCGCACCATCTCCATGCAACTTTTCCAGTAGGCCCATGGCCTCGCTAGTCCTCCCTTCCTTGCACAACCCACTAATCACAACATTGGAAGTGACCACATCGGCCCTGCAACCTTTCGCCCTCATTTCCCTCACCAGTTCCATGCCTTCATCGGTCCTCCCACTCTTGCAGAGGCAGCTGATGAGCGTCGTGTAGCTCACCGCGTCAGGCTCGACCCGGGAATTCCTCATATCGTCGAACACCTCTCTGGCCTCTTCCACCTTGCCTTCCTTGCACAGGCCGTTCATCACCGTTGAGTAGTTGACAACATTCGGCTCACAACCGTTCCGCTGCATGAAGGCCAGGACCTGCCGGGCCTTATCAACGCTGCCATTGCGGCAGAACCCGTCCATCAACACATTGTAGGTGAGGGCGTCCGGCACAATCCCATCCACAGCGATCATTTCCTCGAACAGCTGGAAGGCCTCCTTCAGTCTCCCCACGCTGCACAGCCCTCCCATGAGGGTGGAGTACGTGACCCGGTTGGGGGCTGCGGAGCCGGCCTTGCGCCCCTCCTCCTCTTTACCCTTCTTCTCCCTCATCTCCAGGACAATGTGGAAGGCCGAGTCGAGGTCGCCCACCCGGCAGTGGTGCTTGATGAAGATGTTATACATGCAGGCGTTCGGCGACACGCCGTACTTGTGCTGGGCGTCGTGGAGGAGCTCCCCGGCGAGGTCCACCCGGCCGGACTCGATAAGGAGGTCCAGACAGGAGGCGAAGGCCCGGGTGGAGGGCCGGGGGCACCGGACTAGCGGGGGGATGGCGTGGAGCATACCGAGCGCCCGCTCGGCGAGGCCGGCCCGGGCGAAGTGGCGCATGAGGTTGACGAGGACGCCCTCCTCGAAGCGGCAGGGCTCGAGCCGCATGCGGCGGAGGAGGGCGTCCACGGCGCGGAAGCGGCGGGCGGAGGCGAGCCGGTGGAGGATCGCGGCATAGGTGAAGTTGTTGTGGCTGAAGCCGCGCTGCCGCTCGGTCGCGGCGTTGAAGATGTCGAGGGCGCGCTGTGGGTCGGGCTCGCGGGCGATCATGCGGGCGGCGTCGGCGTGGGTGATGTAGCGCGGGCGGGAGGAGGTGGAGGGGCGAGTGGGGACCGCCTCCGGCGGAGGCGACGGCGGGGTCGGCTGGGAGGCCTTGGGAGCGTACTGGAGAGGGGAGATCCATGGGAGGACGGCAGTGCTGGTGCTGCTGCCGCCGCCGCCGCCACTGGTGGCGGTGGGAGAAGACGGGTGTGGCGTAGTGGCGAGGCAGCGCCTCATGGGAAACAGGGGAGGGGAGTTTCGTCTTCACCGGTTGACGCGCGCTACCTGTTCGTTGGAAATCCCATACGAGCACTAGCTGCGGGGAGGGCTGATTAGTATTCGGTTTCAATCTGAAAATCAAATCGAATCGATAGATTTAATTCGATTTAATTTTAGTTAAAATTAGGGGAGGAGGGGGGAGTTCAAACGGTTCACCGTTCGAACTCCCCATTTTCCCTCTCTCTTTCTCTCTTCCGGTGGCCGAGCGGACGCACCCCCTCCTTCTTCTTCCTCTCTCCTGTCGCCGAGCACGACTGTCGTCGTTGCCGTGACCGCCACCGTCTTCGTCACCGGGGTGAGGAGGGCACCACGGAGGGATCTCGCCTCTCCTTTCCTCTCCCCACATCCCTTCTCTTATTCTCTCATTCTCTGTCCCTCCTCTTCTTCTCCTTTGTTCGACGGGGAGACGGAGCCCTAGGGCTCCCTCATTCTCCTTCTCCTTTCCCTCCTCTTCTCTTTCTCTCCTTCTCCTCTTCTTTCCCTTCATCCTCGGCACCGGGAACCGCCATCTACCGGGTGTGCCGCGGACGGGGCGCCGGAGCGTGCCGGCGAGGGTTCCTGCTAGGGTGTGCGCCGGGGAGGGCCTCACTACGGGTGTCAGGCAAGAGGGCACGGGGGAACAGTGTGCTGGTGAGCAAAGGGCACGGGTGTGCGGGTCAGCAGGAGGTGCGAGTGTGTCGATGAGCAGATGTGGGAGTGTGCCGGTGAGCAGACGCGTGAGTGTGCCGGTGAGCAGTCGCGCGGGTGTGCCGGTGAGGCATCCATGAGGGAGTGTGCCGGCGAAGATTCAATGTGCGTGCTGGTGAAGCCTTCGCACCACGTGTGCCGGGGAGGGTTTAATTAGGGCGTGCCGGGGAGGCGTCCCATAAGTGTGTCGGCAAGCGCGTTAAGGGAGTGTGCCGGCGAGCGCGTTAGGGCGAGCGTGCCGGCGAGCGTCCGCGATGAGTGTACCGGCGAAGCCTTCGCCATGGGAGTGTGCCGGTGAGGCGTTCGCCGTGAGAGTGTGTCGGTGAGGCATTCTAGAGCAGAAGAGTTATGGTGTTATCCTGCGGGGCTTACCACCACTCTGTTGGGGCCGTCACTCCTTGTGGACGCACACCCGTGTTTTCCCTTATGCCTCTGGCCTAGGGAAAACTCTGTCGAAATTTCGTCAGAAATCGACAGCCTTAACTATTATGACAGTGGTTCCCTCATTGACTCCACCGTACACTGCCCTTTTTCCATTCTTCATTCGTCCGTCTCTCAGACTTGCGCCACGCAGTGGGCCCCCACTGAGATCATGTAGCTAGGGGTTTTGTGGGTATACCTCGGGGGAGAGTGACGTTAGGGGGGCTTGACTCCCCCCCTTTTTCCCCTCTCTTCTTCCTTCTCTTCCTTTTGCTGAGGGTGGGATGCTCCTCTTCCTTTTCCCCAGTGAAGAGCTTATTGTCATTTGTTGCTTTATGGCTTCTACTTCTTTCCTTCTGTGTTGGGTTTGTTCTGACCTTTATTCGTTGTGACTTTGCAGAAAAATGGCTGCTCCTAGTGGTTCCTCTGCTCCCGCTACTGGCACCCACCGTACTCAGCTGCCTCTAGTGTCGGTTGTCACGTGGTCCAACGTAGAAGACTTGGACCGAGACCATGCGGAGATTGCAGCATTGGCCGATTCTTTAGGCTAGGATACCGAGACCCTGGATGTTCGAAAACTGGCGAAGGTCGAGAAGGGCTTCAGTTTTGACCGTGCCACGGGAGACTATCCCACAGATTTCCCGAAGGACAAGCATCTTATTCGTCATCTGAAGCAGCTCCAGACTCGTGACCGACGGGAGCCATGGACTGTGAAGCAAGTGGAATGTGCCATCCTGCAAGGCTGAGACAATCTGTCACACATCGTCCTGAGGAGCGTGCCTGCATATTTGATAGGCGAGGCTCGCGAGTGGGAGCCCGTGTTGGGGCTAGAGACAGTGCTGCCGGCGGAAGACAAGCTGGTGAGGGCTCCGAGCTTCACCCCCACCAAATGGGACAATGCTGCGGGGCGCGTCCATGGCGAGCAGCACCGCTACGGCTTGTTTCTGGCCCCATTGAAGTGGGGCTATAGGGAGGAGCCCTTCATCCCTAGCTGCCTGGCGATCAGGTTTAAACATGAGCTGTCGCTGGGCTGGTTTGGAGAGCTGAAGCTGCAGGATGCACACAGCTTTAGAGAGGGGGTAGTGGAGTTCACGAACTACGTGCTGTTCAATTATGCTCCTATATTGGTCCAGGTCGGCATCTATCACAGCGTGTACGCCTCTCGGTATGGATACCCGATCTCCAAAGGCCTCTGCTGTGGGATGATCGAGGTCTAGTGCATAGAGACGAACACTTTCTACACAGCGGAGGGGGAGACTTCACTAGACCAGTGGAGCTTGAGCCAATTGAGTGGCCTACCCATCGACGGGGAGCCCTACGAAGAGCTCTGCCTCTCGGACTTAATCAAGGACGAGACCGATGGAGACGGCTATTACTCCTTGGGTTACTCGTACTGGTATCTGATGAAGGCCTACCGGGCGCTATACAGGCTGGCACACGGCGAGAAGTAACCCCGTCGTGGAGATCGAAAGAGGGTACGGATGAACCTATGACTGTAGTACTTTTATGACGGCCCGAAGGAGTACACGGACTTCCCCTGTGTCGGGACTGCTGTCGCCCGAAAGAAGCGTGCCAAGCCGAAGTTGGACGTGAAGATTTCGTCCAAAGGGCATCTGGGTGGGCCGAACCGATGGCGTTGGACCCGACGACACATTACGTGACCTACCTGACGTACTGGCTGTGCTCCTTTGCCATGTCGTACGGGGACGAGACCGTGATCCGTCCGGATGCCATTTACCCCGCGTGCCAGATGGCGTCATATCGCCGTTATGGTGGAGTCGGTGATCCCTTTGTGCACTTGAAGGAGTTTGTTTATGAGTTGGCTCAGTTTCAACATGACCAGCACCTGATGGCCTATCTATTCGATCTGTCATTGGAAAACCCAGCTCGGGATTGGTTCTTTTCTCTTCTGTAAGAGCAAGTTGGGAATTTCCAAGCCGTCCAAGACAAGTTCATTCAGCATTTTCAGGACCAGGCTAGGCCTAAGCACTCTATTGTGGATCTGGCCCATGAGGAGATGAATCCCAATGAGGATTTCTGCACCTTTGTCGACCGCTGGCGTCACCTTGCTGCACAAGTCCTGGGGCACATTCTGGAGGGGGAACAAATCAAGATGTTAATATCCAATGCAATGCCGGAATGCGGCTTCATCTTAGCCCTTAATGACATTACTTCTTGGCAACAACTATATAGCCGAGCTCGCTTCATTCGCCAACAAATCCAAGGTTCCCTTGACCCTGAGTCTCCACTATCCACCTCCACTTACACCTCACCCTCCATAAGCCAACCCTACGCTCCCGTGAGTCAGCCCGCCATGCGTCAGCCTTCCGCCACATATCCTTCCACGAGTCAACCTCCCACTTTAACATACCTATACACTCCCACATATCAAGCCTCCACGAGTCAACCTTCCACTTCCGCATACCCACATGTGTCTCCGCCTATGTCACAACCTCCGATCAAGGAAACACCATATCCCAAGCTGGTGGATGCCATCTATATACCCCCTCATCCCACTCCACATATGCCTTCACCAAATCCCTCCGCCACTAGCCAAGCACTCTTGCCTATGCAACACCCACAACCCTCTCCACAACCTCCTTCATCTCATACCCCTCAGCATCCACTTTGCTTGAGGCGAGCTCCTCGCTCTCCATTACCAGAGTGTTTCACTGATATTTTCTAGACTTTGATGGGCACTCATGTGTTGCCACTTCCTCCGGTTGTGCCTTGCCAACCCGTGGTCGGGAAGATGCTCCAGTTATGTGAATTTCACTGCTAGCAGAGGCATTTGGTTGAGGATTGCCCCGAGTTCTAAGATTATCTTTATGATCTAGAGGATAAGAAGAGGATTGATTAGGCCGCCATTCGTAAAGTCATTCTACATCTCAGCAGTGAGCAGTAACAAGAAGTGCCGCCCAGGCAAGCGTGTCCATCTCTACAAGACCCGGGGCACCCCTATGATCCTTTATCTAGTGCTGCACCCACTCCATCATCTTCATCCCCATCTCCATCTCCATCTCCTACCCCGTCTCCATCACCTCTACAAACTTAATCTCTTGCTCAGGCCGGTACCTCCACTTCCTCCACTCCCATTACTACCTCCACTTCCACCACTTCCCCTACCACAACTTCTACCCCTAACACCACTCGACGCGTTGTGTCGATATGTCCATGGTGGGCACCACGACCTCCGTCTTCATCACTAGTGCCTCCATCACGTCCACCATCTCCACTGCCTTTGCCACCCACTTTGACATCGTTGCCCGAGCCTGAGTAGGCTATACCCCCACCTTTACCTCTACCTTCGCCTCCACTTATGCCAGCCTCTTCACTTTTGCCACCTCTCGTCACTATCATGCCTCCTCCACCGCCTTCCGAGCCTTCTACCTCTACTTCTCCTCCACCTACTTCCACCCCACAGAGCGGGTATGCATTACCTTTGATACCCCTTGGATCTGGTCCCTAGGGTGAAAATGAGCCTAATCAGGATGATGCTTCGCCAATTATACATTTCAAGTTCCAAGATTTCATCTACCGCATGCTGGTCCGTGTCCTGGCCCCTGGCTATTGCAGGGATGATAAGCCCATATTGCCTATGGTGTCAAGAGTTCCCTTGCATTGGTGCCAATTTCTTCTCAAGTGAGACCAGTGGAAATCTCCTTGCTCGCCGGGGGTCTTACCATTGATGCTGCTATTTCTCCTCGCTATATAGCACTTCATATTACTGGTCGAGAAGGGCTCTCTACTCATATTATGCTAACTCGTACGGCCGCTAAGTAGATTATGAGTTCTATGTTCGAGGGAGAATTGGTCGTATTCTCAGCACTTTTCAAGGACATTCTGCACACCTTATGCGATCTCTCTCAGTTTATCAGTGCGCCGGCCATGTCAATGTCGTGTATTAACCTCCCTCAAATTCCCCCTATCCTTCTATCAAGGGAGTTGTGCTTCAAGACTGATTTCCAAGTGGAGTTGCCGAATTTCATGCTACTAGTGTCAAGTGACAAAACTCCATGGTTTTCTAATGCTCATCCATCTAAGGAGTTCACTGTTCAAGAATGTCCGACGATGGTTAGCACCGGGTGCCTAGGGGAAACTACCCCAGCGAAGCTACATGTTCATAACCGGGCCAGGCCGTCTGCTAGATGTGCCCGTTATTTGAGAAGACATTGCAAAACAAGAAGCCCAAAGGTCTGAGTCCACACCAGGCGGGTCCATATTCAAGAGATTTTAGCCAAGAAGAGACGGCGGCGCAAGTTCAAGGGCCGCATGTTGTGCACTCAGGGGTCCACTTCCTCTTCCTCTCCTTTCTATTCATCATTTCTTCTACTCAGCTCCCACCATAGGGTGGCATATTTTCCCTCATTTGATCCTACTTCTGTGATTTTCTCCTCTCTTCCGGGGTCTGTAAATCCCCATTCCTCTTCTTCCCATCTGGATCCACTGGATTCTCCCTCCTCTCACAATTCTAGGCCTCGCCCTAGGCCCTTCTTAACACCCCCTCCCAGACCCCCTCATAGCTAGGGGTCACCCCCATACTCATCCACCCCACTTCCCCACCCATAAACCCCATTTTCTCCCCCATCATCTTCAATCCACAGCCCACCAGTTCGCAGTCCAGAGAACCTGAAGATTGCAGAGGGAGCTGTGATGTCATCCGAGCGATTCAGGAGGCGCAAGAGCTATCGATAGAAGCGTCTCCGAGTCTTCTTCTCATCGGCGGTCATCTCTTCCTCTTCTGAATTCGTGGCTATCCGGGAAAAGTGATCTACTCTGACAGTGCAGAAAAGATCTGGCCAGTAACTTGAGGCTACTTGCAGAAGCTGCCACGATCAGTCTTCTGAAGATCTGGAGGCAGTGCCCGATCGGGACATTCTACTGCAAGTCTCCCTCCTCCTCCAAGAAGCGGAGCACCATTCGGCGACCCGAGCAATTTCTTCTCCTTTTTCTCCCTAGAGTGTGCAGTTCTGTCCTCCCTGGGACTGAAATGACACCCTGTCAGTGTTCGGGCTGCTGTGATCTACTCAGACATCGGCTGGTGCCTCCGTGGGTCTCTTTTCGAAGGAAGCTCGTCAACGGTTCCAACGCCACCAACCAGGCTCAATTCGGAGTTCAGGGCTATTTGTGGTGGCTTCATCTTCCAGATGCTGTAGTGCTGAGATAGTCCGAGCCAGAGAATAGAGTCCCTGCTTCCAGCTCCACCGTGACCATCGACGACTTCCCCAGCTCCTGCCAAAATTTCAGTACACTCCTAGACCAATCCATGGAGTTTTGGCCTGGGTCCTTCTGCCAAAGGAGTCCGGGAGCACCCGCAAGAATTCCTGCATCGATCGTCTATCCTCTGTTCCTGAGAGGGGACAGAAATGACTCTGACATTGTATGAAGCTCTTCCCTTCATCTTTCCCCTCCCCGCTTGGCCAGCTGAAGGCCCCTCCCTGTGTGGAGGTAGTTTTGGTTGTAATCAATTAACCCCCACCCTAAGATCCCCCTCTTGTGCGAGGCGTAGTGGTGTAAACATTTGAGCAGGTTGAAGCTTCCTCGCTGCGGCGTGGGTAAGCCCCACACTTCCCCGCGCGCCCACGTCTCCGATCGGGACCGGTTTCTTCAATCCGGTCGAGTAAGCACTCTTTCCCTTGCTCTAATTACAGTACTTTTCATTCAATATTAGCTCGTAGCTACATTGGCCGGTGAGAGAGAGTGCCCGATCTCGCAAGTCCCAGACTTCGAGTGACCACCATGGGAGTGAGTGTTACCCGTGCCCTCGGCACCGAGTTGGCCTCTAGGATTGGACTAGTCATACCCTTTGGGAGACCCTCTAGCCTTGCTAGCCCTCTACCAGCAAGGGACCAGCTCTCACATCCTCCACTCGGCATCATCGAGTTACCCACGGGTTTGGGGTGAGTGCGGGGTGAGTTGGCCGCCGATTTCGGCCCGTTTGAGTTACGAATTATGCTTGCAAGATAGGTCCAAGATTGTGTCACATCAGATACAATCATAGACCAGTCTCACTCCCCTATAGCTCCGCTAGGCAGGACTCCATGGTAGCCAGCTCCGCCTTCAAGGTCGACGTAAGCTATACACTCACCTCGGCACTCATCTCGGTAGTCCGCCACTCGACCCTAGCGTGCTCCACGTCTCGCCGCTGCTCCTCCAAGGCCTTCTCCAATGCCTCAGCTCTGCTCTCTGCGTCTCTCAGCTGAGCAACATGGTCCTGGGCAAGTGACACGGCTGCGTTAGCCCACCTCTCTTGCTCGGCGGCCTCTAGTGCATGCTGAGCCCGCTACCCCTCCAGCTCTCGGACGGCTGCTAGCCATTGAGCCCTCTGCTCCTGTGCCTCTAGAAGCCACAAATACTCCGCCCAGATACTGGCCAAGCCAGACATCCAAAGCACGTGTGGGAACCCAAGGCCGTGATAGCCATGGGTGCACTCCCTCAATCGCTATCGGAGCTCCTTCGGAGAAGGTAGGGGGTCACCTCCTATGTAACCTCGAGCACACTGGAGCAAAGCCGCGACCACGCTAGCGTCCAGTAGTGGCTTCGGTGGAGAGACAGATGAAGGCCACTCGATCCCCAGCTCCAGGCAGGAGTAGCCTACTTCAGCCAGCACACCAGAAGGACCTGTACAACCCCACCAAACATAGAATGGGTCAGCATCGTTTAGGGCTTCCCCGTGATGAGACATGGTGAAAAACCTGAGAAATGTCCTATCTCTCACCTGCTATGGGCCCCGCCATGCCTGTAACACCCCCGCTCAGGGTCGGTGAGGGTAGTCCATCCCCCACCTCAACAGCGTCTCCTGCTAGAGTCGGAGAGAGCAAAGGCTCCTCTGACATCTAGGTGTCCCCAGTAATCATCAGAGAGGTGGGAGGCTCCCCCAGATCCACCTCGATGGGAGTCAGCACGCACTCCTCCTCGGACTCCAGCCGTGGACATAACACAAAATGTCAGCCCTGCCATAAACCCTGAGTCAAAGCCAATGAAGGGGAACAAAGGAGCTACATGTACCTTCCAACGTTGCCTTCATCTTAGCATCTCCAGCGGAAGAAGCCTCGGAGAAGGAAGAGCTCAGACTCGAGCTCTTGTCGGTCTCCATGGCTGTATTGTCGCTACCCAAAGAATCGGATGAAGCCCCTGGTGAACCCTCAATCACGGGCAAATCAGAGGCTCCTGCACACTAGTAAGTCGATTCAGGCTACTACCAAGTCCAGTCTTGCAAAAAGATAACTCCCTAGTGACCAATGATCAAAGTAACTTGGACAATCTTGGCCTTAGGCCAACATGGCATTAACTCTTGACTTATTTCCTTGGTGAGCATTGATGGAGACATGGCATTGTCAAAGATGCCCAGTACAAGAACACGGACTCGCATCTGACAAATGAAATCTTAAATTTTGAAAGGTCTAGCCGCAACCAAATTCTTATTGCCTGGCTCTTGAGCATCGTCATCGGCACATGTACTTATGGAGAGACACCTACCCCGAGGGGAGGTGGAAGGTGACCACAAGGAAGTGGTAGGCTCGATGGGTGATGGGGGTTCAATAGAAGGCGTCAAAGGAAGGGTAGGTAAAAGTGGAGGTTCGAACACAACAAGCTTCTCCCCTTACTCGGTGGCAGAAGGTTTAAGAATAAGGGAAGAATCATGATGCAGTGATGTGGGTGAGTTGTTGGAGGATCGACCCATCATCTTAACACCAAGAGATTTCATAAACGGGGGTTGGGATGGTGGCATCATCCTAAGTAGGGGTTTCTTGCCGCAATGGTGGGAGAGGAAAGCGAAAGAAACTTGGAGTAGGAATCTCTTCAAAATCTTCAAAATGTGCCAGCTCAAATTCTTCATCAAAAATTTCATCATGTGCTGCTTCTAATTCTTCATCATCGGATTCAAGTGAACGTAGTAGTGAAGGCATATTGACAAGTGGAGGTATATAATGTTGTGGAGGGTTTTGCATATACGGATGTAGAGGAGGAGGGCCATGTGAATGAGCGTGATGAATGGGTGGTGGGCAGACGACGTCCACTTGATCATTGAAACTTGTAAACTCATCTTGCTCACTCATGTTGTTCATGGTGCCATTGTCATCTCTTCTCTCCTTCCAATCTTTCTCCATCTTGGTAATGTTATTCATAGATGCATGAAGGGGATCATCTTGAGGAGGAGGAGGAGGCAATTGTGGACTTGTGACCATCTTTAGTTGTTCCTCCATGTTCTCGATTTTATCAATAAGGACTTGTTGGAGGGGTGTGACTTGTGAAATAAAGGGCTGGCCTTGAGACCTTGAAAGGGCGGCTTGATATAAAGGCCGTAGAGAGTTAATGGGCTGACCCATAAAAGGACCTAGTTGGATCAGGGTACAAGGAATACATGGGCCTTGGGGCTGTGGAGGAGGATGAATAAAAGGAGGTGGGTCATGGGCCACCTAAGAGGGAATATGAGTAGAAGGAGGCGTGATGCGGGGCGGATGACGCGGCCGGGCTAAGATGTACGATGGACTCAATGTGCGGCCAGTACTAGCACACTAAAGGCAAGTCAGGGGGCTGACCACCGTGGTGTTCTTAAGGTGGAGACGTCTCTCAATAGAAACTCTAACTAGCCTGACAATCATTCCTTGTGAGGAAAACGCGGGATCGCAGCAGTTAAGGAACCATTGTAGCCTAGGGTGGTGCAGTCTGAGCTCGGTGCTCGACTGGAGCTAAGGAATGGCTGTCACTCTCACAATCACGGTGACTTACAATTTGGATATGTCCCTATTCTCACAAACACAACATATATAATAGCATACTAGATAAATAAATGCGAGTTTATGAAACATGCGCGTACCTCCACGACTAGTGCGTGGGGAAGAAATCCCGGCCGAATCTGACAACCTCGATACAAAACAAATAAATATTATTACAATTTCAAAAATATGGCCCACTCCACGCAGGGAGGTAAAGGGCTACAACAGTAAATTTCAGGCCTGCTGGAACACGGGTTGACAGGCCGCACTCGTAGGGGACGAGGGAGGCGAGTCGAGGCCGATCGGGTAAGCCGATTGGAAGCCATGTGGTTCTACCCACTCTGGTCACCCAACGCAGAAAAGTTGCGGAGGTCGGTACGACTATATCTGATGTCCGATCAGGATTCCGTTTGTTGGAGAATGTCATCGACTAGATGAAGAATGCCTAGACCAAGTGGCGTGATCAGATCTGATCAGATCTGGGTGTGATGGCAACTGCACTAGGCCTTTGGTTCTACTCGCATAGAACTGCGCATGTAGACAAATAATTAAGGGAAAAATAGTTCCTGGTGTCATAATGGATCACCGTTTGTTGCAGATCGTCGACGACGTCCAGAGGAAGACCCAGACCAAAGGGCTTGGTCAGATTTGAGAGGAGGGAGATGAGATAGCTTCTGTAATTTACTTCTGGTTCTGGATCAGATCTGTTTAGGGTGGTCGGCGCAGTCCCACAAAAATATTCGCCACGATCAGCACGGATCTCCGAATGATGCGAGGTTGGCGGCATTGTGAAGAAGATAGGGAGAGGTACGACCTCTCAGATTTCAGATCCAAAGGGGTTGAGGAAAGATCTGTAGACGTTTCGTATCAGGGAGGAGTGGATCTGACTCGCAGGAACAGGCGGTGATGCGTAGCTTCACCGTCAGAGTTGTTGCCGGCGATCTCGAGCTCCGATTGATGCAAAATTGGCGCCGGATCATTCCTGACTTGCAGATATTACTTTGGTAAAATCATCAGCTTTAGATCTGAAGAGGAGAGGACTGTGGGAGGTTGGTGATTTGGAGACAAGATCTGGGTAGACAGACTCAGAAGTAGCACTTGAACGTAGCGATAACAGAGCCTCGGTGTCGCTTCTCCGCAAGGGGAGTCGTACCCTAGCTAGATCTCGTCGCAGGACTAGCTCTTGAGTATCACACTCAAGGGAGAACACCAAGAGAATCACTCTCTCAAGAACACTCAATTTTCATTCAAAACGTCACCTTCACGGAGAAAGACTTTCTACTCTCTCCTCCGTGCCATAACCGGCCCCTCTACATGAAGGAAAAAATCAATGGGCAAGAAGTAAGCTGACTTCTGCTGGATGCCGGTGCAGCTGTCAACATCATGCCCCTTAAGACTTTCAAGACATTATATCTGACCCCTTTCCTCCAAAAGGTTCAGGCAGTCAAGATATCCGGCTTTAACCAAAAAATCGAGGAAGTCCTCAGTCGAGTAGATGTCGACTTGGTACTCGATGACTTCGTCTCTAAGGTGACTTTCTACATCACCGACTCCAACACATCTTACAAAGTGCTGTTGGGTAGACTTTGGCTCCATGAAAACTGGGTCGTTCCCTCAACCCTCCACCAGTGTCTCAAATACATTAAGGATGGGGAACAATACGCGGTCTTTGTCGACCTATCCCCGTTCACTCTGGCAGAATGCAACCTGGCCGATGCAGCTCTCTACTTCAAGGGAATCTGTCCCTTCCCAGTGATGAAGAGAAAGAGCAACGGCTGGCTCTCAGAAGAGGAGGAGGATGACCTCTTCTCCGTTGATGAGGAGAAGGCTTAGATTCGCCGACTGCGTCTTAGCACCGAGTCAACCACAGACCACCCTAAGAGACATAAAGTCGATTTCCTGGCTAACCTTATTAGTCGAGCGATCGACAAGAGCATATGCTTGCCACCGAATTGCATTCAGCTCGTGTGTACTCCAGAGGAGCACAAGGTCCAACAACTCACTACATTCATCGTCACTTACAGACTATGACACCGGTCCAAGAAAAAGGCCAAAAGGGACAAGTCCATCATCTTTCACAAAGGAGACATGGTCCCGCCAGCCCCACCAAAGGATGACTTCGGCTGGTCCAGGCCAGCCGACAGTACCCCCAAAGCCATCCAAATTCTGGGCGACCTCTCACCTCGTATCCAAGAGATGTGCCTCAAGTAGCACATTCCCCAGTGGCGGAGCTCCGCACAGTAGAGGTATTTCCAGCATCTCTGGAGACCCTCACAAGTCCAGGGGCAACCCCCGTTTTCCCAGAAAGACACTAGAGGTCTCAGCTATGACCAAGACCTAGACTTCTGTGTCTACCATGTGGTCCATGTCGTGGGACCAACCCAACTAGCCGCTGACCCGGTTGTCACCAACACCAAGTTCCACAACACGGGAGACGAGGGAGAGGAGATTCTAATCTCACTCCTAGTCAGGACTTGTACTCTTGTTCTAGCACTCAACGAGACTTCCTCACCCATCCACGAGGACGTGGAGACCGAGGAGACCTCTGAGGCCTCCAAACTAGTTCCAGAGCCTACCTTGTCGTACCTTCCCCCTGAGGAAGGCCTCCAAAATGAAGATCGTGAGGCATCGCCGGCATTGTCAGGCAACTCTAACCAAGTCTCCAGAATTTTGGCCGATAGCTGCAAGTCTAACACGGATGGCCCAGGACAACCCTTGTCCGGACTTAGCAGCGACGACCTTCCAGTTCTAATAGCCTCAACCACTGGCTTCGGAGACCCATGGGTGTACGAAGCCGCCGCTGATGATGAAGACTTTGTCGACTTTCAGCCTGCTCCTCCCGAGCTGGAGGATGGTGGCTAGGCAACCGTCGATGAGCTCGTCGAGATCAATTTGGGCAACGATGAGGCCCATCAGCCCACATTCCTCAGTACTCTCCTCACCGAAGAAGAGAGGCAGGACTACAAGCAATTCCTACATGAATACAAAGACTGCTTCGCCTGGACATTCCAAAAGATGCCTGGGTTAGATCCCTCCATGGGAGAGCATGATCTGACCATATATTCCACAGCCATGCCAGTCAAATAGCCCCATCGGCGTATGCGCCACGAGCTGTTGCTCCAGGTCACGACCGAAGTAGATAAGATGGCGGAGGTCGACTTCATCGAGCCGTGCATCTATCCGGTCTGGCTCGCTAATATTGTCCCGGTCAAAAAGAAAAATGGTCAAGTCCGCATCGGCGTCGACTTCTGGGACCTCAACAAAGCCTGTCCAAAGGATGACTTCCCAGTTTCGATCACAGAGACAATGGTCGATATGACCACCAGACATGACGCTCTGTCTTTCATAGATGGGTCATCGGGTTACAACCAGATCGGGATATCCCTCCGAGACAAGGGTTACACTGCCTTTAGATCTCCCAAAGGGATCTTCAACTACAAGCGCATGCCCTTCAGTTTGAAGAATGTCGGTGCTGCCTACCAGAGGGCCATGACCATAATCTTCGACAAGATGCTACACGATGTCATCGAATGCTATGTTGACGACCTTGTCATCAAAACCAGAAGGCAAGAAGACCACCTACGTGATCTACGCCAAGTCTTCGAGCATCTCCGGCAATATAGGCTCAAGATGAACCCCATGAAATGTGCCTTCGGCGTATCCAGTGGCAAGTTTCTCAGTTTCATCATCCAATACCGAGGAAGGACAGACTGACCTACATCTAGAGATTCATCTTTAGCCTCTCCGGTCGATGCGCGCCTTTCAGCAAACTGATGAAGAAAGATGCCCCCTTCATATGGGACTCGGAATGCCAGACCACTTTGGAGCAGATCAAGGAGTACCTCCTCACTCCTCCAGTCTTAGGGGCTCCTGTCATGGGTAAACCCCTCATACTCTACATTTCTGCCATGGATGCCTCGCTGGGAGCTCTGTTGGCTCAAGTCAATGAAGAAGGTAAAGAGCAGCTGCTCTATTACCTCAGCAGAAAATTGATCGGTGTTGAGTACCGTTACTCCCCCATGGAGAAAGTATGCTTGGCATTAGTGTTTGCCGTCAAGAAGTTGCGGCACTACCTCCTGTCCCATCGGGTTGAGCTTATATCTAAGCACGACCCCCTGAAGTTTCTTCTCAGGCAACCCGTTCTCTGAGGATGACTGGGGAAATGAGCACTCCTGCTCATGGAGTACGACATCACTTATGTCCCTAGAAAAGCAATTAAGGGGCAGGGTATGGCTGAATTCTTGGCAGCCCATCCAATACCAGAAGATTCTCCCTTCAACACGGAGCTTCCAGACGAAGAGTCTCTTGCTCCTCAACAGCAACAACTGGCTAAGCAGAGCGGAGATGTCTTGCATTACTGGCAACAAGATGCCCTCACAGCCAACCTACCTTGCTGGGAGTTATACTTCGATGGCACTTCTCGAGGCACTACCCGGAGCAATCTCAGCTCGGGCATTACGACAGGTGCCGAAATTATCTTCCTGACTCCTCAGGGTGGAGTTTTGTACAACTCCTGTGCCCTCATGAAGGTCCTGACCAATAATGAAGCCAAATATGAAGCCCTGATCATCGGACTCCAGATAGCTCTCGACATGGGCGTCAAATGCCTCAAAGCCTATGGAGAGTCTCAGCTGATAGTCCGACAGGTGTGTGGCATCTACGACGTGTGGAAGTCAGAGCTGGTCTTGTACCACGTCACCGTCACTCGGCTCACCTAGAAGTTCTATTTCTTCGAAATAGACCACGTTCCCAGAAGTGGCAACACCCAGGCAGACGCCCTGGCAATACTGGCTGCGGCCATCAAGCTACAGCCTGAGGGTGAAGTTGACATCACAGTCAAACATAGAAGGCTAATGCCCAGCTCACTCGAAAGCAGCTCCGGCCTCATAGTTTACGAGGTCCAAGGCTGTGACCAGGACACTCCTCCAGAAGAAGAAGATTGGTGTGAGCCTATCATCAAATTCAAGAGGGGATTACTCCCCCCTGACCAGGCTCAGAGGGTCTGACTACTCTGCCAGGCAACATCATATGAGTTGGTTGGTGACTCCCCGTACCGACTCATCCATGAGAAGGACAAGTCCATCCTCTTGAGATGCGTCTCCCCAGTCGAGGCTCGAGCTATTATGTGTGAAGTTCATTCTGGGCTGTGCGACGCACATCAAGGTGGAAATAAAATGAAGCACAACATCAAGCTCAAAGGATTCTATTGGCCTACTATGTACGCGGACTGCGTCCAGTATGCTTGCACATGCCATCAATGCCAAGCCTTCGACCCGGTACCCAGAAGGCCTCATAACCTACTGCGTCCCACGGCCCCTACCTGGCCATTCGTCGAATGGGGTATGGACATCGCGGGGCCTTTCTCGTCGTCCTCCAAAGGCCACAAGTACATCCTAGCCGCCACTGACTTTTTTTCTCGCTGGGTGGAGGCCCTTCCTCTACGAGAAGTCACCAGCGAGGTGGTCGCTCGGTTTGTCCGGCATAACATCATCTACCGATTTGGCACTCCCAATCGCATAGTCTCTGACAACTGGACGCCATTCAAGAACAAGGCTGTATACTAGTTGGCAGCCAAGTTCCACATCAACTGGAGGACTTCTTCAGTCTACAACCCACAGGCCAACAGTTTGGCCGAGGCCTTCAACAAGACTCTCTATAAGCTCCTGGCTAAGATTGTTAGCCACCGGAAACGTGACTGGGGTGAAAAGGTCTCCGAGGCATTATGAGCCTACCGGATAGTCTACAGAACCCCCACAGGATGTTCGTCGTTCTCCCTCGTCTACGGAGCGAAAGCCGTCATCCCTGTCAAAATCCAGTTAGCATCCTACCGCATAGAGGTACACACTGGCTTGGCTGGCCCTAATGAAAATGAATACCAAAGAAGGCTGGAAGAGCTTGTTGATTTGGAAGGCAAAAGGCTCGAAGACTATAAACACCTGCAGATGTACTTGGCCTGCATGGCGCGAGCCTACGACAAGCTCGTCAAGCAACGAGCCTTCAAGTAAGGCGACCTTGTCATGATCAAGGAAAGAGAAGTCATGGCAGGGCGTTCTAGTGGCAAGCTTCAGCCAAATTGGTGAGGCCCGTACATTATTTGCGATGCCTATGAGGGTGGGGCCTACACGGTCATGGACCATAAGGGCCATAAACCTTTCCCACCTCTCAATGGCAAGCTCATAAAGCTGTACCATGCGCCAGAACATGAGTTCGCATGCCATACCAACTAAGGTGTACGCTCCCAGTCTCAGCCACCAGAACTGGTCTTCTCTCCCAGAAGACCAACCCAGTCACCCCTTCCGATCTTCCTCTCCAATCAAGCCCTGGGGCCAGCTGAGCCCCTCCCAGAGCCATCATCAAACATTCTTAGAAGCCAGTCTCCTGCCTTCGTCCCCGCAATGACAAGTGCAGGGGGCACCACTGCACCAACCACAGCCCAGCTGTCAGACTCCCAGGTAAGCAAAAAGAAAAAACAACAATAATAAAATGGGGCTAAACATAGAGATGCCCTGGCAGACCCAGTCGTCCCCCTCCATGTGGAGGTGGCTGGGGGCAAAAAGTCTAACAACCCGGTTGAGGTGAAACCCGGAAAGGGATGCCTCAGGCAAAATTGGGAAATCCCTCGACTTGAAAACCCGCAAGGGTGCGTCGGAAAAAGCTAAAGGGGGTTGGCTCCGGTGAAAACCCAAAAGGGCATTGGGGCCGATAATGAGAAAACTTCTCTCCCCCACCAGTCAGGGTGGTCTTCACCAACCTTCTTGCAGACTGCGGGATCTTCCCGTGTCAATCAGTAATCAACCCACATTTTTGAGTTGGGGGCTCGGCACCTCCCAGCCATCCTCCAAATCACTCTCTCAAGTCTCCTGTCGATACCAGCCTTCATGCGACATTCCGGTCGCAATCCCAGTACAAGCCAGTTCCAGTCAATCTCAAAATCTCTACCATCACACACTCTTGTTTTCTATGTATGGTCCAATACTCCCAACTACACTTGGCCAAGGCAACACATCCCTTGGCCCCACAGACCCCATAAGAATTATATTTTTTGTCAATATTGTGTAGCCTTGTATTTGTGTCTTATGGTCTGCTCTGATTATTCGTGACTATTCGCTGCCACGTTCCGAGCAATGCGTTTCGCTACTATCGGTTCAGGGCGTGACAGCGGGGGCAACCTACCAGCGCCTCATCAATCATATGTTCGGCTCGCAGATCGGTCGCAACATGCAGGTGTACATCGACGACGTGCTCGTAAAGAGTCTCCAAGCCGCCGGGCACTTGAGAGACCTAGCGGAGACCTTCGCCACACTCAGAAGATACAACATGAAGCTCAACCCAGCTAAATGTGCGTTCAGAGTATGGTCAGGAAAGTTTCTGGGCTTCCTCGTCACCCACCGGGGGATCGAAGCCAATCCCGACCAAATCCGAGCAGTGCTGGAAATAGAGCGACCAGGGCGAGTGAGGGATGTACAGTGCCTCACTGGGTGGGTCGCCGCCTTGGCTCAGTTCCTATCCCGAGTCTTCGAATGATGCCTCCCCTTTTTCCGGTTGATCAAGCAAGCCAATCAAGCATCGGAGAAGAAAGGGCAGATCTACTGGGACCAGGAGTGCGAGCAGGCGTTCGAAGAATTAAAATGCTACCTGGTAACCCTTCCCGTCCTCGCCAAACCACAAAAGGGAGAACAACTATTCCTGTACCTTTCCGTGACGCCGAGCATAATGAGCGCCATGCTCACACGGGAAGAAGCAGGGGTCACGAGGCCCATCTACTACGTCAGTCGAGCGTTACAAGGACCGAAATTTCGGTACTCACGGACTGAGAAGTTTGCCCTAGCACTCATTACGGCCGCTCGCAAGGTGCGACCATACTTATTGGCTCACCCAATCGTTATCCTCACCGACCAGTCGCTCCGCCAAATCCTCCAGAACCCCGACGCTTCCAAAAGGTTGGTCAAGTGGGCTATCGAGTTGGGAAAATTCGACGTCAAATTCTGACCGAGGACTGCGATCAAAGCTCAGGCTCTCGCCGACTTCGTCGCCAAATGCACCATACCCGTGGAAGACTCACTTGAGCAATCTTCTAGGCCTACGTGGGAGCTGTACGTCGATGGGTCGTCCTGCGCCGCGGGTAGTGGAGCAGGGTTGGTCCTACTTTCACCAGAAGGCCTAGAACTTCAATATGCTTTTCGATTCAACTTCTCAACCACAAATAATGTAGCTGAATACGAAGCACTCCTCTCAGGGCTACGCATGGCAAAACACTTAGGGGCGACCAGCGTGCGAGCATACAGCGACTCCATGCTCATCGCCAACTAGGTAAAGGGAGAATTCGAAGCGCGCGAACCCTCCATGGTTAAATACTTGGAGTGAGCCAAGGCCGTGGTAGAGGAATTCTCCCATTTCGAGATGATCCACATCCCACGAGAGGAGAACGTCTGAGCAGATGCCCTGTCTCGCCTGGCGTCAGCCATCGCGATCTCCAACTCGAGGTCAGTCCTGATAGAAGAATTATCGACGTCGAGCATTGACGAGCCAACACCCCAGGTAAACGCCATCGACTACAAGCCCTCCTGGATGGACTCCCTCTTGAATTTCCTCCTTCGACAATAGCTCCCGAGTGACCGCGTCGAGGCTCGATGCACGCAAGCAAGAGCAGCCCACTTCACAGTGGTGAATGACAGACTATATCGCCGCTCCCTCTCAGCTACATTGTTAAAGTGCTTGTTCCCTAGGGAAGCCAACCAGGCCATCCGGGAAATCCACGAAGGACTCTGTCGGAGCCACGTCGGGGAGGCAAGCACTCGCGCGAACGCTGATCCGGCAAGGATACTGGTGGCCCACCTTGCAGCAAGACTGTCTTGATTATGTTCAGAGGTGCCCTCAGTGTCAGAAATTCTCTCACCTGCACCACCTGTCGGCTACGCAACTACACGCCCTGATGGAGCCTCGCCCATTTACCCAGTGGGGGGTGGACATATTGGGTCCCTTCCCCGAGGCACAAGGGAGGAAGAAATTTCTCATGGTTGTCATTGACTACTTCACCAGGTGGATCGAAGCTGAACCATTGGGGAAGATCACGAGCGAAGTAGCTTGAAAGTTCGTACTGTGAAGCATCATCAGTCGCTTCGGGGTCCCGAGGGTTCTCACAATCGACAATGGTAGACAGTTCGCGAGCACCGCTTTTCAGGAGAAGTGCTCGGAGCTGGGAATTTGGAACCACTATACTTCGGTGGGACATCCCCGGGCTAACAGGTTGGTAGAGAATACCAACCCGTCCTCACAATTGGCCTGCTATGGAGTGGGGGTTGGGGGTGCGCTTGAAGAAACGAGGAAGAGAAAGACCTTGAGACTCAAAGGAAATATGTTAGTTTTTCACAAAAATCCTTCTAAAATTTTAAAAGCCACATTAACCTCTAAACTAAAAAAAGCTTGGATCGGACGGGATCGGCTGATCCGGTCGACCCAGATCGGGTTGGGACCGGCCGATCTGATCCCATTTCTCAATCCTTCCTTCCTTGATTATAACTTTTCTAGTTACATATGAAGTTCGAGTTTGACAAAGAACTATTTTAACAACATTGGTAAAGGATTTGAATAAACTGTAAGTTATTCTTGAAGGGCCTCTTTGATAAACAAATAAGGGAGAAGGGGTCTTAACCCCAAGAATAAGAAAAAATATAGTTTGGTAAGACGGGTAGGTTTTCCCACCCCTAACCCGGGTTTTCATGGAATAACTAGTTCTAGCTAAAAGGTAGAATTAGTTGATCCACCTTAATGGCCAAGAGGCTCCCAGATAACCAAAAAAACAAACAAAAAATGAGGTTAAAAATAAATATATCCCGGCAGACTCAGTCGTCCTCTCTCTCAGGGAGGCGACTGGGGGCAAAAAGGCCAGCAACTCGGTTGAGGTGAAAACTCACAAGAGCACTGCAGGCAAAATCGAGTAACCCCTCGATGTGAAAACCCGTAAGGGCACATCAGAAAAAGTAAAAGGGGGCCAGCTCTGGCGAAAACCCGAAAGGGTGGCAGAGTTGGTAAAGAGAACCAAAAACTCTCTCCTCCTCCATTCAGGAAAACCAGTCACTCACTTTCCAGTAATCATACTCTCTGTTAGTCGGCCCATACCAGTCCTCGACTATTTCCCTACTCTAGTTGTGAACCTTGCACCTCCCTGTTGGCCACATACTGTCACATTCGGTCTACACCAGTTCTCGAGGCCACTTTTCTATTTGGTCAGCCTATACTAATCCCTGATTAACACACCTCTCCAACTCATCAATCATACACTTCCCCGTTACCCGTACACATCTCTAGTTGGCTCACATCTTCTCCAACCACACGTTACCATGGTTGGCCCATATACACCATTAACTCATGCACCATTCCAGTCATTCATTCCAGGAAATCCCAGCCTACACGCCACCTCGGTTGTCCTTTACACCACAACAACCTTGGATGCATCTATCATGAGAATGCATCAACCCATGATTCTCAGTCACTAGCCTATCATGGTCGAGTCGCCATGGACCTAGTCATAACTCCAGCAATATGCCACAAAGGCATACCAGTTCCAAGATCCCAGTCATGATTCCAGCAACACGCCACTAAGGCTCACCACTTCCCAGATCACCAGTCAAACTCCATGCTACCCAGCAACCAGTCGAAGCCACGGCCATGGCTACAACGGCTGCAAGCCATCAACAACACGAACCCCAGGTTACGTCCCCTGACAGTAGCACGCTACGGACGATAGCCATAAGGTTCCCAGGTCAAAAAAAAAGAACAAAGAATAGAAAAATGGGGTTAAAAATAGAGATACCCCAGCGGCCTCAGTCAACTCCTTCCACGAGATTACTGAGGGCAAAAATTACCGTCAACCCAGCTGAGGTGAAAACCCGCGATGGCACCTCAAGTAAAATCAGGTGACCCCTCGATATGAAGACCCACAAGGGCGTACCAGAAAAAGCAAAAGGGCGCCAGCTCTGGCGAAAACCCGCAAGGGCGATAGAGCTGGTAAAGAGAAAAATAAAAAAAAACTCTCTCCCTCTCTACTCCTCGCTGATGGAAGCCGCCAATCACGACTTCTCACCGACGGCGACCTTAACACCACTTCATAACAATAGTGGCCACTACACCCCTGAGGGTCGGCCATTGCCAATTCCAGCTCCAACATTCGGCTACACACCTTAACAGTTGGCTGACCAGTCCCAACACTGTGGCTTCAATGCCTTTACAGGCCAGCCATGCCAGTTCTAGTACCAGCTCCCAGTTTCAACACCATGGCTTCAACACCTTTACAAGCCAGCCACATCAGTTCCAGTACCAGCTCCCAGTCTCAACACCGTGGCTTCAATGCCTCTACAGGCCAGCCACCCCAGTCCCAGTTCAAGCACCGTGGCTTCATCGCCTCTACAGGCCAACCACCACAGTCCCATTACTAGTCCTAGTTCCAGCACCGTGACTTTAACGCCTCTATAGGCCAGCCACCCCAGTCCCAGCTCCAGCACCGTGGCTTCAACGCCTCTATAGGCCAGCCACCCAGTCCCAGTACCAGTTCTCAGTTCCATCACCGTGGCTTCAATGCCTTTACAGGCCAGCCATCCAATTCTACTACCAGTCACCAGTTCCAACATTGTGGCCACAATACCTCCATAGGCCAGCCGCTTAGTTCCAGTACCAGTTGCCCATCCCAGCATCGCGGCTTCAACGCCTCCACAGGCTAGCCGCTCAGTTCCAGTACCAGTTACCAGTTCCAACATCACGGCTATAACGCCTCCCCAGGCTAGCCGCTCAGTTCCAGTACCAGTTACCAGTTCCAACATCGCGGCTACAATGCCTCCACAGACCAGCCGCTCAGTTTCAGTACCAGTTGCCAGCTCCAGCACTACGGCTACAACACCTCCACAGGCCAGCCGCTTAGTTCTAGTACCAATTTCCAATTCCAGCATCGAGGCTACAATGCCTCCGTAGGCCAGCCGCTCAGTTCCAATACTAGTTACTAGTCCCAGCACCACGGCTACAACACCTCCGTAGGGTAGCTACTCAGGCCCAGTGCCAGTCATCAGTCCAGTAGTTCGGTTACAGCGCATCTGCGAACCAGTTACCCAGACCCAGGGCCAGTCACCTAGACCCAATACCAGTGTCCAGCTCCAACATATCGACTACAATCTCGTCACAAGTTAGCTGGTCAGCTCCAGTCCCCAATCCTAGCTTTCGACTGTGATGCCTCCTAGGGCCATTCGGCCAGCCCAACTCCAATCTCAATATCTTGGCTACAGCGCCTTCAAAGGCCAGCTACCCAGTCCAGTTCCATCTCCACTTCAAGCACCAGTCCTAGTATCCCGGTGACAATGCCTTTGAGGGCCATTCGGCCAGCTCTAATTCCAGTTCCTAGCTCCAGTTACAATCCCTATTCCAATACCAGTCCTAGTCCCAGACCCAACTTTAATCTCCAGTTCCTATCCTAGTCTCAGTTCCTGGTCACTATGCCTTCCAAGGCCACCTGGCCAGCCATCCTTCACTATCCCTTCGGGAGCCTCATCAGCTCCTTGGGAGGCTTCCCCAGTTCCTGGTATCGGTATATCGGTATTATCGGTATATCGGTATCTCGAGCTCTGGGTCGTCACAGTTCCAGAGCGAGGAGAGAAGATCATTTTTTCGACACTCTACTTTTTATTCTGAGAACAGAGGTGGGTTCTCGTCAAAGTCTTTGTTCGTCTCCCGTTCCTCTTTCCAAATCTCTTGTGGTCTATAATGAAGATGTGCGATGATATGAGCCAATGGTTCCCCATCCCCGTTTAATTTCCTTTCCATACGGCATCTGCTCCTAGTATCCTTCTGTAGTTCCAATGCTACGACGTATGATGGCCAATCTCCGAGTGACAACGGCAGGTCGTGCTTGCACATGTAATATATTGGCCATTCTTCAGCAATTTAGTAACATTTGGGCATGAATATCTTTGTTGCATCTCAGTGCTTCCCTTCCCATCTGCTATGCTTTCTCTCTATACTATCTACGTGTTACTGTTTGAATCTCCGTCTTAGCGCTGAATGTGCCCTGGGATACCCAAGGGCTATATTAAACTTATCCCCCTCCCCGGGGTCCCTGCAACGAATCAACCTTATCTGGGTCATTTCATGTGTTTGAGGTATCCTCCCACTCTCGTTAAAGATTTACTTCTTCCTGCTAGCTAATGGAACTTGCTTCGTCGTTACCCCTCCACTCATAGCCATGAGTCGGACGGGGTATGACTGTTCCTACAACCAGGATGCCATCTTCTTAATCTAATTCAATAAGGGTGGCCATCCAACCACGTTATGCCATTTAGGCGTTCGACCACTTGTCGTAAACAACTGCATCTATATGCCTCCCCTTACTGTGATCCTTGTGGCTTATCGCACTTAGCATATGTGTCTTCATAGCTAGCCCCAAATAGTGATAATTTAATCTTTTATATGCCCAGCTTGTCGTTGATTTCCTTATGATGGCTGAATAATTGTTCCTCATGTTTTCTCCACCCTGAGAAGGATTCGGTAAGAGTCCGTCAATATGGCTCACTGTCCCCTCCTTTTACCTAGGTAATATAAAAATGTTCCTGTAATCGCTATGTTTCTTATGGATGTGAATATTGATTCGTCAGTCGGGGAGGGGGAACATACCCAATCAAATAAGTCCACTGCCCGTTTTCTTCTGAGCCGCTAAAGAGGCCACAGGGACCCATTATCCCATAACGTGGAGCCCAACAGGCCATTAAGAGCGAGCATAAATGGATCCTCTGATCCAATAGGAAATTAAACCCACGTCCCCTGTTTGGGATTGTGGTAGCCCGTGGGTCTATGGAACCCCTCGTAGGCTAGCCCTTGGGGTCTCCGTCCCATTCGGGTTGTCCAATTAAACTTGTGTTGATGGCCAATGGATCATCGATACCCTTCATAGGCTAGCCCTCGGGTTTTCCATCCATTCGGGTTCGCCGGTCGCCGCGTTGGCCTCCCGACAATTAGGAGCCTACTCCGGGAACCTCGTGGGTGAGCCTCCACTTTTCCCCCGTGACCCTTCGGGATATGGGAAAATGCTGTCGAATTTTGCTCTCGATTCACTGACTTGTATGGTTGTCTTGCTGATGCTGATAAGAGATTAAGCTACCTACAATGATTAACACACATAAGACAATCATGTTAGCAATCACTTGGTGTAGTGTCTGTGGGCCCACCAGGAACTGGGATAAAATTGTGCTTGAGTATGAACCTTGCACAGAATTGAATCAATCAACTTCTGCCCTAATAAATCTAATGATCAAAAGCCTGAATGAAACACAAGGATCTAATGAAAGGGTGCCATAGTTTGGTTTGTGCCTTGAACCAATTTGTTTGAGCTCTTTAAAGAACCCTTCCCCCTAAACCGGTGTAGGCCAATTCGGCACCTTAACCGGCGCACCAGATTTGTCCCCCTCTTAAATCTCAATTTTTCATCGGCTCTCTAAAACGGCGTGGGGCTAATTTGGTGCACCCTCTACCGCGCCAGATTACTCTCCCCTTTCTCATCCCTATGCCAGATTAACCTTCACTCGTATCCCTACGTCGAATTAGCATCTACTCACATTCCCACTTGCCCCTTCTATTGCCACTTCCTTTTCAGCTGAAAGCCTATCTTTGCATTAAGTTAAACTCATGGTCATTCCGCAAATGAGTAATAAGCATGGCGATGATTGCAATGATAAATCCCTTTTTGGGTTTGCTCTCTTTACGCTTACTCATGCATCTATGCATGTACATACATGGATATGCACACGTACCATTTTTGTGTGTTTGTCATTGTTCTGACCTCCCGGTATATTAAATGGTGATTCGCGGAAGGTCAGATTAGATTTGGCTGAAGCTCTCACTATGCGTGATGGTGATCCGTGGACCTATATTCCCCGCCTTGTATTGGGGGTCAGGTCAATAAATATGATTGCACTGCATTGCTTAAATATGTGTCTGGATCTTACATTGTGAAATGATGTCTTTTAATTTGCATACGCTTCTATACCTACCCAGCTCCGGTGGCCCCTTTATCTTGACAATTAATCAAGGGTTTTCCTCCTTCCCAGATGATGTAATTAACGTCATAACCTTTACGTTATGACGGACTTCCGGTCCCGACACGGACTTCACTTTCGTCTGAGCAAGTTAGACCGAGCACACAATAAATTTGTCACGGAAGTGACTAGCACACCTATAAGCAAATAAAATCCAATAAAAGTAATATTAATCAGGAGTCACCGATCTGTCGACAAGCGCGAGGCCTAAGACAAAAGCCTACGAGACCAGACAACAAGCCTAGAAGACGACCTAGACAGATAGGATAGACTCTATCGCTCGCACGACTTCATCGTCGTGCATGCTCCCCTAAACACAACCGCATACACGACTGGAGCGTCGTGCATGCCACAACAAGCTGGCCCTGGGTAAAGCCAGACACAGGCCAACTCAGCAGGGGGAGCTGATCTTGGACAGAACCAAGAACAGGCTAACTCGGAAGGGGACACAGACTCCGAGAAACATGAGAGTCATGTGTCACGTGACGAAAGTACCTCCTCACTAGAAGAATAGCCAACTGCGTCCACTGACGTCTTACACTACGCCTCAAGTACCTCTCTATGGATGCCTGGAACGACGGAGACCGAGGTACGCTCTGAACCAGATCAGGAACTACAGTAACGAGTGACTAGTTAGGGTCACGCCCATTGGCGCAAGTCCTAACTCCCCTGACCACGTGTGCACACACTGGCTCATTACCTAGAGCTAGGCCTCTAGCTAGTATTCCCTTCCGTAGGAAGCTACGGTTGGACCGGGGCCCAAAGAACTAGCTTAAAATCCATATCTCGGGAACTGCCACGCCACCACTCCCAAGTGGGCCGACACGCCGTAACGTATCGTCAGGCTACGACTAGTGGAGGCTCATAAGACACAGACTCCAAAACACGAGTGCTGGAGTACAGATAGGCAAGAAAGCACTGGCGCACGTACTACGAAGTACCAAGGTAGTACACCAACGGCTGACAAACTCAGGACAAGATGACTAGACCTGAAACTACAACGATCCCTGAGTCTCATGACTCAAAGTCAAGATCGCCGCACAAAGCGAAAAGAGTCGCCAATCGGTCTAATCCTAAGCCAGAGGAAATGACACAACCGCAGAAAATGACTCACGGAGACTTGAGGGAACACCAAGAACCCTCAGCACACCTGGACATGTAAACTGAGGTAAGACAATACCTCCAGGCATCCAGAACCACTGTCTCGGGCTAGATAGAACTGCCGAGACACGCACAAGGTCACCTGTCAACCAATGGGTCATACCGGGTTGACCAGAACCCGACAATGACACACAGACACAACACCATACACAAGCACTCCTGGCCATCTCATTATGGTCATAGCCCTCACAAGATGCCAACAGACATCCACGGGTCACGGGCAAACCACAAGGTCAAACCAAGACAAGCAAAAACTGAAACGATGGGAAAACGACACTCTGGGCATAAGCGATCCATCACTCGGCCGCTAGGTAAACCAAGTAGTCAAGGAAGAGCCGCTACGCATGCAGAGGCAAGGACAATGGTAGTCCTAGATTGGGTCGTTAAGGAACTGTAGCAGTCAAGAAGTAGACCGCACTCAGTCAACCTTGAACCGACCTATCTAGTCAGACCACCCGACAGACTCACGCACACTAGCAGTCCACGCCAGAACCGCTAGAGACACTACCCTAATCAACCTAAACGTCTGATGCTAGTCAAACGGGACACACACATGGACAGACGGACACGGGACAAGCCATCACAGACAATAGACACAACGACGGACACAACTCATAGAGTGGTCACCAAGGGGCCGCTCAGAGAACTAGACGGTCGATAGGAGGCCGCCCAAGGAGACAAAATGGTCCATTCCAGGCCGTTCACTCCAACCGACCTACTACAATAACTGGTCAAACGACAGTCAGAATGGTCAAAGAAGGATCGCTCATGAAGTGGCACGGTTAGAGGGAAACAGCTCCAGGAACCGCCAGAAAACTGTTGACCCAAGGTCAACCATGCTAAGCGGTCAAGCCATGGCCGCTTAACACAATGGGAAAACATCACGGTTGAGAACCAGCCACTCAAGTGGACTGGTCGGATCACACCTGGCTGTGCCATCCACTGGGCGGTCTGTTGCGCTACCGCGCATACGCCCACCGACCTACATTGAACGGTCCAAAGCCAGCCGCGCAAGATGCTAAGCAGTTACTGTTAAACCACGTAGGCGTCACGGCGAACAAACCATGGGATCGGCCCAATCGTGGCCTTTCCACGCCCCGTTCATTCTGAAATGAAGGGGATACAACCATAACGACGATATACAACACATAGACTCCGACGGGAGTCGAATCGGCTAAGAAACGATGAGAAACGGGCGATTTCTCTAAGTCGACCCAAATGGAACCACCGGACTTCCAGGGCTCCTAACGGTCCCGAATGACCGCCAATCGACACAAAATCAGCGACTATGGAACGCTGATGTTCCAGGGAGTCGTTTGACACTAACTGATCTAAAAATCGTCGCCGTTTTCCAGCAAACCCTATGAACTCCACAAAATTACGATTTTACCTAAACAAGCCCAAACTCGCCCATTTTAGCATCGAACAGCGCGAAACTGTAGGAAGAATGCACAGGAGAAGTAGGTGATCTATCGCCTTACCTCCACTGAAGAAACTGCGCGCCGAAGCGACTAAACCGCATCAAAAATTGTCAAATCATGAACCGCGCCTTCTCAGAATCCACCGAGGGATCGCGCCACGCCACGCTCAATTCTTCGCCCCATCACGCATCCTGATCACTCCAACGCGTCACCGCCTCGGCCAGCTCTCCACGGTCGCGCGCCCCGCGTCGAATGGCCCAGAGACGAGAGAGAACGAGAGAGAGAAAGAGATGAGAGAAATGAGGGAGGAGAGAGGGGGTGAGGGTTATAAGCCATCCATATATTCAGGTTTTCACTTTTCTGTTTTCTGATACTCTGCTGTGGTTAAGAAGATAGTTGGCTTTGGCTGAAAAATATGATAAAAAAATGTTCAGCTGTGAATTGTCAGTAATTCCAGTTCATAAACAACGTCAGTAGTTGGTAGGCCCAAAGAACCCATGACACTTTATGTTTTCTACATTGTGCTTAGCTACTCTACCAGTAGGCTGCGGATTAAAGAACAGCCAGTCTCGCTCTTGCAATGCTCTCTCAGGTCAATGGCTATATCAATGCATCTTCATTTGATTTCGATAATGAACCAGGTGTGCCTCCAAGTCTGACAGGATGAAATCCCTACCCCGTCAAATTGCTGTCCAACCACTTCTATCCTGGTCCTCAGCATTGAAAACAATAGGGGCAATAGCAACCCTACTACTCTGGGCGCTTCATATTTAGCTTGTTAACAAACATTGCATCTTAACATAAACTTCCATGTTTCTGAATGCATGCCTTCCTGGAAAAATATATGAGAGTCCATATAAGTTCTAACTATCTTATGAGCCCACTATCATAAGCATAAAATTTCAACAAAAGAGCCACATTGTTACATCTTAACAGCTAGCACAATGAAAATACCTTTATACAACAACATCCTACTCGGCAAGTTGTACCCCTCCTTTCAAGGGGTTTCACGTTGCAGTCTACAGTTTAGTAGTTTACATATGTAGTCCACTGTATGCACCTTTTGCTTCTTGAATCTCTTCCAGAATCGTCACTCTCTGGCTCTCTTCCCTGTCATGGCATGAATACACCCATTTTTCTAGAAGCTTGATGTGGTATGAAGTTGTGATTCCTTATCCATGGAATTTAAGAGATAAAAAATTACTTGGATCTGTGGAGATGATGCAGGGGATAATGTGGTTGCTGATGCCATGTCTTCAAAGCAGGAAGAAAGACATATTCCTCTCCTTCCCAACACCATCATTATGCATGTAAGTTTTACAAGGTATAGGTACACCATGAAACTTACTCTCTGAAAGAAAATTGCCCCTTCCAATATATCTAGTGCACTCCAATGGCCAACATCTACAACTACATCCCTAATTTTCTCCTTCAGAATAGTATGTAGCTGCAAGTAGTTAGGAATGAGATCGCTGATGAAGTTGTGAGTTGCTAGAATCCACCAAGACCATCAATACTGTCCTTTTTAAAAACCCCTTTAAGCTTTATGGTTCATTCATGAAGCCACGATTCCTTCCATGGAAGAAAGGGTATCTTTGTTGTCTCCTCGTTCGACACCTCATCACCTATTTCCACCGTGTAATCTTCTCTTGATCCTCCAATTCCCTCTTTTCCATCCAACATATATAGCTTTTTGCTCTGCAGCAATGTCCTCAAGAGTCCTAGAGTGTACTCATCACAATTGAATCACGCTATTATTCAGAGGCTCTCGCATCTGTGGTGGCCGAGGGAGCTTCAAATTTGGCTGTTCATTGCAGTGATGTTGGTTGTTCCACTGATGACTGTATCACCAAACCTGATCCTGCTGTTGGTTGTCTGAACAGAACCATAGTCCACATGGTTTACCTGCACCCTAGCTTCGGAATATTTTTTTGTCTTCGGAACAAGCTATCTCCATAATACCTGGCTACCCAATCACAGTTCAGAGAGTTCTAAGGCGAATCAATTTCATATCAAATTAGATTTCTTCCTTTAATCCTCCCACAACATCACCAACCAGCCCACTTCAGCCATCCATTTACATCAGCAGACAAATTCACAAATTCAGCCACCTTTTTACCACAGTCACTCTTCTCATTGATCTTTAAGTCTGCCACTAAAATCCTCATAGTCATTTAGTCTAAAACACACCAATTAATTGCATGTGTAATTCACCCATGAATGATCCACCCACATCAGCTCATATCCTTGGTATCATAGATTAGCACTCCTTCCAGAAGGCACCATGGTCATTTGCTTCCTCACACATTTTGCAAGCCTTCAAGTGTTTTCCAGATGATACAGCCATTTGTCTGACCCTAACTATATCTTGTTTGCAGGGGGGCCCTCGCTGTTCCAGCTAATGTGGAGGACGGCAGGGTCCAGCAGGCTGGGTCGGAGGAGTTCCAGCAGGGTACGGGATGCCTAGATGCCGGCGCCCCACTGTCGCCATTCGTCCAAGAAAGGCTGCGTTGGATGATCCGGTGTGTCGGGGAGACGGTGGAGAAGGGGGAGGTGGATGCCGAGATGGTAAGAAGGCTCCTGTCCAAAGAGAGCAGGGACGGGGGTGACCAGGCACGAGTTCCTGGCAGGTGGCAGTAGTGAGCAGGATGCCGAGGAGATGACAACAGCAGGGCGTGTCATGGCAGACAGGGTGGTCCTCTGGGTGGCCACATGGGAGCTGGCGCGGGGCACGTTCCGAGACCCGCGGCAGTCGAAGGTCAGGCTGCTCATGTCAGGAGTCCCTCTCATCTTCTGCGATGAGATGGGTGCTGGCTTCATCATGAGCCACTTTGGAGCAGCTGTGGAGGGCCCGATCAACATTGTTGCCGGCGGGGAGAGGCTAAGACTGGAGGTCAAGGTGATGTGACACAACCTCGGACCTAAGCAAGCAAGCACAATCGCGAACCGAACGGGCCGATATCGGTGGCCAACTCACCCGGCACTCACCCAAACCCGTGGGTAACTCGGTGATGCCGAGTGGAGGATGTGAGGGCTGGTCCCTTGCTGGTAGAGGGCCAGCAAGGCCAGACGCCAACGTCTCATCAGAGACCTCGCATACAAGCACCGTCCATTGACCAATCGAATCTCATCTCATCTCAATTACTCTAAGTGGACGCCTGCCAATCCCGATTTCGCTCTTACCACAGAGCCACGGGACACAACCTCTTGCAACCCACAGCACACTTCTCTAGAATCAACAAGTGTCACCTACTACCACAACAAGCTAGTTGATAGTGCCATGACCAATGCACACGGGTCCCCAGACAATACACTTCTTACCATGGTCGATCACTCGATCAATCTCACCAACCGCTCACGGCAACCAACCGAGACCCATAATCTTGTCAGAGATCACTTCTCCAAAAATACGATCTCACTGAAGGACAGCTTCCAACACAGAAATAGGGTACTTATGCGACAACCTCACCAGCACGTTTCCCCCAATTCTCCATCCAGCCAATGCCACCAATCACAATGCCTCAAGCAACGACATGGCAACAACACGTCTCACACAACCGATACAATCTCACACTGAGGAACCAATCCTCTGACGCTCAACACATCCTCGAAAATTCACCCGTAGCATCCAACGCTACGACCTTCCACTGCGCATCAGATCCACGCGCACAGTCACCACAATGACAACTCGGGATCCTCCACCCCAACAATCCTCTGCAACTCCGCAGGCTCCAATCCACAACACCTCGAAAAATACAATACCAATCGTAAATTCTCACAAACACCGCCCAACTGGCACGCATCCTTCCGGAGTAGCGCCAACACCCTTACACATCGGGAGATGGGCAACGCTTATCACTGGCAACCACCTTGCCAACACACGGAACGTGTCTCGCACGGACTTCATGGCACGTGAAGGCCAACCAATCCGAACACATGATGCAAGATGACGAACCTTAACCCAACGCGATCTCCTCCAATCAATGGGAAAAACTTAATACACCTCCGACCAACGGAAGATCCCCATGCTCGACCTAACCTCGAACCTTGCACACGCTGGGAATCGCATCTTCCAGCACCAGAAAAACTATTACCTCCATCAGGTCAGCACCTCCGACACACTCACCAAGTGTCTTGTCAGACCACGATCACAACACCTCTCGATGCACCATCACTGCGACTCCTCGAACAGCAACACACCACGCCTGGAGCTGCAGCACGAGCCATAATCGGCACCCGCCAACACTCATCCTCGAGCCGCAAGCTCGCCACTGAGCCTTCACATCTTGAACTAGATCCAGGGCAACCACAGCCCAATCCAAGGAGATCCTCCGCTCATCCGAGCACATCTCGACCAGAGCGCCCGCTCTGCTACCTCGAACCACGATCTCAACACCTCAGGGGCTGGATAAATCCTCAACTGGAGTGGCCAACACCAATAACAGCTCCTTCAGAGCACACTCACGGCCATTTAACCATGAACAATCCTCACCAGCCACCTGACCTCGCTGCAGATCCCTCGAACACAGCACTACAGTGACACCTGTCGGCAACCTCTGCCCAACGCAGCACAACCGGGGCCACCATCGATGAGGGAGAAGCTCTCGACCTCAATCCTTAGACCCCACGCCGACACTCCGACAAGAACAGTAACCACTTCCACAATGCCAACGCCGCGCACTCACGCTCTTACATGAGAAATCAAGTAGAAAATAAGCATGAAACCCTATGCCAACTACTGACTGTACTGGACCTCACAGACTTTGATCACTGTAATATCTCGAATTCCAATGTACTTCCACAACCATAGCTCTGATACCAGCTGTGGTGACCCGAGATCTGAGTATCAGAAAGGAACTGGCGTGACTTGAACCTCGGCCCACCACCCACGAGCCCGAAGACTCGGAAGGGTTAAAAGGATAGGTGTGGTATACATAGAAATAAGAAATAAAGCAAGACGACAGATATAAACAACTAACTACAACAGAGTCTAGTCCAACAGAAAGTACAATCAAAAGTAGTAAAACGTACCACACACCAAGTGAACACTCGGTCCAGCAAGCTGGCAACTAAGAACCTCCACGTAGCTCCCTCGAATCTCGAGGAAGAACTACCGCACCTGAAAATCAGGGGTGAGCCTCCTATCACTGGCTCACTAGGGATCCCGCAGAACCCCAACCGAGAAAATAACGGTGGGAGAAAAAGCTACACTAGCTAAGCAACTACGAAAGCAGGAAAGTAACTACGGTGGCCGGTAAAATCTCGGCTCTACAATTACTCCCACTGTATCGAAAAATACGACTCGGTCTCCTGTTGGGGGACAACCAAGTCACGCACCCGACATCTCGATTCCATGATCGAGAGAGCACCAGACACGAACCGTCCTAACCACGCTACCAGGAAAACGCCACGACGCCTCAGTCGCGAAAATCAGCCCTCACAGTAGGGCCCAAGCCGAAACCACGCTGTCTGGAAACACAGTCACGACCTCACCATCGTGAACTCAACGTTGTATAGGGAAAGGCCTCGGTGACGATCACCAGAAATCCTAGACTTCGACTACGGGAACGCTCCCGAAAATAACACCCAAAATCTCATCTCGCAAACGAGAAACGGAAACTCAGGACATGACAACTCACGTCACGTGACGGGAGCACCGCCCACTAGAAGAACGACCGGATGCGTCCCTTGACGTCTTACACCGCGTCACAAGTGTCTAGCTACAATGCCCTGGGCGCGAGACTCAGACACGCAACAAGTACCACAACAAGGACTAGCTGGGGTCACGCTCGTCAGCGCGTGTCCTCTGAAGGAGCTCTCCGAAGCAGAGATAGTAAGGAAGATACTGAGATCGTTGACTCCAGCGTGGCACACCAAAGCCACTGTTATTGAGGAATCTAGAGATCTGACTACCATGTCAGTCACTGAACTCATAGGGTCGTTGATGACCTATGAGATTAACTTCAAGAAGAATGGGGAGAGCAGTGAAAGGAAAGGGAAAAATATTACTCTCAAGGTGGAACGTCGAGGCAGCAGCAGAGGCGGAAGCAGCAGCAGCAGTAGCAGCGGAGAATCCGATGGGTTCTCAGATCTTGATGAAGGGGAGCAAGCTATGCTCACCCGCAGATTCAGAAAATTTCTGAAGACAAAGGGAAAGAAGTATAGAAAAGAAAAATCTTATCCCTCAGGTAAGTATGGCAAATTTTCAAATGATCGGGACAAAACTAACAAAAACATTGTGTGTTATCAGTGCAAAAAGTTCGGGCACATGAAGGCTGAGTGCCCTGAGCTCCAGAAGAACACTCCCGATCGTCAGAAGAAGGTCACCAAGGTGCACAAAAGGAAACCGAAGGCCATGTTATGCACATAGAGTGACGAGGAAGAGGACCCTGAAGCCAACTCCTCTGAAGAGGAAGAAGAAGGAACGTGCTTCATGGCTAATCAGGAAAAAGAGGTAATAACTTCTTTTGAAAATTTTACAATAGATGATTGGGAGGATGCCTATGTTGTAATGCTAGCTAAATACAATTCCTTGAGTAAAGACCATAGGACATTGAAACGAAAACTCAATTCAATCACTGAGGAGCACACACTGGCCAACAAAAATCAGAAGGCCAAAGAAAGGATAATTGAATTTGATTTGCTAAGGAGTGAAGCTGAAAGTCTCAGGTTAGAGAGACACGATATCTTAGGACAGTTGAGTGAGCTGAAGGTCAGATATGGAGAAAGCCAAAATGAAGCTAGACTAGCTGTTGAAAAGTATCCTCGATGGCAGGGAGTAGCTTGCGTGCCTTCAGGAGGGGACGACACCTCAGCTCGGCCTGCACGATCTCCACTATGCGCCAAGGATCGTAGGTCGTGGCGTGAGATTTGGTTGCCGGCTGCACCGGGTGAAGAACAAGCCACAGTGTGCCACTGGAAGGTTGGGCAGCTGTGCCGCGGGAAGACTGGAAGAGTGTGTCGCTAAGGGGCTGGCAAAGTGTGCCGTTGGAGGGCTGGAGAGGCGTACCGCTGAAGAACCCAGAAGGGGCGTGCCGCTGAGAAGTTAGCCAGGGTGTGCCGTTGGAAGGCACAAGGAGGCGTGCCGTTGAAGGGCACGAGATAGCATGCCGTAGAAGGCCTTGGACGAGTGTGCCAGTGGAAGAGCCCCCATCGGTGTGCCGCTGAGGGGGCACGAGGGTGTGCTGTTGAAGACCTACATGGGTGTGCCGCTAGGGGCACTTGCAGGGCGTACCGCTAGACGGCCCTGAGGGTGTGCCGGGTAGGGCACCTGGGTGTGTGCCGCTAGGGGTAGCCGGCAGTGTGCCGCTGGCGGCACTGAGAGTGTACCGTTGGGGCAGCAGAAGGGCGTGCCGCTGGGGCATGTCTAAGACCGTTACAAGCACGAGTTACAGTTCATTTGATTTTCTTCGGGGCCCATGAGTGGTGAGCTTCCCAGGGGTTGGTTTCTCTTCGCTATCGTGACTCCGGAGGTGGCTTCACGGCAGTGTGTATGTTCAGGGAGTCTGGGTGACCAGTCTCTCTGGGGGTTTCTCTACTTGATGTTGATGTTGATGTGAAGCCAGACAGGACATATAGGCGTGCAATTTTACACGTCCATAGGGTCTCATCATCGTAGGACCACCCAGTATTAGGGGCTGGGTGGTGAACAACATTAACTTGTGCCGGTGTCGGCAGCTGCTGTTGCGGAGCGGGCAGATGGTCTGGCATGGGATTTTGGTGAATCCCGAGTTCAGGTTGCTACTGCTGCTGCTGAAGTTGAGGTTGGGGTTGCTGAAGCTGTTGCTATTGTGGCGCCGGCTGCTGCGGCCTTGCTTGTCTTCTTCTCTCCTTGCTGTCCTCGATCAACTTGTGCATCTGGGCCCAGTCAATCTTTTACCCCTCGTGCAAATCATACACCAAGTCATGGAACTGATAACATCTTTCAATTGTGTGCCCAGACTACCGATGATATATACAATATCTTGACTGATCAGCGGCCGGATTCCAGTTCTGACGTTCCAGAGGGAGCTAAATGTCACCAGTGTACATTAGAGCCGAGTAAATGTCTAGAAGGGTTTCAGGAAGTGGAGGATAATGGGCTCTTTTCAGACCCGGTCGAGCTGGTGCATAACCAGTAGGGGGAGGAACATTGTGGTATTGGGGTGGCTGCTGAGGCTGTTGCGGTGGTGGTGGTGGTTGTTGTGGCTGCTGAGGCACTGGAAATGGTGGTCGGGGAGCTGGTGGAGCGGGGAACTGGGGGTTGCGTGGATGTTGCTGGAAACGGGGTGGAGCAGACTAGTTAACAGCCTGCACCTGCTCGTTAGTTTGAACTCCCTCGGTAACTAGGCCCTGGGATTTCCTAACGGATTTTAGCTTTTGGGCCTCAAACAAGGAGTGGATGGGAGAATCTTTGAACTGTGTTTGAATGAACCGGACTTGACTGTACAGCTGCTGCATATTTGAAATGTCATTCACAGCCAGAATGTTCCGGAATGTCGGGGTAGCATTAGAAATCAACAATTTTACTTTCTCTTCCTCCGGGATCTGCCCGGGCACACGCGAGGCCGAATTGTTCTGGAAATCTCCTTCTCATAGACTCCTCGATTTCCCATGTAACTTCTTGTTCTAAGCATCGATCCCATTGGACTTTCACCATAGGGATAGTCTTCCTCCTCAAAACTCAGACTTCTCGGTTGAGGATCTTCATTGGCTTCTACTTATAGGTAAGGTCCTTCTGTATCACCAAGTCAGTGTGGTCGATGACATGGAGAGGATCCTGCACATACTTCTTCAGCATAGAAATATGGAATACATTATGCACCTCTGATAGTTGTGGAGGCAAGGCAATGCGGTAAGCTACCTCGCCCAGTCTTTCCAATACCTCGAATGGACCGATAAATCTCGGTGTAAGTTTGCTCTTAACACAAAATATTCTAATACCTCGGACAGGAGAGACCTTGAGGAAAACATGGTCTCCAACGTGGAATTCTAGATCCCTTCTTCTATTGTCAGCATATGACTTCTGCCTGGACTGTGCTATCTTAAGTCTTTCTCGAATGAGGCATATCTTTTCGGTTGTATCTCTCACCATATCTGGGCCTAGAATCTATTTTTCACCAACTTTGTCCCAACATATTAGAGATCGACAACTTCTGCCATAGAGTGCCTCGAAAGGTGCCATTTGGATGCTGACTTGGTAGCTGTTATTATAAGCAAATTCGGCCAGGGGTAAGTGGTCATGCCAACTACCTCAAAAATCTATACTATAAGCCCTTAACATATCTTCAACAACTTGATTTGTCCTCTCGGTCTGACCATCTGTCTGAGGGTGAAAAGCAATGCTAAAATTAAGTTTCGTCCCCAGAGAGTGTTGTAACCCTTTCCAAAAATAGGAAGTGAAGTGCGGGTCTCGGTCAGATATAATGCACACAAGAACTCCATGCAATCTAATAATCTCCTTGGTATATAAAGCAGCAAGGATATCAACTGACCATCGGCTTTTGATAGGTAAGAATTGAGCCGATTTAGTTAGGCGGTCGATGATCACCCAAATTCCATCATGCCCGTCCCTAGACTTAGGCAAACCTATGATGAAGTCCATGCCAATGTCTTCCCACTTCCACTTGGGAATATCTAGTGGATGCAGCTTTCCAACGGGTTTCTGATATTCCTCCTTCACTTGTTGACATGTTAGGCAGTGAGATACGAAGTCCGCTACCTCTCTTTTCATATTAGGCCACCAGAAAGTTTGCTTCAAGTGTTGGTACATCTTGGTGGCTCCAAGGTGAATTGTGTACTTTGATCGATGAGCTTCTTCAAATATCTTCTTTTTCAACTCAGGATAGTCTGGTACACATGTCCGTTCATGGAACAGTAATCTGCCATCATGTGCCAGCTTAAAGTCGAGTCTCTCATCTAGCTTGTCCCTTATCTCCACTAGGGTAGGATCTTCCTCTTGTAGCTTCTGAATTTCTAGTAGCAAATTCGGATGTAGACTCATATGGGCTAGAGTAATACACACATCCTGCTTGTCAGTGCTAATATTGAGTTTAGAGAATTCTTCTAATAGCTTCCATTCTTGAATCATGCAACAGGCCAATATTGCTCTCGGATTTTGACTAAGGGCATCAGCTACAGAATTACCCTTACCAGAATGGTACTATATAGTGAAGTCGAGATCCTTGAGATATTCGAGCCAACGACGTTGTCTCATGTTTAGCTCCTTTTGGGAGAATAGATATTTGAGGCTTTTGTGATCGGAGTATACTGTGAATTATTCTCTATAGAGATAGTGCCTCTAGATCTTCAAGACAAATACCACCGTGGCCAGCTCTAAGTCAGGCACCGGGTAGTTCTCTTCGTGCTTCTTCAGTTGTCGGGAAGAGTATGCAATGACTCTTCCATTTTGTATCAATATACACCCGTGGCCAATACCAGAAGCATCGATATATACCTCGTACTTCTCTCCTTCAATTGATAATGATAAGACTGGAGTAGTGGTCAAGAGATCCTTCAAAGCTTGAAAACCCTTCTCACAGTCTTCATTCCACTCATAAGGCATTTCCTTGCGAGTCAACCTGGTGAAAGGAATAGCAATTCTTGAGAAGTCATTGATGAAATGTCGGTAATAACTAGCTAGCCCCAAGAAACTTTAAATTTCCATTGCATTTGTTGGTCGTTCCCAATTCTTCACGGCTTTGACCTTTGATGGGTCCATGAAAATTCCGTTCTTCGAGATTATATGGCCCAAGAAGGATACTTCCTCGAGCCAGAACTTGCACTTGCTGAATGTGACATATAATGTGTTTTCCCTCAATATCTGTAATGCCTTCTTAAGATGTTTTTCATGGTCTTCCTCAAACTTTGAATAAATCAAAATATCATTGATAAATATCACAATGAATTGATCTAAGTGATGCCTGAATATGCTGTTCATTAACTGCATAAAGGTTGCAGGGGCATTCATTAGTTCGAAAGGTATAACAGTAAATTCGTAATGCCCATACCTGCTTCGGAATGTAGTTTTATGAATGTCTTCTTCTTTGATCTTCAATTGGTGGTAACCAGAACGAAGATCAATCTTAGAGAAATATGAGGCTCCCGATAACTGATCGAACAGCTCGTCAATCCTCGGCAGCGGGTATTTGTTCTTGATTGTAAGGTGATTTAGCTGCCGATAATCAATGCATAGTCTCATCGATCCGTCCTTCTTTTTGACGAACAGCACGGGTGCTCCCCAAGGGGAAGTACTCGGCCTGATGAAACCCTTTTTCAATAATTCCATTAGCTGCTCTTTTAATTCTTTAAATTTCTCTGTTCCAAGTTTTTAAATTCTTCCTCACGTACTTGAGCTTCAGATATAAAGTATGCATAGCAGAAGATACAAGGGGGCTACAATCCCAGCAGTATTTCACCTCATTAAGAAATTGATCATGTGTGGTCCACATTTTCTGAAAACAGAATCGACTAGTAGTCTTCTTTTGATCATGAATGTTAGCTAGGAGGGGGGCATGATCCGAAGCTTCACGAGATAAATGCTCCACAGAGAATTGGAATTTGGACAGCCATTCAGAGTTAATAAGCATTCTATCGAGCCTGGCCCAAATTGCCTTGCCACCCTTTTGATTATTATGCCATGTAAATCTAGATCCTCCGAATCCAGCATCAGTCAAGGAACAGTCAAGTAAGCACTGCTGAAAATCCTGCATAGCTGCCAGACTAGGACTATTCCCTCCTAGCTTTTCATCAGGGTCCAGAATGCAATTGAAGTCGCCCCCTACAATCCAGGGGCCAGAGGAGGCCATTGAAATACTGTGCAGGGAACTCCACAATTCTTTTCTCTCCTGAATAGAACAGCGAGCATAAACAAAGGTAGCACTGAAGGCAGGGTACAAAGGGTGGCACTGACTTAAGGTCACTTGCTGCTCATCACAGCTAATAACACAGAAATCCAAAACCTCTTTCCAAAAAATCCAGATGTGAGCATTGTCAGCAGAATTGGCACAGGACTTATGCATCCCTAATCTTTTGCATATACGATCAATACAACTTAAGTTGAGTTTAGGCTCAAGAAGAATAACAAAATCCAGACTATGATGTTTAATTAAAAATTTCAAACGGCCAACAGAAATATCATTGCCTACCCCACGGATATTCCAGACTAGGAAATTCATTAATTGCTCAGATCAGAGATATTACCGCTAGAGTTAGACTTGGCCATAGCTCTGGTCTTAACTCCCCTTCGATCACCTTTGTGGGTAGGAATGGGCTCACCAGAAACAATTCCACCAGTAGTCGCAAGTAGTCTATTAGGGTCCATATAATCAGACATCTGAGCAACAACATTTTCAGCATTAACCTTGTCAATAATATCCCTAACAATATTATCTGGAATGGAGCCTTCTGCCACATTCCCACTGCCAGTAGGGTGACTACCTGAAGATTGGGGGCTCAGAGACTGGATAGGATTTAGTCCAGCTGAAGCAAGGCTAATTTGGCTTGAAGGGAGCTCTTGGCATTCAAACAAACATCTCGGGGCCTTGATAGGCTCATGTTCTTCAATGATGATAGGCTGGATCTGATTCACCAAACTGTCCATTGGAGCCACAACCTCAGAAGAATGCTGGCCGGAGGACTTAGCATTCCAAGCTAACACATCAGAAACCACAGTGGATTTACTTAGCTCTCTAGAGACCCCATTAATATCCTGCTTAAAATGAGAATCACAGCCCGAATCAACAGGAGCCAGAACTGAGCTGGGCAGGGGAGGGACAGGGGCCACTGACAGTCGAGTAGAGTCCTTCCTATGCTCAATAGGAATCCAAACCTTCTTTGATTGTTTTTCCTGTGAGGACTGAGCAGGAAGACGAGAGGACTCACCATTAGCCGCAGGCCTATTCTTCTTGCAACTATCCAGACGATGCCCAATGCGAGAACAGAAGGAACAGAATTCCGGGAGCACGGGGTAAATAATGGGTTGCCACCATCCTCCACCTGGGCACCCAATCCACAATCTCTTCGGGAGAGCAGCAGAGACATCCAACTCCACACAAAGTCTCGCTTCGGAAGTAACAGACAAATTAAGAGTTGACGAATCGATTTTCAGGACAGTGCCAATGTTACCAGCAATGGACCGCAGATATGATTCAAGAAAGAAATTGACCGGCAGACCTGGTAGGGAAATCCAAACGGGCACAGACGGAGAATCCTCATCCGCGGAGAAATGCATCGTCCACCGAAAAAATTTGAAGAGGCATCCTTTTATGAACAACGATTCCCGCACCAACAGCTGTAGGAAATCCTCTTCGTTTCTGAACCTCAGAAGCAAATGGCGGGAGTCTAGGGCAGAAATCACGAAATCCTCCTTGAAACCACACCGCGACAGCATATGGGACCGGATTTCGGGAAATGCTGGCCGACCAAACGGAGTACGAGCAACCAGAGCATAAGCAAATGGCTCAAGCGAGCGGTCGATCTCCTCCGCAGAGAAGAAGACTGCAGGTTCACCACCGTCGGTAAACGCCGGCGGATGCACTCGGCCAGGCACGACGGGAGGCTTCATCGAGGAAGAAAGTACTTCCGCAAAAGAGCGATTCCCGGCAGCAAGAGAAGCAGAGGAAGAAGGCTGAAGCAGCTGGGACGGGACGACGCAGGGGGCCCCGGGGGCCCCCCCCTCGGCGACCATAGCCGCTAGGTCAAAGTCACCTCCATGGAAGGCTAGCCTTCATAGTGTTCATGCATTGATTACCATAGATTAGGCAATGTAACCCATTTTAGCTTCTATCTGTAGCAGACATAAAATGGTCTTCCGGAGACTGCTATGGTTTGATAGTGGCCCTGCGACAGACCGCTGCCACTAGTATGAGGTTCACATCTGACTGCTATTTTCATTATGTTCTCTACTTCCTGTTAACTCTAAACAGAATGTAGATCGGCCCTTTTAATTATATATTAAGCCTACGTAATTAGATCCTATTTCTGATTATGACCTTATATTCATGTTGTTGGTTATATTGTGCATCCATCATGATAGATTTCATGACTTCTCCCTAAAGCCAAGCGAGGCTGAAAACTTTGATGTAGTCCAAAGAAAATTCTTGCAGAAATACAGGGATCGGGTTGGCCCATCCCTCTCTATCACCAACCTAGTGGCTGAAAAAATGAGGGCAGATGAAGATTTCTTCCAATATGCTGACAGATGGAGGTCCCTGGCGGAGAGGATAAGGGACACCCTCTCAGAGTCAGAGCAAGTGAAAATGATTGTGTCTAATGCCACCCTGCAGTTTAGGTACATTCTGGCCATGAATAAGCTCACCACCATGGAGGAATTGTATGAGAGAGCCCGGTACATCCAAACATAGTTGAAAGATTTCCCTCTCATGAATATGTTTGAGCTAGTAAAGCCCAAGATGGTTAGGGAAACAAACACTGGTGTCCAAGGTGGAGTAACAGAAGGGGTCATAACTAATGAGCAAATAAGTGTAGTTGGCAGCCCTAATTATGCAGTCAACCCAAGATTTCCACAGATGCCACGACTTCCCCTCCAACCGGGTCCATACCCCTCTCGGCCTCCACCCCAAAATAATCCTCCCCAGAACAATAGTCCTCAGCCACTCCATACCCCGCAACCACAAGAACCACCACCTCAGTACTATCAGGTTCCACCCCCCAGAAATTATGACCCTCGACAACAACAAAGAAGGCCCATTGGCCCCAAGAGAGCCCACTATCCACCACTGCCGAAAACTTTACCAGATATTTTCAATGCTCTTATAGCTGCCAATGCACTCCTTCTGCCTAGGGAGAAACTCACATGGCCCCCGAATGTTGACACCTCCAGATACTGTGTTTACCACAGGCAGCCGGGTCAAACCATGGAAAATTACTTCCATTTCAAATATTATATTTATGATACGAATGATAAAGGTGGGATTGAGTGGGATGAAATGAGGTGATACATCGCCACTCTAAAGGCCAGGATACCTCCTCCTAGACCACAGTTCCAACAGCAACAGCCGCAACAGCCACAACAGCAACAGCAACAACAACAACAACAGCTTCAACAAGCCCCACAGCAGCAACCGAACATGGGCATTACTTAGAACCCACTTCCAGAGCACCCCCAACCTAACCATCAGGTCAACCCCATCTCCTCTTTCCAAGAAGTTGGAAGAAGGCAAGGTTGGCATATGGAAAGCACCTCCATTCTTGCCGCCAACCATATTCCTAGCCAACCTCCATGCCTTACTTGGCCAACACCTCTCTCCCCTCCACAACCTGTAACGAGGCTCTCCCCAATCCTGTAGCCGTCACGTCCTCTCATCCGCATCCCTACCATTAACTCCCCCTTGACCTACCAGCAAATGTCCTCCACCACGCCCTTAAACCCTCTCATCCTCTCTCATCCCTCCATCTCGCCATCTACCTCCACCATGCCTCCGCTAATGCCCTCAAAACCCCTCATCACCCACCATCCATCTCTGGCCCCGTCTACCTCCACCATATCTCCACCAATGACCTCAAAACCCCTCATCACCCACCATCCATCTCTGGCCTCGTTTGCCTCCACCTTGCCTCCACCAATGCCCTCCAAACCAGTCATTACCCACCATCCATCTCAGACCCCATCCACTTCCACTGTGCCTCCACCTAACAAACCCCTAATCAAAGCCCCTACACCCGTCATCACCCCAACCTCACTAACTATTCCTCCACCATTACCCCTCAAACCTCTACTAAAATACACACCTAACACCATAGAGGTGCAACAAAAATCACAATCTATGGTGCTCCGAAGTGGGAGGATCTTCCACCGGGTCTTCCCTCAGAATAGTAAAGCCCCCGAGCTGTCTCAGCCAGAGAAAGGCATTGAAGATCAGCCAGAAGAATCCATCCCTGGGACACAATATGATTTGTTGAAACACTTAGATAAGACACCCGCTCAGATCTCCATCCTTGAGTTGCTTAAGAGATCCACGTCTCATCAAGAAGCTTTCAGGGAATATCTCCAGAAGGTTATGGTGAATGAGGACCTCCCTGTAGAGAAGATCTCGACGGTACTGACGCCGATAGACACACAACCAGCAATCATGTTTCATGACCATGAGCTTGCCCCCAAGGAGGCTCGAAAATATGCATTATGTGTTTCGATAAAAATCAATGGAGTGCCTGTGGATCCATACTTGGTGGGCACGAGTGCATCTATAAACGTGATCTTTATAAGCACCCTCTAGTTGTGTGGAATTGACATAGAATAAATAAGGCCCTCACCTATCACAGTCACAGCTTATGACAATAGCAAAAGCCACCAAAGGGGATGATTACTTTGAGTGTAAAGTTGGGCCCTGCATCAGTCTCCACGGAATTTCATATCCTTGATATGGATCCCACATTCAAGGCTATACTAGGCCACCCCTACATTGAAGTCATGAATGTTGTCCCATCCACCAACCACCAATGCCTGAAGTTTCCATACAATGGGTGGATTATCAAAGTGATCAGTACACCTATCCTTCATACGGTGGATGCTATTAATACCTCTCTGCCCTCTGTTTGGCCATCTCATCGGCCCATACTATCACTGCTAGATGTGTGTGACCCCTGCCGCACCCCGATAACACAAGAGAAGCCGCTTCCCGCGCCAACGTCACGTCTCCCTTTCCCTTCTAAAGGATGGGAGATTATGAGGAACATCGGCTGTCAATAGGCAAAGGCTTAGGAAGACAATTACAAGGAAGGCTGAGACCACCGAAGAAAACAAAGCTGATCCTCAGAGCTGGTCTAGGGTACATATAAAAGAAATAAAGAAAAAGAAAGAAATGATAATAATAAAGAATATAATAAATACACATAAATAGTAAACAATTAATAGGATAATAAAGCAATAATAATGGTGGCATAACACCTATATATATATATAATGCATAGATTACAAAAAAGAAAGAAAAGAACTAACAAACATACAATAAAATAAAGAATATAATAACAAAGCTCTTACCTCCCTTAGACCCTATGCAAAGGGGATATTAACAAGGCCTCTGCAGGTCATACTTGAACCTTGGGATCATCCCATCATGGTCGTAGTTTGACCCTGCTCTGGGCTAATAACCCACTACATCTCACATTTCTATTGGGATCTACTTCCGAATACCAAACTTGCCATACTCATGGCAGACATTTTACTCATAATTGGGACTCTTGTCCAGGCATAAATTGGTCAATTAATGTCCGGCTTCATTTAAGATGTTTACTTCTCAGTGGGGGATGTTTTTTTCATTGAGATTCAAAATTCTCATTCCTTTCTTTAATTAATATCAATTTAAGGCCCAAGGGCCCCTTCTCTTGCCATTTAATCAAAGGTTTTCTCCTCTCCGAGGAGATGTAATTAATGCCGCAACCTTTATGGCACGGCGAGTTCTTAGTCCCGACCCGATACCTAAATCATCTGGTTAGTCAGACGGAGCGCACCGATGGCTTCAAACCCTCCTAGTCTTGAAGCCTGAATAAACTGTCACTTCAGTGACTGGCACACGCCCACACACTTAATAAAACTGAATAAACCACCAAGAATGAAAGGAATCGATTAAATAATAAAAAATTGAATATAGGTTATCTGAGAGTGCGTCCAACAGGTTTGGCATGCCTGGTGGGACAAGAACCTCCTTTTACCTTCTTACCAAGATTATGGGCCTAAAGGCCTCCTCTTAAAATTCTAACTTGATTTAAATCAGAAATTGAAGGTTGCATCATGAAAAGCACAATGGTTGTTTCCTTTGGACCATCGGTGGTTGTTGTTCACGCCAGGTATGACTACCTGGTCGCGCCTACGAAGTTTGGCGACATCCCACTAGTGGTGGGGTTTCCCAACCTTTTGGGGGTAGCCTTTGTCGAGCTCCTGGACATACAGGAGATGGAACCGGTTGCTGCTGCAAAGGCAATCACAACCGATGTTGTTGCGGTGGGCTGCTATTTCCACCATATCCACTCCCGCACTTCCCACAACAAGAAGTGCTCGTCGGCTGCCAAGAGGGTGGCCAAAAAAAATATCGGTGTACTGCAAGGCCAGTTGTCAACGTCGGGCAAGTCCGTGTTAATCAGAGGAGTCTGCATGTTTCTGAATGACCGGTAGGCCAAGATTTCGCTTGATCGGGTAATTGTAGCTGTACCAGTGTAGAACTCTTTTCAAGCACTGGCTAAAGATAGGATGGATGTCTGGTGTCCAGATCAAGGGGAGGTTTGGCCTCGAAGCAAACCAAAATTAAACAAGTGTGGGTGCCTAAGTGGATGCGGGCCCCAACTGCTACTCAACCAGAACCTATTCAAATTGATAGGTTTGACAAAAAAGAAAAACAAGAAGAAGGAAGGATTGAGGTACCAGCTTCGACACCTCGCAGACCTACCTTCCAGGCCTATGGTTGGCAAGCGAATATTCATGCTCATAGCAGAAGATGCAGCAAGATAGCCAAACAATGGTGGCTCGCTTACAGACCACTGGCGCAACACGAGACGCCACCATCAACACTCTACCCTATAAATGGGCAGGATGACATTACCCAGGCTGTCTGAGGATATTTTCGGGGCCTTAGGAACACCCCTCGAGGGATGTAGTGGCTCTTAGAGGCTATGAGCACTAAAGAAGATGAAGACCAGGGAGTACAAGTGGACACAGAAGAGATCACAGATAAAGGGTCCGGTTGCTATGGACCATCTTTCCATGAACAAGCTACACCGAGGGTCTCGGTGTTCGACAGATTAACCTTCCATGGAAAGCCAGCCAGGAGGGTTATACGGAGGAACAAGCACCTCCAAATATCTAGCTACAACATGGCCGAAGTGTCTAGCCGCTGTAGTTTTCTACCCAAAGAACTTGAAGAGATGACTAGGCTCGTCAAGAGGCCCGACCCTGTCACTAGAAGGAAGAAAGCTGTAGCTGATGTAGTGCAAGCCCTTGTGGGGAAACAAGCGTGGATGTAGTCACCATGGCTGCAAACGTGATCACCGTTGAGGGCGAGGGTGAGAGGCCAGCCCTTGCTTCAGATGGTCCGTTGGAGGGAGGAGGCCAAGCACCAAACCCTTCCACCCCCGATCCAATAATGATGAAGCTGCTCCTGAAGCACCAACAGGAGATCAAAATGCTAAAGAAGCAATTAAGCGAATTGAGCATGCACGTGTCAGTCTCGAAGCAGGTGGAAGCCCCTCCTGAAACATCGTGGTGAGGCGCCAATGAGCTCGAGGGTTCACCTCAGATGATGGCTTTGATGAGAACAAAATGATGGATTCAGAGGGAGGGTGAAAGAATCTCCCCTATAAAATGCCTAATTAAAACCTTATAACTAGAATCCATATGTGGAATCAAGATAGTTATGCTCTACAGAATGTGAAGGTCAATGAAGCACTTGAACAACTAGTTGGACTGCTAGAAGCCAGACTCCTAATCAAGTCAAACCCATAGACAAAACCAAAGCTAATAAGTGTGTGCCTGAAATCTATTCAGTTAGAACAATGGATGGACCGCTCCTAAGCATTCTGAAGTCATCATGTTTTGGCTTAATATGTGAATCCCATGTATATAAGATCTTCATAGCCTGAGATATGCGCATGACCAAACCACCAATTAGCTAAAGAATTTAAGGTATACTGTTAGTGAAGTATATAGTTTAATGGGCATTTGCCATAATTATTTTCATAGGCTATACTGTCAAGCCATTACCTAGACAAAACATTATGATTTTCCTTTGCATAGTGTAAAATCCAAAATAGAATTAACTTTTATCAGTCAGCATACATTTCAGATGTAATTAGTAGCATATGGGATCCAACATGAAATACTGTGACATAGAGTCATGTTGATTATTATTTATTCTCATGCATTTTGTTGTTATTCTCTTGCATTTCAGATGTAATTAGTTAACCACTCTGTCCCCCCCTGCCAAGAAATGTATGTATACATATTTTGTTCCATTCATTATTTCATGATTGCGTAAATCTGGTTTTTATGGGTACCTAGGTTGAAGATATCCCGAACTAGAAATAAGTTAGTGGTTTAGGGAACAGTTTTATAAATCGGGGGTGAGCAGGATTCGGTGGGAGAGGGGATGGTTCTTGCCGGCTGGAGGTTACAAGGGTGTTTGGTGGGAGGGAGGGGAGGAGAGGTTTTATTATTTTGTTTTTCATTTTAACTAAGGGTATTTTTATATTTTTACAAGTTTAGTTAAAGAAAACCATGATTAACTTCACTGGTGGTAACGGCGGTTACGGTAATGACATTTTTGCACAATATTGATTTACATAGTGATATGCCTGCTAATGCATTTCTAAGAATGGTTTTTTGTAGATTATATTTTAACAATAGTTTACATGCAAAAAACCCTTTATAAATTGTGTTAAGCATTGAAGATATGTGCCTGAATACCATGGTGAGGTCTCCTATATCATCTCGCATCGATGATTTCCCATTACTTCATCTATATCTTTTCATTGTCCATTTTAATTTCCTCTTTGTCATGACCCATTGCCTCATGAAGATAAACTATATTGTCTTTCCCATCGCACTGTACCGTTCTCAAAACCTTCACTAATGGCTCCACTATGTTAAGAACTATCTTCACATCCCCTCAATTGTGGAGATTTTCGTGGACTTAACATTTTCCTCCCTTCTCCTTCACACTATATTCAATCTCATTTCTTGGACCCAACAATCCTTAATGTACAATGTCTCTGAAAATATAAGCTGCCCAAAGAGATATAGGCTGATCCACATTAGGTTGTTTTTGAATGAAATGACTTCCTTCCATTCATAGGCCCCACATAAAGTCGAGAACGTAGTCATGGTCGTACATGTAGGATTTGATACAGTGCAGAGCGTGCAACGCTAGCTAGTTTTGTGCCATTGCATATGTTCTTCAATGTCCAATCTAGAGAATGTGCAGAGGAAGGCACCTAATCTATCTGATCCATTAGCTGAAAGTACTACCATCTACACTCAAATGGGTTTAAACTTTGTACATTTTCTTTTAGCGTTCTGTGACCATCAAGGTCTGTGAATGCAAACGAAATCATCTATGGTGTTCATGGAGGGTATAATCGCAATTCACCAAATGATTTCTTTGGTGTGACACTTTCTAACTTTAGCTATTGTGAATGGCAAGTAGAATTTGTTCGTCTTTATCAGATAGAAGTTGACCAATGGCATTACCACATATTCTCATTTGCAATATAGCTCACTGTATCTCATTACATTCATTATGAGGATTGCAACAGCACCCAGCATGCATGAGAGATGTCCTTGACTTATTGGTTGGTTGTACTGTCTACTCGGTGTGTTTCATTTGGTGACGGCCATGAGAGGCCATTTTAGGTTATTTAAATAAATATTCCCCACCTTGGAGTTCTTGCTGCCAATTGAAAATAATTTCATCTTAGAATCTTATATTTTTTGAACTGGTCTCTTTATATATATCTTTGTGAAATAAGATGCCATGCTTACGTTTTGATGTCACTTGGTGGAGCAGAATGCTCAAACAAGGGAAGCTCGGACTTTGACAGCTAGATATGTTGTTTTATTTTCCAAGAGAGACTGACAAAATCATTGTCATCAATCTGATGGAGGCTTGCTAGTTCTGACTAGAGTGTCCAAGGATTTGGTGAATTTTTGCTACGATGATTAAGGATCTTCAATGTTCCCTATATACCTCATCATGAGTAAGGGTTTCCATCATCCTTGTCAAAGCAAGGGCATATAGAGGTCATCATCAGGGTTTGGATTGGGTGTACCATCAAAGAGGTCACGTATCCATTTATTCCTGTGCTTCAGACGACTGGATCACCGTCTGTGTCCTAGTGGGCAGGATATGATTATTTCTATTGTGGATGGAAGCTTCATTCCATTCATGTCAAACTGCATTCCTAGACCCCACATATCTTACAATGGTTTCATTTTGTTTCTCTATATATGTAATTTAACCAGTGAAGGGTGTGATTTTGGAAAAATAAACATTAGTTAGGAGCAGTATTTTGCTTGTTATACCATATGAGAACACTGTCTGTCCCCCTGGGAACTATGCACCTGACATGTTTCGTGTTCTCTGCTGGTTAGAACTTTTTTAACTGGTCCCTTGGAAGAAGAGGCTCAATCTTCTCATCTCATCTTTCTGGATGTATGCGGAGCCACTTGTGGCAAAAAAAAAAAAACGTGGGCGAGATGGAGCACACCCGTCTGGGTGTCGTGGAGGCAGGGGTCCTTCGAGCCCGTGCAGCCGACGCGGATCTGATTGACATGATTGATAATAGACATCGTCACGCCACATCCGGGTTCTATCTTCCGCTGGCTCGGGGCGTGACAGGGATCGAGTGGGCATGGAAAATGGATTCCAAGGTTGAGTTCGGTAGCATTGTTATAGTTTTTGGTCGACTGGCGAGTGAGTTCGGTCGATCGAACGGCCGTTCGCCACTGACTGGGCAGTCTGCCCAATTTGGTCGACCGAACTATCCAGTTTGGTCGACCCAACTAGTTGGTTAATTGACCCATGTGGGTTGGTCGACCGAAATGCAGAGATTCTGCTCGTTTCGGCCCCCGGTCGACCCGGTTGGGACCCAATGGTCGACCTATGACCCTGTGGATGTCCCAGACACCCCGTAGGGACCATGACCATGTTTTTGAGTGTCCATAGGTACCAAGTTACCTCGATTAGCATGCCCGTGGGTTTTGAGGGTCCAGGTGACCCCATGTGTTCTGGGCATTCATGTTTTCGCTAGATCGAGACGCCGTGTATCGGTACAAGTGCGGAGGGCCATTCCCGCACGATGTTAGCTTCTTCGAAAAGCTCTTTCCATGTGGGCCATGCGTGTGGCCTATGAATTGTGAGTCTTATGACCCAGCTTGGGGCTAGAGGTTTCTTAGGTTTCCCTTTTTGAAGGGATCAAACTTGGCGGTCGTGAGCCACCTCGTAAATCATCATACAGTGGTTTCTGACCCTAGGATTAGGGCAGATAGATGACATGGTGCTGTCCTATACAATTGTCTCGACTCGAGTCTCGTGACTGAAGGACCGCTGGATTTAGCTAGTCTAGTTAGCTGTCCTGAGTCTGGTGGTCCTGAGCCACCTGGTACTCTGTGTTACTAGTGATGGGTGCATGCGTGGCTTTTGGTGTTCATGTTTAGTGACCCCCCCACTAGTCGTAGCTTGCCTGGGCACTTGTGTGCTAACCTACCAGGGAGTAGGAGGAGAGCTACACCTGAGAGAGATGATTTTTAGGCTAGTTACCATAGGGCCCTTCATCATTGCAGCCTGAGGCTAGGCTGGAGGGAAAACCATCTAGAGGACCCGAGTTAGAGCTTATAGTATGTGTGTGTACACGTGGCTAGGGGCTACAGACCCACGCTGATGAGTGCCACCCTAGCTAGTCCTTGTTCTGTGGTTATTGGTATGGTGTATTAGTTTTGCTTGGGACCAGTGAGACACCTGAGGCGTGGACTAAGCCGCCAGTGGATGCATCCGGCCTTGCTTATAGTGGCAGGTACTCCCGTCACATGACGTGAGATTCTCGTGACTCGAGTTTCCATTTTTCATCTGTGAGATGTGGTTTTGCATGTAGGTCTAGGAGTTTTCTCGATGTAGAGGTGTAGGGTTTTCGATAAGCGTTACCAAGGGCTCTCCCTAGACGATGTAGGGTTCATGATGGCGATGTCGTGATTGAGTTACCCAGACCGCATGATCTTGGGTTAGGCCTTCATCCATGAGATGGGCCTCCACAATAGCGGTGTCGTGATGGTTCCCCCGGCGGCGTAGCCAGTGGTGATAGTAGTTCGACAGTCCCCTGACTGTAAGATCAGGGTGTTGGTTTCCATTGTGATACGAGTAGTTGTAGAGCCGTGGTTTTATAGGCTACGGAGTTTAGGAATTCATGTACGGTCATGTCGTCCATCGTTGTTACTATACCTACTCCTGCTATTGTAGTTGTTCTTGTTAGTGTTGCTTATTACCATCATTATTTTCGGTTGGGGTTTTGTGGGACCCCTATTGAGCCAATGAGATGAGGCTCACCCCTAGCTTTTTAGGTGTGGCGGTTCCTCCAGGAGGTTCAGAGGTGCGGCGCAGAGGTTCTTAGCTTCCAGCTAGCCAGAGCCGAGTGTTCACTCGGTATTAGGTATGTTCCTTTCTCTGTAGACTGTACTTTAGCTGGACTGGACTCTATAGCTTAATTTATTTAATTGAGAACAAAATTTTATTTTTATCATATAAACTGTTAATTATATAGATGTTCCCGCTCTATTTCATATTTCTATGTACCTCCACACACCTTTTAGCCCTTCCGAGCCCTCTAGCTCATGAACGACGGGCCAGGATTTGAATGGTATCGGATATTTCCTGGTATCTGGATCTTGAGTCATTACAATATGTCTCCTCTGAACTTCATGCCTGCATGCATGCTAAATGCCATTCATTATGGCTTTAAGTCCCCGCTTGGGGCATAGGTTTGTTAGCTCTCCCCCAACATGATCCGTGTTCTTATGCATTGGGGCAATAATGTACTTCTGTCGCTTTTACTTCTATAAGTATGGACCCGTCTTTGGGACTATTCAGATTTTGTTTTGTGACCACCCTGAAGTTCCTAGGGATTTGCTGCCTCATAGCATGATCTCTGGAGGACTCTTCATCGAAGGGATGGACATTAACGATCTAAGGGCCAGCAGCAATGCAACACACACTTCGAAGATGCAGCAATCCCTAGGCTAGTAGAGTTTCCCTTGTAGGCTCATCCTCGGGATTTTCTGTACCCAATTTTGGGATATAGAGTAGTCATTTTTGGCTTACTCTAATTTTAGGGGCCATCTCGGACCATCCGTGGATGTGCTTCTCATTTTTCACCCCCAAATGCTCTGGTTTGGGGGAGGTGCCCAATTTTTGTTAGGGTTATGGACTTAATGAAAAAACAAACTAATGACAAAAACATGAACTGAGCAACTAATAATATGTTAAAACAAAGAACGATGCTGAAGAAAATATAGCCATGAACTGAATCGTATCTTGGTGGACCCTGGGGCATCTGTCAATAAAATGCCCCTTAAGACTTTCAAGTCTTTATTTCTCATCCCTTATTTGCAAAGGGTCAATGATGTAAAGATTTCAGAATTTAACCAGAATTCAGAGGACGCTTTGGATAAAGCAGAGGTGGAATTGACTATGGATAAGTTTGTCACTAAGGCCACTTTCTACATCATTGACGCCAACATATCATATAAGGCCCTGCTTGGGAGACGCCGGTTATATGCAAATTGGGTCATCCCTTCAACACTTCACCAATGCATTAAGTACGCGAAGGGTGGAGAGCAACATACGGTTTTCGCTGACCGAGCTCCGTTCCACCCAAACGAATGTAATATGGCGGATGCTCCACTCTATTTCAGGGAACCCACTATTGAGCCTCACGCTAAGGCCAACGACAAAGGGTAGCAAAACATGGTTGTAGAAGAAGAAGAAGGTGAGGACGAGCTCTTCACTGTAAATGAAGACCTCGCCAAGTTACACAAGCTGAGTATACAAGCCAGCGCCGCTGGCACCAAGTCAGCTCGGTTAAAAAGGCAGAAAATCAATTTTGAAGCCAATCTCATCAATCGTATAGTTGACAAAAGCATCTCCCTACCACTTGTAGGCATGCAGCTGCCATTTCAAAGGGAGGAGCATAAAGTGGAGCAATTGAAGACGTTCATCTTCATGTATCAAAGAAAAGGAAAGAATAATAATAATAAGGCCGCTAAACCCATCGTCTTTTATAGGGGAGACTTAGTACCTAAAGCTCCTACCGACGATGACTTTGGCTGGAGCGAGATCCCTAAGAGTGCCCCTGAATTCGTCCAAGAAATGGACGACATGCCTAAATACATTAAAGAAATGTGTCAAAATCAAAACATCCCGCAGATACGGGAAACTTGCCGGCGCGACTACTTTCGACAATTATGGTACCCCATGCAAGTCAGAGGGCAGCCCCCTTTCTCCAAGAAAGACAGAAGAGGGTTGGGCTATGACCTAGAGGAAGACTTCAAAGTCTACTGCATTGTCAACACCATAGGGCTGTCACCCACAGTCAGCGGCTCAAGCCCCTAGCATGAGGTTGGCGCTAACATAACTATACATCAAGGGGAACTGGCACCAAAAAGCCATAATGGCCAGCTACAATCGCCTGGTATCGGCACCTTGGACGGCCACGCCACTGGTCCTGATGGCGAAGAGGATTTTATCATATTACAACCTGCCCCGCAAGAACTCGAAGAAGTTGGGCGGGTGGCTCCAGGCCAATTGGCTGGTCTTGACCATGAAGAACAAAAGGACCCCAGGGCGTCTGTTACAAATGTCTTCGCAAACGAACGGCGGGGTGACCCGGCAACCACTTTGAAGGATTTAAGGTGGGAAAACCAAGCATTGAAATCTCTCGTGCAAGAATTATTGTGAGAACGGGATGTCTTGCTTAGGCATCTCGCATCTCCTTCGAATTATCAAATCAACCAGGATTCTGCAGCAAATGTCGACTCACCAACAAGCTTGATCGAAGCGCCGACCGGTGAAGCCAGGCTGGCTAAGGACCATTACGTCAACAAGAAAAGAGCCAGTAACTTGGAATTCTGCCCTGTGGGTGTTTGTCACCAGGGAGGAACTGGCCCGACTAAGATCCATGAAGATGTCAACGGAAAAGGTCTTGTTATGACACTGGCACAACGGATGGAAACACTGTACTCCTTCATCAAGGCGTATATCGAGCCATTGTTTGAATTTTGCATGGCACGGGAGCTCATAACACTGCCAGAGCCTCGAAAGCCAGCCAAGAAAGGCAAGGTCAAAGAAGCATTTTTTTGCTGGCACCACCGGATGTCGGGTCATGTCACAGAAGATTGTTATGTACTCAAAGACAAAGTCACAAGTTTGATACAGTCATGAGTTATTCAAAATCAAAATCATCAATTGTCTCTCCCGCAACCTCATCCATGGGATCGGCTGAAGTCCTCGACCAAGTAAATTCTCACCATAGCCGCATCTACATTGCCTAAGTTTGTGGCAAAGGAAGCAAGAGACCTCACCCCTGGCCGAGAAGCAAACTTTAAAATCAACTATTCTGTCAACACTCTAGGGTTCTTACCCTCCTCTAGAAAGTCATGCTCTGGCAAGGAAACTACCCACTCTTCAAATGAACAGCAAGAAGTGACGCCTGAAGGCCCGAACGAACCACTTCGCCTATCCGTTCTCAACAACCTAGAGTGTTATGACACCCACGTCGCTATGCCCGACAACAATGAGGATTTCATCGATCTGCAGCCAGCTCCGCGAGAACTAAAAGATGGCGGACAAGCGACTGTAAATGAGTTAGTCGAGCTCAGCCTCGAGGATGCTGACAACCCCCGACCAATTTTTGTTAGCCAATGAGGAAGAAAGGCAAGCATACAAACAACTCCTGATGAAATATAAAGATTGCTTTGTCTGGACTTACAATGAGATGCCCGGGCTAGAATCTTCCGTGGCAGAACATGAGCTAGCAATACTCTCCACAGCCAAACCTGTCAAGCAAGTCCAAAGACGCATGCGCCATGAGCTCGAGCTTAAAATAAATGTTGAAGTTGACAAACTCCTAGAGGTGGACTTCATAAAGCCTTGCATGTACCCAACTTGGCTTGTCAATATAGTTCCTGTTAAAAAGAAGAACGGCCAAGATCGTGTCTGTATCGATTACAGGGACCTAAATAAAGCCTGTTCAAAGCCCAATAACCAATACTTACACGAAAAAAATCCATTTTTGAGTTATAGGGTAATATAATATTTTTAATATGAGCCGGCGTGTTTTGGTACGCATGCAAAAGCAGCAGCGCACGTTTGGTTGCAGCTTTCAAGTGTGCGCATTTTTTTTGGGCGTTTTTACAAGTTTTACCTTATCATTATGGAACCGATTCATTTTCCTCTTTATTCGGCAGCTACATTTTTATGTTGATCCCTTATATCTCCCTACCATCACAGGAATGTACGGGATCTTTCACTGAACGCAGTGTTATCACCCGTTGAACTTCAAACGTAAATGAGTTAAGCAGCATCCACGTCTGTCTTGTCTGTCCGTCCCATTAAGCACACCAGCAAAATAATAAATCCAGTGGTCTTTTTCAAACCAAACAAAATATGCCTAAAAGAAATCGCCACAGCCAAGAGAAGGGCTCAGGCTCGGTCTCAGCAGTAGAACATGACCCTCTTGACGTTCTCCTTGAGTGCTGGAAGTGGTCTCACGGCCGCACTTCCAGGTGGACGGGTGCTCCGCGTACCAGCACCAGGCCCACCGCGGCCAGCTGCAGAGGCACTCGCCATGGACCCGCTGTCAGAGGTCTCAGGTTCCATGTAGAATCGCGCACGGAAGGCCGCCAAATGGTCATAATATGCTGGTGTCTCTGGAGAGAGAGAGAGAGAGAGAGAGAGAGAGAGAGAGAGAGAGAGAGAGAGAGAGAGAGGGTATTACTAGATCTAGAATTACCAAAAAGAAAAAATGTTTATGCTGACACATTTTTGTCACCCCATTTGTCACTCCTTTATTACAGTTTAATTAATTGGAAAATTGAGAGGGTGGGAAAAAAAGGTGAACTTTTTAAATTGGATGCTCCCGAATTTGAAAGCACTGAACTTTTTGAGTGCCGTGTCAACCTCACCTTGATTTGATCGGATGGCATGAGTAGGGGTGGCAAATGGGATCATAAAATGGGATCATAAAAAAGTGTGAAATCACAACGAAAAAATAGAGGGTACTTACCGATGGACACCGAGCGAGTGCATCTGGCGTAGCTGCAGCAATAATGTGAGTTGATTAGCATTATTTACCATCGAAGAATCATCAAGAAATGGGCACAAGCAAGGAGTGGGATAGATGAAGAGCAGTTGCGATGATCCTACGTGTAGCAGAGGTTGTTTGTGAGGGACTGAAGGCCATCAGCTGTAAATTTGTTCTCGTCCCATAGGACATGGTAATGAGCAGGTCGACTTGTTCCCTGGAGATTAAAAAAGGAAAAAAAGTCAAAGCACCCCAATCAGACGAGGGTGGGTTGGAATGGAAGCATTCATGTTGAATGAAATGAAGAAAAAAAAACAACATAGAGAGGAGACTCACTTGAATGCCAGCATGACTACACAAATAAAAGTCAAACTCGGTGGGATGACAAATTTTGGAATCGACAACTGTGCCTGCAATATAAAAGAAATCGGATGGATGGATTTCAGGTACGAATATCCAAAAGGAAATGTCTGCTATTGAAGTGTGCGCCCCAATGAATGGTTCCCACGGCTTAAACCCACAGATTTCAAGACCCAGAGCTTCTAAAAACAGAGTTTCACCCAATATTTGAACCTGATGTCCAGACTGTTCTTTGTGAACTTCAACACAGAAAAAGGGGAGGGGAAAGAAAAGATAAAACACTAAAAATCATGAGTGGTGGTCTGCTCTAGAGCTTCTTCAATGCAATCGCGGGTATCTCACCAGGTAGTATGTTGCCACTCCTGTCAACAGATCGTAGATCTGCATGGTTGTTGGCGAACAACCTCGTGTGATGGCGTTTCTGGACCACCACAAACGTTACGGGTGGCTGATAATTTGGCTCCAGGGATGCACAAGCCTGAGATATTTACAGAATAAAACATCAGCAACTCATTTTGGCATCATCCATAAATATGTTCTTTAGAAAGCAGTGAAACAGCTGGTGTTGCTGGCAAGCCTCGCCAGATGATAAAATCAACCTTCCGGATTGCATCCAGCTCATAAAGTAGCACTTGGTAGAACTGGCCTTCACTGACACCATCTCTGCACGGAGAACAATGGCATAAGCACTTGGAACAATTGCAACAGAAACTAGAGAAGCACATGTTTTGTATTGGCCAGATTGATCCCATTGATCAACACTGGTCGTGAAAAGATCAAGCCCACTCGCATACCAGCTCATGCAAAACTCTAAAGCCACCAATGACCGACTTTGATCGAGCTCTTAAATTCAATAGGCCAACTCATGCTGAATTGTATGGATTGGAGTGTCTCGGGACTCATCATGTGGAAAAATCATGTTGACTGGTGGTATGATTTGGCATGATGTAAGATGATTCTACAAAGTTATAATGTACTAGTACAGAATGCCACGCCGTACTAGAGCAATCACCTATAAAATATGATTCGCTGAGGCTTCTCTCCAGTTGCTCTCTTGAAGGAAATTAGCAGCTCCCTGTGACCGTGGTGATGGCATATCAGTGAAAAGGAAACCTGATAGAATATTGCCTAACTGCTGAATGTCAACATACCTGATCATCCCACCAGTAACAGTCCCTCTAACGGGATCCTGATAGACTTTAAAGAGATCTTGAATTAGCTCTTGCCGGTGTGCTTGTGCACATACCAACCCAGCATATTTGGTTATCTCAGGCCAATCCTGGGAAGCAACCACCTGCAGGTTTTTGCAAACAAAAATTATTATAACCCAGTTCCACATCAGATGTTGAGAGTGCAACCAAGTGCTTACAAAGAAGCTCTTCACCTCTTAACCCAAGAGGGCCCTTTTACAAGGATAAAACCCTAGCCGCCCTTCAGTGTGGCAGGGACAATACCTCTTGGGGGCACCAAAAAAAGGTTCATCTCGCATCTACAGGTGCCTTCCTTATAGGACACCAATTTATGATTATTTCTTTAAAATCCAATAAAATCATGGATTGATGCCTCTGCTCTGAGATGTCTATTCTTGAATGGGCACCCATTAGAAGAGATGTCAATTTCCTATTTACATGTTTTATCGATTTTGATCCATTGTAGTCTTTTGGCACTCTTATCCTAGTCTGTGGATAGAGTCCATATTTTATGTGGTTTCACGCTTACACCTCAACTCTTGATGATGATTGGACCCTCCGTGGGATATTCCTTCCTTCGGACTAGTATTTTCTTCATTAAGACCTCCGTAAGTCTACCTTAGTCTTGAATTCTCTCAAGGCAGTGAGCTGGTTGTACCCTAAAAATCCTAGAACCATTATTGTCACGTCACTTTGGAGAAACATGATGCACTAGCCCTCATAGAGTGTTGTTTCTGACGTCTTTTGAGAAGTTAAGTCCCTGTCTGGAATATGCGACCAAGCCAGTGGACGCCAATTGAATGAGCGACTGAGTAGATGGACGCGAATTCCTCGTGCTTGAACTGTTACCAGAATTAGTGACCACCATAGTGGGTGCAAATTCTAAATTGACGGTGACCTGATTGGATGCCATTTTCCCAGATTTTTACGCATGACCCGAATTTTTATGAGAGTTATCATCGAGTTATCTCTACATAAACTTCTATCCTTGAAATTTATATTCCATGAATCTACCTTAATGTTTCTATAATGGCATACTTCCTTGGAACTCTAGTTGGCTATAAACTATAGTGGATATCAAAATATTTACATGACTCAATACCTGGCAATTATGGGGCCCGGTCTGGTCCTGGGAGGCACATCCGAAAGTACTTCTGCCCATGAACCACGGTGTAGCATTACACCCAAGTGCATGACTTGCTCGATCGATGACATTCCACAATCTCTAAAGTGTTCGACTTGATACATGACATGACGTGACTTGCGTGGCTTGGAACGGGTATTTACTTGCTTGAATGAAATAGTCAATATCTCATGACTTGACTTGATATTACATGACTTGGTACTTGATACTTGCATCACATGAAATACTTGCTTATCTAGCTACATCATGATATTTCTTTCTCGTTATTCTCTTACGTTCTTGCATACATGAGCATGCCACATTAACAAATTGATTATTTACTTAAAGCAATGTTTGGAATAGAGATATAAGTCCTACTGAGTATTTGCTCACCTAGTGTTTTCCCCAATTGTTTAGGTAATTCGGATGATGAAGATCATTCTGATGGAAATGGACACGAGTGAAGAGAGTAGAAGCCGTCCATGACTATATAGTCATGTCTTTTCTATTTCTTGAGTCAATTAATGTCCTTTTCCTTTATTGAGTCTAGCATGTCTCTTTAGTATTGTCTAGAATGATAAATTTTGAACTTTGGAGTCATTATGACCCTGAGAGTCTCTATCGTTATGCAATAAAAGTACTTTGAAAGGATTTATATGTAAAAGTTATTTGAATAAATCAGATTTGGTTATTTACCTTGCTATTTGCGTACTCTGTCCATGTGTCAAATTTCTTATGCTCGGATTGATATGATTGATATAAACTTGTCACACATTATGGCCGGGTTCGTTTCGCGCTCGGGATGTGACAGTTTTTATGGTATCAGAGCCTCAGATATGTAATTCTTAGGAAACCAAGTCCATGGATAGGTCTATACCCTTACCCGGTGAGATGGGTAGAGCCATGGCTTAAGTTAACTTAGGGAGTTAAGACCCTTGGTTAATTGTATATTAATACAATTATTTAAATCTTGTAGGACCATGGCCGGCGAACGTGCTTAGTGGCGCGATATGCAACACACCATTCAAGGCCTTACACAAACGCTACAGCAAGTGACGTAGGGTAGAGCAAATCGTGGAGCAGGAGATCTCCATCGTAGTTTTCATAATATGAACCTGTCGAAGTTCACCGGCTCATCCAACCCTGACGATGTCGAGAATTGGATCAACGAGATTGAAAGGATATTCCGTGTAATGCAATGCACAGATGAGGAGAAGGTCCTGCTAGCGACTTTCCAACTAGAGCGGGATGCTTGATTCTGGTGGGAGTTGGTTGAAGCCACTTTGCCCCATGATCACATCATGTGGGGTGAGTTCGTAGAATATTTCAACAACAAATATTTCTCAGACTGGATACAAGAGAAGAAAGCCACAGAGTTTGCTGCTCTTAAACAAAGGACTTTATCAGTGGCTGAGTATGAGGCCCAATTCTCTAGACTGTCAAGGTATGCACCACATCTAGTGTGTACAGAGAAGATGAAAGCTAGGAGATTTCTTAACAGGCTTCGGTAGTAATATATTACCCAACTGGCGTCGATGGACATTCAAGTCTACTCAGAAATGGTATGACGAGTGCAGTTATTAGAAGACGCCACAGAACTATCTGACCGGATCTGTGGGAAGGATAAGAAGGAGCATGTCACAAGCTCCAGCTCATTCAAGACTACTTTCAATTAGAAGAGATCTAGCAATGGAGGAGATTCCTCCCAAGAGAAGAAGATCAAGAAGGGTAGCAAACCTTTCTCTATTACTGCCACACCTATTTCAGTCATTTTTTCTTTCTGTTCAAATCCCGTGGAGAACAAGTTCTCGTGGCGGTTTCATTCTGTTATTTCATTCCGTAATTTCATTTCAGTCATCCTTCGTTCCTGCTCAAATCCCGCGGAGAACAAGTTCTCACGATGGTTTCATTTTGTAATTTCATTTCAGTCATTTTTCCTTTCTGTTCAAATCCCGTGGAGAACAAGTTCTCGTGGTGGTTTCATTCTATAATTTCATTTCTGTCATTTTCCCATTCAGTTAAAATCCCATGGAGAACAAGTTCTCGTAGAGGTTTCATTCTGTTATTTTTATTTCTGTTAAATCTCGCAGAGAATAAGTTTTTACGGAGGTTCCATTTTGTCATTTCTGTTCCGTGTGTTTCCCCTTCATTAACCCGATAGAGACAATCCTCTTCGGGGGTCTTTCTCCACATCATCGTTCAGCGCGTGTGTTTTTCCCCGCAACGGGGCTCTCTCCCTTCGTCGTAACGTCGTTCACAATGGTCACGACCTCACTATCGTGGACTCCACGCCAACTAGGAAAACTCTTGGTGACACTCACTGAAAACCCTAGACCTTGGCTTCGGGAAAACAACCAAAAACTACGCGTAAAAATCTCGTCTCGCAGATGAGGAATGGAATCTCGAGTCACAACAACTCACGTCACGTGATGGGAGTACCTGCCCACTAGATGCAAGGCTGGATGAGTCTACTGACGTCTTAGCCCGCGCCTTAGGTGTCTCCCTACGATGCCCCAGGTAGAGACTGAGACATCATACCAGAAACCACAAAACAAGGACTAGCTGGGGTCGCGTTGATTAGCGTGTGTCCTCTGCCCCCAGCCACGCATGCACACACGGACCATCTGCTCTAGGTCGGGTCCTCTAGCTGATTTTCCCCCAAGCCAGACTCAGGCTGCAAAGGCAAGGGGCCCTACGGTAACCAGCCTAAAAACTGACTCACTCGGGTCACGCTCTCATCCACACCCAAGGGGGGCCACACACACGTGCGCAGGAAAGCTACGACTAGTGGCAGCTCACTAAACGTGAATACTGAAAACCACACACGTATCCATCGTAAGTAACATGGAGTAACCGATGACTCACGGCCACCAGACTCTGGACAACCCATTAGACTTACTAAACCCAACAGTCCTTGAGTCATGAGACTCGGGTCAAGACCATTGCACGTGACGACACAGCACCATCAATCTAGCCTAATCCCTAGGTCTGAAACCATGGTGACACGATTATCAAGGCAACTCGCAAGCCACCGAGTGGATCTCTCATCCACGGGACACATGAAAAACCTCCAGCCCCAGGCTTGTTAACTAGACTCACAGTCTAAGGCCACACACATGGCATACTCAGAAACCACCTTCCGGAGAAACCCACATCGTGTGGGGAAAGCCGACCGCATTCATATTGACTCATAGTGACTCAATTTAGTGAAAGCATGAAAGCCCGGAACACAAGGGCCTCCCCGGACCCTGAAGACCATGGGCATACAAACCGAGGTAACACGGCACCTCTGGACACCCCTAAAAACATGAACACAGAACCTACGGGTGTCACTCTCACGAGACCAAGGTCAACCACTGGGTCACAACTGGGTCGATCGGAGGTCATCACAGCACGAAATGGACATGGCAAACACGAAAATCATGTGGTGGTCCACTCTAAACCATCAGAGAGCCTAGCGGTCGCCTCCGGACCATAAGGCCCAGCCTAGTGGTCTAGTGGTGGAATGATTTTCTTTTTAATTTATTTATTGTGATTGTTTATTTATTTATATTTTCGTAGGCGTGCCAGTCACATATGTGACAAAATTTTATTGTGTGCTCGACCTGACTAATCAGTCGATTATGAGAGTTGTGTCGGGACCAGAAGTCTGTCATACCATAAAGATTTTTTTTTTTACTAAAGTCATACTTGTAGGGGGCAAGGGGCGATGCTCGACCCCGACCACCCTACAAGAAAATTATATATATATGAAGCCAAGAGGAGAGAATAAGGGTGGGGGATACATGGGACAATGAGTGTCCGGGGAAGAGGGGGTGCATCCTGCAAAGGAAGGGAGGAGCCCAATTACAACATAGGGGCAAAGCCCAATAAGTCGAAAAGAGGGAAAAACTACAACGAGGCCCAACACAGGGGCAAAGTAGCAGGAACATGGCCGCCATGATGTCAGAGATGGCACAGCAAGGCGAGGACTTGTCGGGGACTCACGAGGTCGACGTGGAGAAAGCAGAACGTCAATGCTGGAGACACCAAAGCTGGCTGGTGGAGGTAGCCGCCTAGCCCACAACAGGGATGTCGGAGCAAGGTGGGCCACCCACCCAGAAGGTGAGAGAGGGCGAGCCCTCGAGCGGCGACAGGAGATGAGGGTGGTCGGGGGACCATGCTGGAGCAGAGCCGAGCAGTCCACTAGCGGCGACGGGTAGACAAGGAGGGGCAGCAGGGTAGGGCAGCTGTCGTAGGCACGGGCCCACGAAAAATTCCACGACAGAGGACATAGCAATTGTCCGCACGACTCAGGAATGGACGGCCCCCGTAAACGTAAATCGTAACGAACAAGGCCGTCGGAGGCTGCAGCTAGGGTGGCGAAGCGAGATCACGAGCGGGTGAGGGGCACGAGGGTCGTAGGAAGCACCACTCTGGTTTAGCGACGAATGGCCCACCAGCTGTGGCAGGCGAAGGAGGGCAGTAGAACGCCATCACAAATCAGCCGCAAGGGGGTGGCGACAGGAGAGAGAGCATGAGAAGCACGAGAGCCAAAAGGAGGCAGGGGGATTGACAACCACGAAAGGGAGGGGAGTAGGGAGGAAGCAGAACAGCTTGAGGGGGGAAACCGAGGGAGGAGCAACAGAAGGAGGGGGGGAGAGAGCAAGAGGAGGGACAAGGGGGAGAGGGGACGGTAGGGAAGGAGGACAAAGCAAGGGGGGAGCAGGAAGCCCAGCGGGAGGAGGGGCCACTGGCAGGCACAGCACCACTAGGACACTGGCAGCCCGCCACCGATGAAGGGCCAAAAGTAGGCCAAGAAGCGAGGTCCATGGGGCACTCGCGGGCAAGCAGGAGGAGGAGCTGCAGCTGCGGGCAGCCAACCTGCAGGGCACGCTCCACTAATAGGAGCAGGGAGACTGGGAGGGGGAGGAAGCAACAAGCCTGGGGCACCAGATGGAGAGGCGGAGGGAGCAGCCAGCGGTGGGGAAGGAGGCCCGCGGGCAGCCGCAATCGAAAATAGAGCACCATAGGAAGGGCATGTCCTGTCATGGTCAACATCGGTCAACATCGGCTGCCAGCTAAAGGATGCGCCGAAGAGGGAGGAGGAGAGGCGGGTAAGGGGCACCGACACCCACGGATGCCACAGAGGGAAACGAAAGAGAGCCCAAGCAGAGACAAGGGGGTGTTCCCCGCTGGAGGACCGAAGAGGGCAGAGGAGGGACAAGACGAGGGGAGCAACAGGATGCGGCGAGGCAGGAAGTGGATGGAGGCCAGAAGAAGGCGAAGGGGGGCAGGAGGCACCCACAGAAACATGGATGAGGGAGGGTAGGCCCCCAAAGCTAGAGGAGGGAGAGGAAGATGAAGCATGGAGGTCTGCCAAAGGTAGCGTGCTTGGGTGGCCGAAGACGTGTCGACGAGGGAATGGAAGGGACACGGAGGAGGGAAGTGGAGCACCATCGGAGGGGCCATCGAGGGGAGGAGAAGAGCTAGGCAAAGCCCCAGCACTAGAGAGCAAGGCCCCAGGATGACCCGAGGATGCACCAGCCATCGCTGCAGGAGGGGAGATGATGCCTTCCGTACAACCATGGTGGAGACCCGAAGAGGGCAAACGAGCAGCGGACGCGTCAGTAGCAGTCAGTGGCAAAGGAGAAGCAGGAGGGGGGAGCGTGAGGTCAAGTGACCAGCAGGGGCAGGAGCTCCCCCCCACTCCGGCCATGGCCGGAGAGGGGGGAGGACGCAAGCAGGAGGGGGGAACGCATCATACCATAAAGGGTATGACGTTAATTGCATCCTTCCGAAAAAGGAAAAACCCTTATTTAATTGCCATTATAGAACGCCTTAGGGGGTCATGCGAATGCGAGAAGAATATAGACTAAACCCAAATAGTAATGCCATGATGAGTTTATTATCTTGGTTTATTCATGTAGTAATAAGTGAGATTTTCAGTATTTTCGAACATCGATACAGGACGGAGAACTTAGGTCCGAAGACCACCATCACGCATAGCAAAAATTTCCAATTGGGCATAGCCTGACCTTCTGATAATCGCCATTTGATATACCGAGGTTTCGACCCTACAAGCATGCATTGAGATGACAGAATATGTTTGCATATATCCATAAGTATCTATGATAAACGTAGAGTTTAACTGAAAATAAGGACCCTTCTATTCTATTTATTCATTTTTTTGTTTTGATTTTAGTGAGGTCTAATTGTCAGTCGTTTATTGGGAATTTTTTTATTAAAACCTTTGACAAGGGATCAGAGAAAAAGGGGTCAGACTAGTTTTATTTGAAAGGCTAAAGGAGCTGAAGAATGGGATTTGGCGGAACGAGCACGAGTCGGTGGCGTCGCCATCGACTTGTGGCAAGTAAGTGGTGAGTCGGTGGCATCACCACTGAATCGTCTAAGAGAAGGTTGAAGTCAGTGGTGTTGCCACCGAATCGTCGACCTCTCCCTGGATTGAGCTCCTAGCAAGTTTTCATGAGAATGTTTGACCTTCCCTTTGGACGAGTGAAAGTTTTGAGGAGTTTAAACTCAGATTAAGTCATGATTTATTCTTTATTTCTTTGTTTCACTTATTCATGGTTTCTTATTGTCCTGTGCGAGGTTCATACTCCAGCACCGCTGTAGTCAATTAAAGATACAGGAAGCCTTCACCATAGTCATTCGACGATCCCAAAGTTCTGAAAATAAACGGGCAGCATCTCCCCATGACAGAGGATGCTTCATTTATCAATCGGATTAACACACGGAGGAATCCGGTGTTAAGCCATAAATCAGTGAGAGATCCCAGATGAGATATCCCAGGACCTGAGGTGAGTGCACCATGAATCCCGAGGGCCAGCCTACTAAGGGGTCATCACCGACTCACCGGGCCATGCTTCGCGCCCCACCGATTCAGTGGCCCACCTTTCGCTAGGGTGCCGTCGACTCATCATACCACCAGATCAAGTCGTTGCTGATTCAACAGCTTAGGGCGCCACTGACTCACCCGAGGGCAGTTTCATAATTTTGGCACTTTCTTTTAAAATTGGCCCAGTGAGACCTCATGACCCAGAGTAGCATCGGGGTCGGCCTTGTGGCTCCAGAATATACTTCGGGGCCCTAAATTTGAGTTTTTGGTGATTTTCGACATGCGCTGAACCCGTATTGGTTTTCTTGGGTTTTACCTTGCTTCGGCCTTTGGCACTGTGATTTGTACCGCTGGGCTTGTTTTAGAGCCACGTGGGACTGTTCCATCGAGTGAGCCATCCCTCGAAGTATTCTCGCCTTTATTGGGCATCCTTTTCATCACTTACGGACCATTCTGACATTCTGCGTGTGTATTAAGTGAATTTTCTAGGTTTTTCGCTGACATCGCCCTCAGCAGTAGTTACCATGCTTTTGTGCTTGTCTCACACCCATATGAAGCATCTTCATTAAATTGACAACCACTGGGAGTGTTCTCACTCTTACGGGTTGGCTTTTCGGTCTCTTACGGACCACCTCGACATTCCGGGCACCTTGGTCAAGCTTTTTGGTTTTCCTACTAATTCGGCCTTCTGGTTCCCCTCTGACAGGTAGAGGACCATATATCTTCATATCTTCATCTTTCCCGCCCCAGTACTTGAGAAGTACAGGCCTGACACGACCATGCATTTGTCCAGCATAGAAGGCTAGAATAGAGCGTTGTGAGATAGGTTTACCTCCAACATCCTTGAGAGGCCTCCTCAATGTTCTGATAGTTGTTTCTGGAAGTGAGACGTCTTTGCCTCGAATAAATATTTCTTCAGACAAATCTGCATTGCACAATGCTTTGATGGTGTTTCTGCGCAGTTCATCATGTGCTGTGGTTATGTACGGTCCCTGGAAGATCATATGGCAGTAATGGCACCCATTGAGCTATAATGCAAAAGTTATTTGGCCAAAAATAGAATGGGATCACTTGAAGACCATACAGAAAAAAAAATATGCTGGACCACAATCAATCATAATTGACGAACCTGCCCCATCAATTTGGAGTCTGCTTAGGACCAGAGAAGTCAAGTTCCTAATATCTGATAGCTTTCTAGCTGGTTGTCAGTTGGATGCTAAGACCTAGCAGATGATAGTTGGTGGGTAGAAAGAACTGCCCTAAAAGAGATGGGTGCCAATATTTCTAACTGATGCTAGTTGGCTAGAGATTCAAGTTAAAGAGAAAAATGGTTTTCCTGGTTTAAGAATCTCGTGAAACATATGCCCAATAGAAAATAAACAAATGCAATAGTAACGAAATCAAATTCAACAAAAATAAAAGAACACGCTGTGATGCCAGATTAATGAAATCACTGTCGGATTTGTTTAAACAGCCAGCCTAAATAGCAATTTGAGTCAAGCTGCCCTTACAAGTAACTACGTAATTTGTTATTGTTAGAGATCATCGTCGTAGAACACTGACGTCGCAGCGGAAACAAACACAAGCAACCACAATCCAAAAAGAAAATTGTTGAGAAGAAACAGAGGAAAGGACAGAATACACAAGATTTACGTGGTTCAGAGGTTCAGAGTGAACCCCCTACGTCCACGGGCGAAGATGAGCAAAAATCCACTATGCAAACGAGAATAAGAGTACGATGCAGAGGAGAAGCACTCAACTCAAAAGAACCCCTTTACACTTTCTCTCACAAGGATTCTTCACGGAACAAGAGAGAAGAAGGGAATAAACAAATGCCTTCGAGGGTGCCTCTGGGGTCTTCACGTGGCTCCAAAAAACCTGCCCACATACGGAACCCCTCATGTGGTATTTATACAGAAGGAGGGAGAGGGGCACGCCCTCCATCCGGGTGAGGTGGATGGGGGCCACGCGCCCTCCTCCAGGGCTAGGTGGAGGGGAGCCCAACAGTGCCCTCCTCCCTGGGCAGGGTAGAGGGGGGGCGCACCCCTCCTAGGTTGACCGGATCAACCCAACAAATCTCCACCTTTGAATTGGTCAACCCGAAAGTCCTTTATGACCTTGTTTCAAACAAGAAACTTGCAAACGCAACTAGTGGACAAATTCATCTTCTCCAAAAACCCTGAAGGGTATCCTCAAGTGCTGAAAACTCCAATGAAGTTTTGTCAATATGTCAGTTGGATTGTCTTCTGTACCAATCTTCTTCACAATAATTTCACCCTGAGCAGCTGTATCTCAAATGAAATGGAACCTAACACCAATGTGCTTGGTCCTTTCATGATACATCTGATCTTTAACCAAGTGAATGGCGCTCTGGCTATCACAATGGAGAATAGTCACCACCTGACCTAAACTGACCTCATTAAACAAACCTCTTAACCATATTGCTTCTTGTACTATCTCTGTAATTGCTATATACAAGGTTTGACATACCGGTCCATATCGGTGCAAACTGCAAGTACCGTACCATACCAGCCCAAAGTTGGTATGATCGATCTGTGGTACGCATGTAGTACAAGTCAACAGCAACAGGCTGACTTCATAGGTGGTAGAAGCGGTAGGGCTATGGTACGCAATGGTACCAGTCGTACCACACCGTACCATCGGAAAACCGGTATGTGTGGTATGATCGGTATGTCAACCCTAGCCATGTACTCTACTTCCGTTGTAGATAATGCAACAATAGATTGTAAAGTAGCTTTCCAACTAACAGCGTATCTACCAACTAAAAAAACATAACTAGTAAGAGGCCTTTTTTATCAAGATCTCCCGCAAAGTCTGAATCAACATTCCCAGTCAAAACATCATTGTTCCTAGCAAACTCCAAATGAGCACCAACTGTACCTCGTAAATACCTGAAAATCTATTTTACAGCATGCCAATGTGATTTACCTGAATTTGCCATATATCTGCTTAACAACACTGACCGCCTGTGAAATATCAGGCCTCATGCAGGCCATAACATACATCATGCTGCCAACTGCACAGAAGTATGGAACATGTGACATATATTCTTCTTCTTCTGGAGACTGTGATGACAAAGAAGCTGAAAGCCTGAAATGAGCAGCAAGTGGTGTGGCAACTAGCTTGGCATCCCACATGCCAAAGCACCTAAGTACCTTCTCAATGTAATTAGCCTGAGTCAAATATAACTTGTCTGCACCTCTCTTTCTTTGGATCTCCATACCAAGAATTTTCTTCGTTGCACCTAAATCTTTCATCTCAAACTCAACGTTGAGTAATGCTTGCAACTTGTTGATCTCAGACAAATCCTTTGCTGCAATTAACATGTCATCAACATATAGCAGCAAATAAATAAAAGTGTCATCTAACAATTTTCTAAAATAGACGCAAGTATCAAATTTGCTTCCGGAGTAACCGCCTCCATCCCATAGGTAAGAGCAAATGGGGTTTGCCCTGTGGGAGTACGGACAGAGGTGCGGTAAGCCCATATCCACAACTAAAGTTTAACCATAACTGGCCAGTTCTGGTCCTAGGGCAGTCAAAGCAAATAGAAAAGGATAATTATGTATGCAACTCCAAAATCTATCTTATTCTAATGTGTGCCCCTATATGAAGTTCTTCATATTGTCATATATTACCTCCATAGTAAACCATATCCCACCATGTGTGGCCTACCATCTTCTGTCATTTGTTAAACTTGACTTTAGGTGGATTACGAGAGAAAAAAGGCTAATCTACCTTTGTCCAATCTCTTCACATACTCAAATCTTTCATATTCCCCTATATCCTTCCAAAACCTTATATTTTGCATTTTCGACAAAATCTTCCATTAACTCTGATGGCATTGGAACCAGAGGGATATAACCGAAACAACATTACTTATTATACGGCTATACACAATAATATAAGGAATATGGGGTATAGAGCAGAATGTGCAAGATTCTTGGGGTGTAATGTAATAATCCTAATAGAAAAACGGCGGATATGGTTTAGGCCACTTCAGATGAAAGAAGCCATTACCACAAACTTTGCGGAAGGGTTGAAGCTCACATGAGTTGAAGAGAGCAGGCACACATGGATTGATGTGGCTAGAGGTTATATTAGTGCCACTATTTAGAGGGTTGCGCTTGCACATTAAATCCCAGAGGACTCAATTACATGAAGAGAGGCAGCTGGTTCTTATACTGTCTGAATATGTGTATACACTGCCTCCAGGAAGGATCTCATTACAACGATCTTTCAAGTTTATAGAAAGTTTGAACTATAGCAAGGGATCACATCAATATCCACGGCAGGAATGTTCATATATGGTATGGATACTCTAGCCCTATGAAGGATCTAAGTAGCACAGGCTGGTTCATAACTCAGTCAGATGAGTCTCCAGCAGGCCATGGAGGTTTAAATGGGTAAATTTGATTTTGAATTGAAAGTTGCTTTTAGAAACAAATCCAGACCTGGATCTTGTTGCATTTCCATCTTGCAATTTCCCATTTCATAGCAAGGCTGTGCAACAAATCTGCAGGTCAAACATTGGAACCCATCACCCATGTCTTTTCCATAAGGATGAGGTCGGGTCCATGAGTGATGAGCAAAAAGAGAAGACAGGGAGGGCAAGACTGTCACTTGGGGAGGACCCTAACTCCCCCATAATGCCAGGGTGTAAAGCAACTGGAGTCTCATTATACCTAAAAGCAGCAGAAGCAATGAAGATGACAATCGCGTGCTATGTGAATCAGAGCCTAAGTACCATGTTACATCAGTTTTGATGACCGTGGTCATATTTGCATTGGTTGATAGGATTCATGCCTCTGATCCCATATAATTAGAATATGACTGAGATGGTGATGATCATGGATATTTTATTTTCTGATTTACATCCATATGGTCATCAAAAAATCATTTAATTAAACATTTATAATACATGATGTCTACATTTAAACTTCTTTGTCATAGAAGACAGTGTAATAGAAATGAGGTCACAAGATGCAGAGAAAGGTATCCCTAATTGATAAACAAAAGTTTCCATAGAGAAAACCTGAGATGAGTCTTGCAGTTTGCATTTTAGTCAGATGAGTAGATGCATGTATGGACATTTCCAAATTGATTAATTGAAAAAAACTTACCAACTGAAGGAATGCATGATCTGATGACCTTAGTCTGACAGCTGGTTCAATGGCAAGTAACCAAGCAGGAACACCCCCAAGATCCCATTCTGCCATAAAGATGCAAATTATATGAAAACAGCATTTATGTTAGCAATCTCCACCAACATGAATGCACTAGTTCACCTACAAAAAACACAAATGGATAAGTGGCTATGTGGCACAATTGACATCAACCTGCACATATATATGGCCCCACACGAAGCATAACAAGAAATCCTAACTCCTGTGCAAGCTTCAGGAATGATTCAATATCCGCAATGCCCGCAAATACCCATCTTCCTGGCTGTGGTTCATGTATGTTCCATGGAACATATGTCTGGATGGTATTTAAGCCCAATGCCTTTGCTCTCAGTAATCTATCGTTCCAGTACTACATGCATTAAGAAAATCATCAAAATACACGGGAAGGAGCAAAAAAAGAGAAAGGACAAAAGTTCATGTCAAAAACAAGTTCCCAAAGAGCTGGTGATGAGGGATGCCTATGTAAACTCGACAAAGGCAAGCAAGTTCCTATGAATGGACGGCAAACCCCACAAATCTATCAAAGTCCATGAGTGTTACGTGAAATTAGAGTGCGACAACAAGCTGCCTTCAATGGCTAGTAAAACTGGCCATTGGAGCTTGAACCGGCCAGATCCCAACCAACCTAGCTGATCCTAGCCGAGGATTCAGGAACAGTAGCTTGAGATCAAATCATCCTACCAAAAATGGATCTGGATCAGCCTGAAGATCCTATCAAAGTTTTAGCACATTAATTTTGACCATATCTTTAATAAAATATATCTGCAAAATGATATTCAAGTAGTGATAAACATCTGCTAACTCAATTGTCATTAAATCTCACATCTCAGAGACACAATTTCCTTTGCCTGGTCCCCCCACCCCAAAATGAACAACCATTTCTGCAGATCTTACATCTATTGGATGATGCCATGCAAGGGATTCAAACATAGATCTTGTACAGAAGTTTAAGCAGCTATTATAGGGCATGAAAATCACAGGATAAATTCTAGACTTGGGCTACTACGGATCCACTAAATCACGGGCCTTACACTGGGACTACTGAGATCGGGTTGACGGGCCATGATCTAGGGACGCTTTGAGGCGTAGACGTGTTGCTGGTCCGTTCTTGGTGCAGTCTGGTCCGTAGGGACAACAAGCCGGTCGGGGAAGCCAAACAGTGCCACGGGACTCTAGGCACTAGCACGGGAACAACCTGTGTCGATCTGGTGTTGATGTCAACTGCCACACGCAAGGATAGCACCCTGGTAGAAGCAGAAGGTCTTGCCCTTGGCCGGAGCATGTCGGCAGGCTGAGTGCAAGTCACAATGTAACCAGGAATAGGCGACCAACAAAGGGTTGGTCACGGAACGGTGACCGTCAGATGTCTGCTGAGAGTGGTATCTGGTGTGGACATTGGCACGGATGTCCTCCATGATCACCGGTGGCTATGGTGTGCTCGTTGCAAGCCTGGAAGCCGGGGTGGCCCGGCTTGCTGGTAGCGATCAGATCTGGCTTGACTGCACACAGTGTTGTGACCAGACCTCGATAGTGGCTCGAGTGCGGATGGGAATGGCGTGGCCAAGGGAAGGGGTTGGGTTGGTCTGATAGGGGTAGGGTTGGGGGCGATGGGTAGCACAGATGGGGCGAGGAGGTGAGGTGGAGGTCTTGCTGTAGGCGACCTGATCAGATGAGGCGCTGGGATTACCGGTGCACAAGAGGATGACGACGAGACAAGGGGAGTGTGTAGAGTGACCAGAGGGGGGGTTTGGGCTGAGGTGTCACACCCCGAGATATATGTACAATGGAAGAATATCGAGAACGTGAACAGTCGGCAATACACCTCAAGCTAGCAATATAATCAGAGCGCTAATCATTCAACCGCAAGATGAATGGACACAATGTGATGTACTCAAATTTTTACTTTATTGAATAATAATCAAAGTTTTTCAATAGAAACTAAGAGTTGACTCCTTGACCCACTTGACTCAATAAAAGGAAAAATTGCATAGCATGATCCAATAAAGTAAAAATTACATGATATGACTCTAAACTAACGTAAGGACTTATAACACTCTAAGTCTTCTCTCGGTCCTTTAATCATCACTCTCGGATCCATCATCGGAATACTCAAAATTTGATCCACTAGAGTTTCTTGGAAAGATTTGAAAAGTAGGATAATGAGCACACTTGTCATAAAGGTTATACTCTAGAAAGTCATGTAATAAGAATGTACTAGCAAGCATGTAAATTCACAAGATGACCTCGCGGTTTTTACCCATTCATAAAAAAAGTACTCCCGACGCAATGCGACGCCAGTGTTCATCGTACCCCATGGTTATCAGCACGTTTCCAACTATCTGCTGAGAGGGCTAGCGTGGGGCACTTGGACACTATCCGTGTCCACTCTTACATCTTCAAGTTACAGATCAAGCTACCTCCATGAGAAAATAATAACATTTTAGTCAATAATATTTAATTCCACAATAGTTTCATGATAATGTAACCAAGGTAAAGAACGCACCAATGTCGAATCATGCGAGTGCAAAGGCTGATTTAAGACAAGGTCACGCTTCAGAAACAATCCTGCAGTATAACGGTATGTTCTTAACTTTCATAATTCATTAGATAGCTTTGGAATAAGGTGTTAGGTTCTAGATAATCAATAGGCCTTCTAGGAATATAAGAAAATCAACCCTTGGATCAAACCCCGGGTTACACAGGATCTGAGAATATACGGTCGTTCCTGAACCATTTCTGGACAGACGCGGTCAAGACAGAACCGCTATCATGAAGAGGCAGTCAGGTCAAGACTGTTTCTAGATAGAGTCGACGCCAGAACAAAAAAGGCTCGACACAGAGTAACATCTGGACAAACGCGGTCACATGATGTCTGCTACTTTACAGTAGCGGTCGCCTAATAGCCACTATTATCCAGGGCACAGAAAAATGTCGATGATTTAAGTGCTTTCTAGTCAATTGGGCTTTGAGGGTACAACCAGCTCGGCGTCCTAGTGAGAATTCCAGGCTCGCGGAGACTTACAGAGGCCTTGAAACATGATCTCCTAGTTCGACAGAAGGAATATCGGGTGGAGAGGTTCACAAGTCCAATAAAGTGTGCCTATATATGCAAAGTGTAATTAATTACATCGTATCAAAATACGTGTCATGTACTTAAGAAAGACTCAAAGATGAGAGAGAATCATGTAGAAAATAGTGATTAAACAATCTATAAGACAAGTCCACAAAGCATGTGAAATATAATTTTTAATATAAAATTATATGATTTTGGCATAAAATTAACATAAGATTAAAATAAGTTCTTAAAGCATGTCCGTCATGAAACCTAGCATGATGGATGCACAATATAACCATTAACTTTAATACAAGGTCAAACTAGGAATAAGACCTAATTACCTATGCTTAACATATAATTAATAGGGATAATCTATAATCTGTTTGGAGTTAACAAAGTGTAGAAAACAAAAATCAAATAGCGATCAGATGAGGACTGCATATTGATGATAGCGGTTAGTCTCAAGGCCGCTATCTGATGATAGCGGTCTCTGGGAGATCATTTATTTTTTACTGTGAGTAGGGGCAGAAAACCGAGGTATAGGCCTAATCTTGGGCAAAATATGCATGGAAAACATGCTAGATGGAAGAATAAGACATGCCACAATGAAGTTAAATCATGAAAATGTATAAGTTTGCATGATTTATGTCAGAATCTGCGGGAACACCTGATGTGGGAGGTGCAGGCGGTGTCGGTAGTGACGGCACGACGCACGGAGGAGACGGCGGCGGTCCTGGTCAGCCAGGAAACAGCGGTGTTGGTAGCGCGGCGGCTCAGCCCGGCGCTGCCGCGGGCACTGCGATTGACGGAGTTAGCTTTGTGACGTTCGCGGCAACGGGTGATATCCGTGGCCCGCAGATCAACTGAGGATCAGACCCATGGCAATGACAGCATGGCAGGCGACCATTGTGGACGAGCAGGGCAACATCGCGCCCGGAGCTCTGATCGAGGTGGCCAAGGAAGAGCCCGGGCTACCGCCTGCAGCGGTGTTCGCCGACAAGGAGGGGGCTACGTCGCTCGGCAGTTCATTCAACGCAGGTCCCGACGGCCATGCGATCTTCTACGCCACCGGAGGGCTGTATCGTATCACGGCCACCTTCGGTTCCCTCGTGAAGGTGTGGAAGGACGTCCCCCTCGGCGACCTCCAGGCTAAAGACCTTACGGACCTTAATGTCTCGGGTGGCTCAGGCGGAAGAGTTCGTCTTACCGAGCCCACAGAGATTACCGTCGGATCAGGCCTGGACTTCGACACAGTGCAGGAGGCGTGGAACCACCTCTGCGCCAATATCGACACGGCGGGCTTTGATGTCACGATCCGCCTCGCCGATGGTGTCCACGCAGGATTGACGGACAATGAGGGGCTCGGAAACAAGGGCTACATCGGTGGCGGTCAGGTCTACATCGAGGGTATCGACGATGCTGCCGTGATGACTGACAGCGCCGACAGCTTCTCGCTGCAGATCGTCCACAACTGCGTCCAGATACAGAACCTCGAGCTGCGATCGACCAAGGTCGGGTTCGGCGGGTGCATCGCCGCAGCGTGGAGCGGCATCGTCCTGTTCGGCCCCGGCGTGAAGTTTGGTTCCTGCGTGAGCGAGCACATGCACGCCAGCAGTGGTGGTCAGATCAACTCGCGAGGCCAGCCCTACTCGATCGTAGGCGGTGCGAGCACGCACATAGGCGCCTTCCAAGGCGGGCAGGTTCGCATCCTCGGGAGCGCTGTCACGCTCACCGGTACGCCCGCCTTCGAGCAGTTCGCTTCGGCCAGCGACGGCGGCGTGGCTGATCTTCGTGGCGCGACGTTCACGGGAGCGGCGACCGGCAAGGAGTTCGATGTCGGCAATGGCGGTGTCCTCGCTCGTGACACGGAGAACCTGTTCGATCTGCCAGGCAACGCTGAGGGGTCTCTCGGAGTAGACGCTCGCCTCGACAGCATCATGGGCCCGAGCGATGAAGGAGTGTCGGGCACGTTCCCATCGGCAGCCTCTGTCGTTATCCCTGTGCCTATCGGGATGACCAGAGCCTTTATCAACATCGACGGAGCCCGCTGCAACACCAACACCCGACGGCTTCAGGTCAGAGTGTCAGACGACGGAGGCGCGACCTACCCGAACGCCTTGTCCTGCGTGGTGAATGGTGTCCCCGATCCTGGTGGAGGCGACGGTCTGATCGACACAGGTTTTGACGTGGCCAACACTGTGAGCTGGGCTCTCCACGGAGTTATCTCCGGGCTTAAGAACGGCGGAGTCAATTCGGTATTCAACGCCTTCTCGGATAACGACGCGGTGATAGTAGCAGGTCAGGGGTTCCTTGGCGACGTTGGGAGGATCACCCACATCAAGATCGGCTGGAACGCCAGCGGCAATTTCGTCGCCTCAGGTACCTATGACGTAGTCTTCACCTAAGGAGAACGAGCATGATCCCGACACGGGAGCTTCAGGCCTACCTGGCAGCCAAAGGGCTGTATCACGATGCGATCGATGGCGACTGGGGGGCGAACTCACGTCGCGCAGCTCGACAGCTGCTAGGCGCGACTGTCGTCCGTGACCTGCGCGTAGCGGTCGCTCAGGTCATGATGGCCGAACGTATGCCTGAGATCGATGTTGGCCCTGTGGACGGCATCGAGGGTCCTCGCACGCGCGCAGCGTGGCGAGCTTGGGTCGCCGAGGATCGCGACACGCCGCACGAGAACAGCGTGCCAGCGACCAGCCACCTGCCTCAGGTGTGGCCGTATGAGCGTGACGTCCCGAGCTTCTTCGGAGCTCGAGGCGAGAACCAGATGCAGGTGTTGCTGCCGTATCCTGTCAAGTACGTCTACGTCGCCAAGACGTTCACCAGGATATCCCTGCACAAGCTGGTCGCCGAGAGCGCACAGGCAGCGCTCGAGGAAGTGCTCTCTCACTACGGTCGCAGCGGCGTGTCGGACCTCGGGCTTGACCTGTGGGGAGGTTCGCTGAACGTGCGTCGCAAGGTCGACGGCACGAGCTGGTCAATGCACTCGTGGGGCATCGCAATCGACTGGGACCCGCAGCGCAACGACCTGTACGACCACGCCCCTAAAGCGAGGCTGTCGGGCGCGCAGTTTGTCCCGTGGTGGGAAGCGTGGGAGCGCCAGGGCTGGGTGTCGCTCGGGCGCACTCGCAACTACGACTGGATGCACGTTCAGGCAGCGCGCTTCTGATCCTTAAGGCCAGCCTTCGGGCTGGTCTTAAAATAGAGGGACGAGTTGTATATCAAACTCTTTGGTCCGTATACAGAATTCTATTGACGGCTCCGGGCGAAGCGCTTATATCTTCCCTTGTCACGAACCAAAGGAGATGACAATGGCCAAGACCTCCAAGCTCTCGAAGGTGCAGAAGGCTGCTCTCGACAAGCAACGCAAGGACATTGACGACCTTCTATGCACAAGTTTACATAGTAGGTTATTTTAATTAACATATACAAGAGTGCTATTTTGACAGCTGTACGTATGAACAAATTATTAATATAATTATCTATTTATTTTATTAGATTTTTAATCTTCAAAGACAATAATTTGCTCAAAATATCCCCAAAAGTGTACATGTAAATTGACCAAATACTATAAATACTGTACACTGTAGATTACAACAGAGACACCGTATAGTAAAAGTACATACACCTCTGTTTATAGAGATTGGTTTAAGGTTAGATGCACCCGGGCCCCGGGGCCTCCTTATGGCCACCCCTATATGTGGCTTATCTCTTGATGCCGTTTAATGTGGCAGGCGATCGAAACCCAGTTCTAGGATGGAAAGTTATTCTTGATCCTCCATCTGCAGAGGGAATCCGTCTGAAACTGTGCCTACTGGCTGAAACGATGTACCGCTTCCAAAATAGCAGTTCTTCTTTGCTCCAGACTCTATTTTCCCCAGAAGTGAGAATTTTCAGCAAGAAAGAGTAAACCATCAGATACATCATATAACCTCACAACATACTAGAGAACAAAATTGTAGAAAACTAAGTGAGCCGGAGGACTGTAGTTCATGAAATGCCAATACCTTATACCGAACAGCAAACTCTTTGCACTAGAATTTTACATATTTCTATCATCGTCGAGATATCTCACTGGTGTGATTTGACCGTAGCACCACCACAGCTACATATTCAATGTTAGGAGCGTTTCACTCATTTTCTCACCAGAACTGGCCATTAATAGAGATGCAAAAAAGTATGGTATATAGAGTATGCATTTACAAGGAGCAAGAGAAATATCAGAAGTTAGAATTGAGATAAGCGATCAACTAGCAGTTCCCTTTCAAACTAGTACCATTTGGAAATGCGTGGCATTGTGTGCTTATGTCTCCTGTCATGAAGAATCCTCAGTATAACAGCAGCTGTTTCTTCTATTGCTTTCGCAGTTACCTCTGCAATCACAACTAGAGATCAGGTAAGTGGGGGAGAATGTGAGAGAGAGTTGAAGCAAAGGCAAGGAAGCCACTGATTTGTTACAGGCAGTTCTCAACTCACCAATCACAGGCCACGACGGATTCTGCGTATAGATCTTACTGGCGAACCCCAACTCCTTTCTCACATGATCCATATCTGAATAGTTGCTTGCCATCTCACGGGTGAACCCAAGGCTCTTGGCTCTTGTCCTCCTAATGATTTGCAAGGCCACTGGATTTATGGTCAGCGCATAAATTTTCTCCTGGTTTATTTCAAAAAGCGTCTTTGGCAGTTGTATGCCCAACACTATTGGGACATTTGCCACCTTGTACCCCTTTTGAGCTAGATATATGGACAAGGGTGTCTTCCCAGTTCTCGAAACCCCAACAAGAACAATGTGTGCCCGAGCGAGGTTTTGTGGTTGGGCCCCATCATCTTGCTTGATGGTGAAGTCAATGGCTTCAATGCGCCTAAAGTACTCTTCAGAAAGTGGCATGGTCCGACCGGGAGCACCTCGAGGAATGCCAGATGGGGCAACACCAAGATGGGTAGCAATGGCTTCTGTGATAGGTCCGAGTATGTCAGAGAAGGGCACCCCCCAGAGTTTGCATGCCTTCTTTGCCGCCTCAGCCATGGAAGGATCTGCAAGTGTGTAAAGCAGCAGTGCCCCTTCTTTGGCAGCTTGTTTTATGATCTCCAACAAACGATCTAGATCATCAATCTGAAGATGGTCCCTCATTTGAGCTTCATCAGTATCACAGTTTACAGAGACCAGGAATACAGATGAAACATTTCTTGAACAAGAGGGATACCAATTTTTATGCTAAGTAGTCATTTGAAGACAAAAATCATAAATATAGCATGAGCCCCAACCACATTTTATTTCAGTTATTAATGATTGTATTAATTAGATTTCCATTATGGGATCCAGAAAATTCCACAGAAAGTCATTGTAAACTTCAAAATTGAGAACCTGCAGATGCACATTGAACAAACAAGTCATCATCAAATGTCAGGAAATGTAACATAAGACGGATAAGCTGTACATGATTAATAGGAGAGACCCCAAGCCTGTTATAGATCATGTTACGTGGGGTGTCCCACTCTTCAAATCCCACCAAGAAAACCGCATGCATGCGGTTACGTGGGTATGGGTGGCTGGGAGTTATCCTCCCTTGTTAAATGCGAGAGTTTCGCATGAGTCTTTGAAGGAGTATGGCCATAGGAGTTTCTCAAGGGAGTCCGTTTCTCATACGGGAGTCTCCAATACAGCAGCTATAGGGTGCTCCAACCAATATAAATAGAGACCCTCTCCTCCTTATTTTTGCATCCCACGATGAGAGCCCAAGTGACATCTTAGAGAGTGATCTAAGAGGGTCTTGGGGGGTGTGAGTTTTAGAGAGTTTTGCAGTGAGGATTTGTTCCTCTGGTTTAGGGTGTAAGTTTCTTGTATTATTCTCCATATCTAGTGAAGGTCCGCTGTCGCCGTCGCCCGTGGACGTAGGGGGTAACCTCTGAACCACGTAAATCCTTATGTCCCTATCTTGTCTGTTTGATCATTCTTCCCTCTCCATTCTTCTTGTCATAAGGATCGAGATCTTGGGACGTCACTCTGTCCGTCGGAGTGGTCGTGTCATAACAAACTGGTATCAGAGCGGCCAGTCGGGATTCGATCCATATTCCTTATTGATGGCTACAAAGTCGACATCAGCAATGAAGTTCGACGTTGAAGACCCAACTCACACAAGGCTGCTACCTTCCCAATAGGCATAACCTATCTTTCCAGTAACACCTTTTAATATACCGGATACAAGAATGCAACACCTAAGATCAGACTACCCTACACTCAAACCTTACTCTGATACCAATTTGATGGGGGATAGGACACAAATGGGCTAGGACCTATGACCAACTCAAAGTACGGCTAGCACTTACTCGCTAAAGGTAAGCCGGGCAGCTGACATCCGTGGTGTTCCTCTGGGTGGAGGCATCTCTCAACAAGAAACTCTCTAGCCCAACGATCATCCCTACGAGGGAAGCATGGGATCGCAGTGGTTAATGAACCACTATCGCCTAGGGAGATCCAGTTCGGGGTCGGCGCTCGACTAGGGCCATGAGAGGGCTACTTACAACTCTCAACTGTGGTGATTTATACCTAGCTAGGGGTCCTATTTGCACAAGCACGACATATATGAAAGCATGCTAAATAAGCAAATGCTGGGAAAAGGAATGTCACATGTACCTCTATGACTAATGCGTGGGGAAGAAACCATGGCTAAGTCTGACAATCCCGATACACGATAACAAAAGTGTTATTACAACCCAAATAATAATGCCCACTCCTCGTAGGGAGATAACAGGTTACAAACACTAAATTTGGGGCTACAGGATTGTGGGTTGATGGGCAACACTCGATGGAGTCGAGGAGATGAGGCGGCGAGGCTTGGTTCCTGACCGGTCGATTCTGCCCACTCTAGCCAGCCTACGTAGTAAACTTGCAGGAGGTGGTACGGCTTGGTCCGAAGTCAGAATGGGGTGCCATCTATTGGAACACGCAGAGGACTAGATGACAGTGCGTTCGGATCTGCTCCTATCTAGGCATGATGGCATCTGCAAGATGGCTCTGATTCTGCTTATGCAGAACTGCACAGAAATGGCGATCAGAAAGTTGGCACTTTAATGCAAACTATCGCATCTACTGCTGAAGAGGCACATGATGTGGTGCCCTCTCATGTGCAGGCTAGTGATAATGTTGTAGTTATTTTATCACCATATAATGATGATATTATTGTTGGCTTGGGTGGTAACCGTTCTGATGCTACAGGTGGCGATACTCCTCTCCAAGGGTCGCTTCCCAGAACCCTTCAAGCGCCACCAACAGATCTCTACCATGGCTTGTCTAATGGTGGCGATGGTTCCCACCTACAGTCGGTAATTCCAACAGGGTGCACTCGTGACCCAGGTTCTCAAGGTGGGTCCCATGCATCTTATGGTGTAGTGGCACCCACATCAGAAGCAACTCCAGCAAGCCATAATGTTTAGATGCAAGCTGGCCAAGGTACTCCCCCATCTCATGTAAACAAGACCATGCTTGTGCATGGCACTGCTCACGTGGTTCCAAGTTCCTCTCATGCAGCAGTACCAGAGCCTCCATCGACTTTTGTAGATGCGCCCAAGTCCTCTCATAACCATGCTGTTGATCTCGCACATGCTACACCCGCTTCTACCAATCCCCCGACTCCTCTTAATCCGGCTACGTCGGCCTGGTCTCCAGCTTCCAAAGCCCCTGTTGCAAATGCTTCGCCCTCAAGGGTGATGGCCTCATCATCGTCTAGTAAAGCTTTGCAACTACCCTCGGGGCTGACAACCTCAATATCCTCTCTGAGCCCTTCCAAGATCGTATCACCCTTGGGTGTTACAGCCTCGACATCTTCTTCCACTAGTGCTACTCTGTCCCCTAAGCGAACGCCTTTTGCCGATGCCCTGCGCAAGAAAGTTAGAGAAACTGACATCCGTAGATCAGAGGCAGTCTTGATGAGGATGATCCTCCTCCCCATCGCTTTCTAATGAATTGGAAGGCACCCCTGGCGCCCCCTCCACTGGTCCTCTCTCCACCCTCGGAGCAGTACGAGTATGATGCTAACATCCTTTGCCTTCCTACACAAAATCACGGTGGTTTGATATGGAGTATTCAGATTGGCAAGCCTCTCCGCCCCGTCATCAAGGAGTTCGCACTAGGAGTTCATACAAACGCTCAAACTCCTTCGACATTGATCGGGATCGTGATGAAGCATTCTACATGTTGGGACAGTGATCTATATGTCACAAATCTGTACCTTTCTATGCTTTTAAAGCCGCATTTTTAAGTTCCAAAGACCCCTCTATGTAGGGTGTCTACCATTTGGCCCTGGTTCCATTGTACTTTCTTTATTTTCTGTTATATTAATAAAAATCACCTAGCTGATCCTCAAATCTTCCTAGGTATTGCCTTATTAAAAAACAAAAGAACTACATAGAAGAACGAGAAAAATAGGAAAATGGGGTTGCGGTGTGCGAACAGAGCGCCCCTTGCTGGGGACGCCGGTGACGCCAGGAGGAAGATCCTGACCAAAGGACTTGGTCAGATCTGGAGGGAGGAAGTCGTGGGATCTCCTCCAAGGTGCAATAGGTTCTGGGCCAGATCTGCACAAGTCAACCTGCGCACCCATATCAAACTCGTCACCACACTCAGCACGGGCGTCAGAATGGTGCAGGATCGGTGGCATCGCAAAGAAGATAGAAAGTTGTCAACCCACCCAAGCCTCAGGCCCAAAGCCATTGAGAGGACGTAGAGCATTCAAAGATGAAGAACTTTTGTGAAGATAAGAAATAAAATTGAGGATCATAACAGCAAGAAATGAGACTAAGAAAGGGCTAAATGCTTAAAAATATTCATTACAACAAAAAGAAAGTACAAAGGTTACACTAAAATCGTCATAATGATATCCAATGGAAAGGTAGTTGACTCAAGGCCAAACATGAAAACATGGACCCCTTAAGCTCAATTTCAGATAGCACCTTGATTAATTGACCTTCATGAAATGAATTGTAAGAATGACAGGCACTTTGTAGGACACTACCTAATTGGTATAGGTTTATTAATGTTTTGACAAACAAGAAACCTTATCTAAGCCTCAAATCCAAATCACTCATTTACAAAGTCCAACCCATTGGATTAAGTGTAATGGTCAATTAACAGGATTTTTCTTGTGTGAAGAAAGGGGCAGATTTACCTTTATATCCCCTAAAGTGATATCACCTAACCTTTACTGGGTTTATTTGCAAATCTTCTATCACCTTTACCTTTTCTTCTTCATTGCAAACACCTCCTCACTATTCCCCATCACAACTCCCTCCGTCTACGGAAGTCAACTTCTGTCATCTCCAGCCCAGCCTCCAAGCTGACACCTACCTTGTTTCTGCCTCTCCTCTCTCTACTCCATCATCTCCATGGCATCTCGTCTCACCCGCGCGGCCAAGTAAAAAGCCCTTGAAGAGTCAGAGCTGGCTACGCCCAGACAAGAGAAGCGGTCCAAACACCGCCATGATCCTCAGCCTCTGCAGGCTCTAACAACTGGCTCTGGGTTTCCAGAAAAGGGGAAAGGGTCAAAAACTTCATCGTCTGCCAAAGGGAAGAGTGTACTAGCCAAAGGATCAAAGCGTCCACAGAAAGCTAGGGTTGATGCGTTAGTCACAACTACTCTTATCCACCCTGTCTCTGGGGTTCTGAAGCCAAAGATAATCATGTTGCCACAGAGAGTAGATTTTAATGATCAGAAATTGCTAGACCTATTTCCAGAATTACTGGATGTAGTAGACACCTAGGGTTGGATCTCCTTTATGTCGTCACACAAGAGGTACTATCCCCGCCTGGTGCAAGATTTTTTTCATAATTTGCAGTTGGTGGATGGCAAGTTGTATACAGTGGTGAAAGATATGGTAATCGGCCTCACAAAGTAGTTGCTTCACAAGGCCTTGAGCATTCCTAAGTTAGGGACTATTTTTCAGAAATCATCTTTTAATGACAGAGAAGCATATGCTCTTGTGACTGGTTTCCCAACCCCAGCTGAAATTCCCAAAGTCATAAACGCCAACACGTTTCCTCCCTTTCATCGACTCCTCCACCATATGATAACCACCATCCTTCAGCCAAGAGGTGGTGGTAGGGGACAAGTCAGCCGCATACATCTATTTCTTTCGCATGGGTTGTTGTCTAGGCAGCAAGTGTGCTTGCCTCAATTGATTATCAATAGCTTCACCTTTATAATGCACAACCCAGCAAATTCTCTTCCTTTTGCTGCACATATTACAGCCATTCTTGAAGCCGCAAGTATACCTTTGGCCAATGAAGAATGCATTATCATTCCTAAACGAAATGTCTATACATTTCAATATGTCACTACCTTCATGGGATACAAAAAGGAGGGTGACCAAGTCACTCGCACCTCACCCTCTGCCAAAGGAAAATCCTCTGAGCCACCACAGACTCAACCTGAAATCTTGTTGGCTGAAAATGTTCCTTTACAATTCCATACTCAAACCTCAGCTACTACTGATTCCACTTTTCTTGGAGTGGTCCCTTGGGAACCACAGACAGATGCCTCTGAAAATCCTTCCAGTTCTACTCCTCCTCAACCACATCCTCATACTTCTACCTCCACTGTTCCACCATCATCTCAATCTATTCCATCTGACATACTTGTGCAAATTTCTTCACAGCTTACCACTTTAACCACTCACTTCTCTCCCTTTCAAACATCCATAACTAAGGTAACCGGTCATTTGGCTCTGAGGCTACAAAGGTTGGAATAACAAATGGAAAGCAGGTTTATCAGGCAGCAGGAAAATTCAGATCATGCCGCCAGCAGATTTAATAGGCTTGTGGGCACTCTGGCCATCGTCTCCACTGAAGCCAGTATCTTGTAGACACGGTTGCATGATGAGCTGACCACAATAGACAATTCAGTTCAACAAAGTGACAATCTCCACAAGTCCACCATCTCAGAAATTCAAAAGGTCTGGCTTTCGTATGCACATTTGGTTGACAAGATGGATCTGCTAGAGAAAGAGTTTGGCTCTCTACTTCAGCAAAATTCAAAAATTGCTCAAGGTCAACTTGTAGTGCAGGATCAGCTTAGACATGTGGTAGATAGATTACATATGGTTGAGCATCAGCTAGCTCCATTGCCTCCACCAGACTCGCCTTCTTCCTCCTCTAGTACTTCTTCATAGTGTGTACTTCACCACTTCTTTTGCTGATGACAAAGGGGAGAAGGGTGTGATCATTGTGTAGGTGTCATCATTGTGTAGGCCATTGTGTGTCTGAGGTCTATCATTGTGTCTGGAGTCAGTTCTGTCATTGTGTTCTGAGGTCTGTTTTGGTTGGTGAATGGGTCAAGTAATGTAATGTCCTAGTTGTTGTGGTCATGTAAACAGAATGGACATTTGAATGAAATGCTTTTGGTTGATTTGACCACTTACATGCTGATTCCGCACAACTTCACAATGATTTATAGTTGTCATCATCAAAAAGGGAGAGAATGTTGTGCACCTCTTATTTTGATGATGACAATCTATAACTCACTGTCTTTATCCTCTAAGCATGAGTTGTGTTTAATTGACCCTTTGTTTATCATTAATAAGGAAATCCCATGACAATGAGTATTGGATTACACATGTTAATATTCAATGTTTAATTGGCAATTACAGGTTCATTGATTGCTAATCAGATCATCCAAAGAAGAGGGGTGAACAAAAATCCAATCAGAAATAGCAGCTTTCAAAATCCCAAGATTGGAGAAGTCCCTCCACACTGGAGGCAGGAGTCCATACCTGACGGCTCGAGAGTCGACTTCAGGTCCAAACAGAAATCAGATTGGTTCTGGCAAGTGCTAAGAGTCGACTCTCAAGGCCTTCTGAGTCGACCATCACCGGAGGATCAAGTTGAAGCCCTAAAAATGAACTCGCAGGTTTAGGATCCGAAACCCATGTTGGGTTGTGGTTTAAAGGCATCAAATGGGCACATGTTAGAGATCCCTCAAGGACTCCTGGCACTACACCTGAACAAAATCGAGTCAACTAACTCCCCAGCTAAAATATAGGAACATCTTCAACCTCCATCCAGCTAATCCGCAGGAGATTCTGCAAACAGAATCTTGAATGAAAAATGACTTTGTTTGGCACCAAAAATTACACGAGGATGGAAGATAAAAGAAAAGGGGGTTGTTCAAATGGAAGGTGTGCGTGACTTGAGAAAAAGATGACAAGGAGAGTTTGATGTGATGAGAAGACTTCCTGGCTTTTGAACGAGATGCAGAAGAAGATTTAAAGCTGCTGAAGAAGAAGGACGGAAGGGTAAACCATTCTTCTACACCAAGTCTTCGTCTGCGAGGATAATCTTCAACATCAAGGGCTTTATTTCAGATTGCTCTCACCCATTCATGCATCTTGAGTCTTAGAGTCAATGCAAACCTGAAATCTTTTTCCACCTCTATTTTCTCCTTTGATTTTTTATTTATCCATCTGCTTCTTAAATCACAAGCTGTGAGACAGCGTAGGCAAGCTGTGAGTCAACGTAGGCAAGCTGTGAGTCAGCGTAGCAAGGTGTGAGTCAGCGTAGGGAAGCTGTAAGGAAGCATCGTCAAGCTGTGTGCCAGCATATGTAAAGCTGTGGGACAGCAGTGCTGATTGAGGAAAATTTCCTTGATAGTGAAGCCTCACTCAGGTTGAGTGGGGGGTGGACGTAGGTCTAGTGGTAGAGACTGAACCACCTAAAAGATTGTCTTGTGCGCATGGTGTGATTCATTGTGATTGCCTTATACTCTACTGCCATTACTCTCACGCGTGACAGAACAGAGCTTTGCATTAAGATCCTCACCTTATACCATTATCCGAAATAATCATCAAGCAAAATTCGTAAACTTAGTTTTTGGGGAAAGATCTATTCACCCCCCTCTAGATCTATTCAATCCATACTCAACACGTGGTATCAGAGCAAGGCTCTCCAATATGTCGTCTAACAACCAGGAGAGAGTTGGTGGATTGACGTCTAAAGGTCCGATAGCTGAGGGACACTCAGTGAGTAGACCACCATTCTTCGATGGAAATGATTACTCATATTGATAAAATCGAATGCTGGTATTCCTGAGGGCTCAAGATCATGAGATGTGGAGAGTGGTGAGTCGTGGTCCCTATGAGCTTCCTGATGACGAAGGCACTTGGATGAGAGAGCAAATAAGAAGATCAACCATCAACTGGGGTGCAATGAATGTAATGCAATGCACACTTCACCCCACGGAGTACTCGAGAGTTTCTCATTGTGCAACAGCCAAAGCCATGCGAGATCGATTAGAAGTTATTTATGAGGGCACCCCCGAGGTAAGAGAAACCAAAGCAAATATGTTGATTTTTTATTATGAAATTTTCAAGATGAAAACTGATGAAAGTGTCTCTGAAATGTATGAAAGATTGATGCAATTGACAAACAGCCTGAATAGTTTAGGTAAGACTTATAAAGAGTAGGACTTTGTTAGAAAAATTCTCAAGTCTCTCACTCCTGTCTGGCATACCAAAGCCACAGTCATTAAAGAGTCGAAGAATCTTTCCACCATGACCGTGGATGAATTGATTGGGTCGCTAATGACCTACAAGCTCAACCTTAAGAGGAAGGAGGATGAGGGCAAAAAGAAAAAACAAGTAGCCCTGAAAGCAAACCCAAGCACATCTGAATCTTCTGAGGCAAGTGAGCCATCAAGTACCGAAGAAGATGCTGGTGAGTTCACCATGCTAACAAGAAAATTTAGGAAGTTTCTTCGAAAGGAAGGTAAGGGTTTTAAAAATAAGAAGGGAATGGTAAGAAAATCCTCTCAGTTCAAATCTGAACAATCCAAGAAACCATCTAATAAGGTTGTTTGCTACAATTGTAGGAAACCAGGTCATATGAAGGCGGATTGTCCAGAAGCTCCAAAGAAGATAACTTCCAAATGGAAAGGGAAGAAGCCCAAAACTATGATAAGCACTTGGAGCGACGAAGAGGAAGACAGTGAAGACGAGATAACATCTGATGAGGATAATGAAAAATTTTGTCTCATGGCAAAAGGAGACAATGAAGATCTTGAGGTAACATCTCCTTTTAAACACTTTTCAGTACATGACTGGGAAGATTCGTATACTGAATTACTAGATCAATATGGCATGATCAGAAAAGAGAACAAAATTCTGAAAAAGAAAATCAACTCAATAAGCCATGACAACAGCTCAATAAACAAGTGTGCAGATCTTGAAATGGAGATAACTAACCTGCACAAGAAACTGAGTGAACTAGAATCAAATGAAGAAATATCTAAAATTTTGGAAGATGAGAATGAAAACTTGAAGAAAACAATAGATGAACTTAAGTTGAAAGTGCAGGGTTGTGAGCAAGAGACAAAAGTAACAAAAGAAAAACATAATGCCGTCAAGGAGGTCAACTGTCAACTTCTGAAGGAAATTGAAAAGATTCAAGAAGAATTAAAAGGCAAACAAGAAACCGTGAAAAGAATGATAAGAGGAAGAGAAAACCTGAATGCTGTGTTGGGATCAAGAGTAAACTATCAAAAAGAAGGGTTAGGGTACAACCTAACTGCCAAAAAGGAATTTCAATTGAAAACAATCACCCTCATGACTGAAGAAGACCCAAAAGGAAAGAAACCTCTCATTAACATGTCTTATGAATTGGTTCTTTCTGTGGAGGCAAAGGTCCCAGGCCAGATTTTATGAAGCCTCCCTTGGGAATGAGAAACGCCGAGTTTTTGTATGATTGGCCCAGTCCATTTTTGCCTGTCCTGGACCAGTGATTGTCAACACATTGGGGGGTGAATAGGGGGGCAGGGACGTATGATCTCTGGCATTTGGAAATCCAGTACTTGGCACAGTGTCCTGCTGTCACTTGCTTGTGCTCGATCAAAGAGAGATGTACGGGGCTTCAATGTCTGGTTACAGGCTGGTGAATGGCACCAGTTGATCTAGACATGGACATGCCTCATGGCCAGATAGGTCGGTCAGTGGGGGATGAGAGGCTGACAATGGGATGAGCAGGCGGATAGGCTGGCATTGGGATGTGGGACGTGAATTTGCTGCAGGGAAGTTGCCAGCATAAAACAAGTTTTTTACATGAGTGAGCAGCAGGTGGAGGGTGTTTGCATCTTGGGGGATGGTGGTGGTGGAGTGGAGATGGGGGTTGTTAGACATTGTTCTCTCCACAAATGGGGAGGTGAGATGGGGTGCTGTCCGGAACTCCGGAGAGGTGGAAGTTGCCTTAGCAGTGTTTTGATAGGGGGTTATCTCAGAGTTAACCCTCTCTGCAGTTTGATATGTTGATTTCGTTAATCGGGTCAGGGGCGAGTTATCTTGGGGTTAACCGGGGATAGGGAACCTGCCTCTGGAGGTTTGTCAAGTTAACCCACCCCCGTTCCCCCCTTTTCGCACTCCATTCAATGCCATTTAATGCACCATTTTCATCCTCGGAGCCCGCACCCGCACATCGTCCTCGGAGCCCACAGCAGAGCTTCCCACCTCTACCTTCTCTGTCTCCAAACTGGACGATGCCCTCATCCTCCATTCCGCTGGTTTCGGCGACGAGGATCCCTCATCACACACACACACACACACACACAACCACTTTAGGGCGACTGCATGGTTATTGTGCACGATGAATCACTGTTCATGTCCCAGATCACTTTGCAATGAAGAGTATCCATGGGTATTAGGTAATTTCACACAAAAATAAATGAGTTAACCCAACTTTGTATCAAACCTCATCTCCCATTCACCTTAGTTAACCTGGCTGAGTTAACCCCCCTCTATCAAAGTAAAAATGGGTTAACACAGGGACAACTTGCCCGATTGAGTTAACCCATTTTTAGTCTATCCCGCTGTCAAAGCAGCGCTTAGGGGATTAGAGTTAGGAGGAAGAGGAGAATTGGTAAATTGTCATGGGGGGACTTTCTGTGAGCAGAGGACTGAGAAGTATTTAGGTATGCTACTTTTGATGGGGGGAGAATGGGATTATGGTGGTTCCTAGTAACTGTTGGGTTTTCAAATACATATTTATGTATGGGCTCCCAGGCAGAGCTTAGCTGTGCCTGGAAAAGCCTGTGCACAGCCCATGAGATTGCTTGGCCAGTCTAAAATAAAAGAATGGTTTTTTTGGGTGCAGGCTCTGCAAAACACAGACCCGGCCTAAAGGGCCTGTGGAGAAGCCTGGCCTTTTAGCACCCTTATCTGGCTTAGAAAGGTAGATTCTATTTTCATGATGGAGGAAATGAAACCTGTCGTTTGGAAGTTATTAATATTCTATGAGTTGAATGTACTCCTTGTTGATTCTCAAGTTTCATAGTTTTGTTGTGGGCACTATAGAAGGCATCATTCAGTGCAAGGACATCGTCAACTTAGGCGTGCGGATCTAGCTAGGGAATGGACAGAGATGTCGTTTCTGGAAAGATAGATGGTGTGGTGATTTCACCCTAGAGACAAGTTTCCCGAAGCTCTATGCGGATTCTGACACACCCTTGGCATTTGTGGCACAGCATTTTGATACATAGGTGTCAAGGGTGGTGTGGGCGCCAACTTTTAGGAGGAACTTGAGGCCGGAGGAGATGGATCAGCTGAAGGACCTCCTCCTTTTTCTCCTAGACTACGCCCAGGTAGCAAAGATGACAGGTGGCGGTGGAGATGGGAGGAGGGACGCTTCTCAGTCAGCTCAGTCTACTCACTTGTCTCCAATGGAGGACTGCGTCATCATTTTGTCTCGTAGATTGGGATCCCTAAGAGCCCTCTCCAAGTGAAGTTGCTGATTTGGAGGATATCTCATGGCCAGCTGCTCACGTGTGACAGGTTTATTCTCTTCCTACAGGATGTCCCTACCATATGCTGCCAATGTGGGGAGGAGGAAAACTTGAATCATCTCTTCATAGGCTGCTCATTTGCTAGGGTGGTATGGTCCATGATAGGCAGGAGGATTCATTGTGCTTTCGGTCCTTATGAGAGCGTGAATAGCCTACTTGTGAGATGGCACAGGGCTTGGAACCAGAAGGAAGATAACTACTATGGTGGCTCATCGTCCACGCCACAATTTGGGGCCTATCAGGGGAAAGGAACAACAGAATTTTTAGGAATGAAACACGAATTGAGGAGAGGGTCGTCTCTTTTATTTGTGAGAAAGGGAATGAGCTGAGCATTTGTGTAAGGTGGAGTCACACATCTGCCCCCTTTTCTTTTTGTTGGGTGGATAGGGTGGTAGGCATCGTCTCGGTGCGATGCTTTTTGTATAGGGATCTTTTGAGAGCTTATTGCTTATACTTGTATATCCCATTTTTTCATTTAATACAGTAGCGGTACTAGCCACTTCAAAAAAAAAAAAAAGGTTGTGGGCACTATAGATACTTGGTTTCCTAGTTATGCTATTGGATTGCCCGCTTGCGTAGGCCTCTTGGCCTTGTGGTTGTGCTTGCACTCCTAGGTCCAAGGATCATTTGGTCGGTCCTAACTCACCCCTAGGTTGTGTCACATCAGAGAGAGAGAAAGGGGTATAGAGGACAACAAAGGTCTCAGGGAGGGGGGCATCCTACTAAGGAGAGGGTGGAGCCCAATAAAAAATAAGGGCTGAAGGCCCGATAAGACAAAAAGGGCCATAGGAGGCCGATAAAAGAAACCCTACGCAGAGAGGGCCCAAGGAACAAGGTTAACAATACAGGTGTGCATAAGGCAAATAAAGATAAAAGGGCGCAACCCAAGCAACCAGCGACCAGCAAGAAAGAGACCAGTCAATCCATGTCACGTGAGGGGCTCGCGGAGGTAGGTCTACTTGTTGAGCGGCGAGTGCGAGGACCCACAGGCCGGGGCGGCCTGGAACGATCTTGGTCGTAATCACCAACCCAATTAGCATGAACCCTGCTGAAATCTGCAGGACAAGATGGCTCCCAACCAAGAATCGTGAGAAGTTGGTAAATGATGGGAGGTTTGAGAGGCCCTTCAGCAGATGATGACGATGCAGCCCGAGAGACGTCGGAGGAAGCCAAAATAGCAGTCATGGGCTGAATCAAGTGCTGGGCAAGTGTGGGTCCTGGCTTTCCTTTGGCAGCCTTGCGAAGTGCTTGCGCAAAGGAGAGACGCGGTGAAGATGTGGTAGTAGCAGGCGAAGGTGGCTGTGGAGGAGACCATGAACGAGCTGCTAGGTTAAGAGATGGCGAAGGCCTCGAGGAAGTGGAGTCTTTTAGAATGCCTGCACTGTCACCGGATGCTGCCCCAACCTTAGCAGGAGACGGAGAAGCTATGGCCCCAACCTCAACAGGAGTCGGAGAAGCTATGTGGCCAGAGACAAGTACTTGCGGGGGCCAAGCAGCACATGGAAGCGCATCAAGGGAGGCAGGAGCAGCAACCAAGCCTGCCATACACCCATCCAGCAAGGCAAGATGAGGAGCACCAATGGGAGGGACACCATGGCCGGCCCTGGCCTGTCCACCCGCGATGGCAGAGGTTGGGACCGCAATAGCACCAAGAGCATTGGAGTTGAGAGGCAATTCCTCAGCCAAGTCTTCATCAATCACAGCCGCAGCCCCATGGAAAGGAGAGGATGAATCCACAGGAGGCAGCGCAGCATCATCTCTGCCCACAGGGCTACCAACAGGAGCAAGGGAAGTAGTAGGTATCAGATCAGTCCCGTGGTGACTGAGAATCGGAGAGCTAGCAGGTTTGTGCAGGCTGGCCACAGGGGGCAGCAAGATCGTACTAGCAACAATGGGTACGCCTCCACCATGAGCACCGGAGGGAGCTTCTACAGCAGCAACATTGGTTCTAATAGCAGTATCATCTCTGCCCACAGGGCTACTAGCAGGAGCCGGTGAAGAACTAGCTATCAGATCAGTCCCGTGGTGACTGAGAACCGGAGAGCTAGCAAGTATGTGCTTGCAGGCCACAGGGGGCAGCAAGTCCGCACTAGCAGCAGTGGGTGCGCCTCCACCAGGAGCATCGGAGGGAGCTTCTACAGCAACAACATAGGTTCTGGTAGCAGCAATACCCAGAGCATCGGGAGCATTCAGATCAGACCCATGGTGGCTACAGGCAAGATAAGTAGCAGCTATGTTCTGGTTACCGAGGTGGGTAGACATCAAGGTAGCATCATCCTGAACATCACCAATAGCCAGGGGCTGGTGTGCAACGGTTGGAGCAGTAGGGGGGACCTCAGAGCAACCAGCATCCTTCAAGCAAGCAACAGCCTGAGCTTCATGAATTACACGTATGATCAGAGAGCCACCAGCATCCTTCAAGCTAGGAGGGGCCGGGGCTTCAACAAATGTGAGAGGCTGTTGTATAGGAACCGTGGCTGCAGCTGGTGGGGCATTAGAGGGGCAGTAGGATTCTCAAAAGGCATGGTAGGGCGCCACACACGCTTGGGGCCTGCAAGAGCAGCAAGGTGTGGAGGGCCGGCCTGAGGACCAGGTGTAGTAACACTTCCCAGAGTAGCAACTATAGGGGCAGCGGGGCCAGCACTAGCATCTGATTTCTTCTTGCATTTGGATGGTAGATGACCAAGCCGCTTGCATGAGGAGCAGAATAAGGGGACTTGGGTGAAATCCTTCATATTGTTTTATTATTTGGGCTTGACCAAGCCCATTTGTGTTATTTTCTATTGCATTCCCCACTACCCATATAGGTTTTGTCATTAGGCCCATTTAGGCTAGTCCATTCTGTGTGTCTATTTGTCTAGTCACATTGACCTAGGTCCTTTCGTTTCCCTTTTGCATTATTGAGTCAGTCCCTCTCTTTGATCCTCAAGCCCTTACTTCCATCACTATATTTTCATGACTTTCCTGTATAAAGTCTCCATTTGCCCTCATGGAGCGCCATTTTTCTCCCGTATATGACCCTTCTTCTTTCCCATCTTCTTGTTCCCGGGTGAATTCTTCTTCCCACGAGGGCCCATCTCCTCGTGACCCTTCCGACCCTTAAGCCAACCACTTAACACCTGTCGCTTGCCAAACGGACACGGTCCAGGCCCAAAAATTCACTATTGATCACCTTAATAGGCCCCATTCTCATAACGGACCTCATTCATCTAATGGGCCTTATTCTGTTGTATATGTGATTTTGATGATTACAAAATGACTTTGTTCCTTGGACTTTGTGCTTGAATGAACTCATATGCTTCACCGCCCTTTCGGGTTTTCGTCGAGGCTAGCCCTCTTTAACTTTTTTCGGTGCGCTCTTGCAAGTTTTCACACCAAGAGATTACCCACTTTTGCCTGAGGCGCCCTTGCAGATTTTTATCTCAATCGAGTTTATAACCTTTTTGCCCTTAGCTAGCCCTAGAATGGGAGGTGACTAAGTCCCTCGGGGTATCAATATTTTTAGCCCCATTTTCTTTTAAAAAAAGCCCTTGAACCTTCGTCGAGAAGAGGTATGTCTTGAGAGGACTGTTGTGGAAGCTCATGCGGTGGCACATGGTAGCGCTTCATGTGCTTGCCATTAAGAGGAGGGAAAGGATTATTTTCCTTGTGGCCGACGACCGTGTAGGCGCCTCTTTCATAGACCTTCTGAATGACGTAAGGTCTGCGCCAGTTGGGCTGGAGTTTGCTGTTGGATCTTCCCACCAAGATGACCTTTTCTTTGATTATGACAAGATCATCCTTTTTGAATGCCCTTTGCTTGACCAGCTTATCATAAGCACGTGTCATGCGGGCCTGATACAATTGTAAATGTTTATAGGCTCAAAGTCTTTTGTCTTCCAGATCTGACAATTCCTCAAGCCTTCTTTCTATTTCGGTTTGGTCTAGTCCTGGCAGTCTAGCATGAATAGCGACGCGATGAGAAGCCAGCTCAATTTTCACAGGGACCACTGCTTCAGCTCTGTAGACCAAGGAGAATGGGGAATAAACTGTAGGGGTTTTGTGGATAGTCTGATAGGCCCATAGGGCTTCATGGACTTTTTCGTCCCAATCTCATTTACGACCATCCACTATTTTGGCCAGCAGCTTGCAAAGGGTTTTGTTGAAGGCCTCGGCCAACCCGTTGGTTTGGGGATTGTAGACGGACGATGTTCTCCAGTCGATATGGAACTTAGACGTTAGAGCATACACGGTCTTGTTTCTGAATGGTGAGCCGTTGTGTGAGATGATCCGACTGGGGGTGTCGTATCTGTATATGATGTAATGCCTCACGAATCGAGCAACTATTTCACCGGTAACTTCTTGCAGCAGAATAGTTTCTACTTATCTGGAGAAGTAGTCAGTGGCGGCCAGGATAAATTTGTGGCCTTAAGATGAAGGTGGGAATGATCTCACAATATCCATGTCATATTCTGCAAACGGCCAGGTAGGTGCAGTTGGATGGAGCGTGTTAAGCAGCCTCTGAGGCACTGGCCCGAATGCTTGGCATTGGTGACATGTACGTGTATACAGGTTACAATCTTCGTACATGGTGGGTCAGTAAAATCCTTTGAGCCTAATATTATTTTTCATTTAGGCTCCCGCTTGATGGGCTCCGCACAATCCAGAGTGGACTTCGTGCATCACGATTTTTGCTTAGGTGAAAGGCACTGTAGGAGGACCGATCGGTCTTTCTCATAGATGAGTCGGAAGAGCAAGCCGTCAATTAACTGATAAGATGTTGCTCTACGTAGCAGCTGCACTCTTTGAGCCCGATCAGGAGGAAGCCACCCATTCGTTACCTTTATGATAGGGTCATGCCAATCCTCTTCTTCTGGAGCATTCTCTTCTTGAATATTATTGGCCTCGTAGACAGTGAGGTCAGATTTTTCGTCGAGCACACTTGGCATGAGCCTTCGGTGTCTGACGGTGACATTCAACTATCCTTCAGGTGGGAGTTTTAAGGTTGTCTCTAGTTTCGCTAGAGCATCTGCTTGGGAATTATTACTTCTTGGGACATGACCTATTTCAAATAGGTAAAACTTTTCTTTCAGCCTCATGATAGCTGCATGATAGGGGATCAATTCTTTCTTTCGGACATCATAGTCGCCTAGAACTTGTCGAATGACGAGCTGAATCTCCGTACACTTTGATGCACTTGATGTCCATCTCCAATGCCAGCTGAAGTTCGATAATTAGTGCTTCATACTTTGCTTAGTTGTTAGTCAACGACTTCATGAGAGCACAAGAATTACGAAGAATGCCGCCCTACAGAGATACAAAAACTATCACAACGCTAGATGCAAAGTCTGTGAGACCTCCGGCCCTCTTGATTGTCTGGGAAGCACCATCAAAGTATACTTCCCAGTACGGCAAATCAAGAGTGAGAACATCATGCTCTGACTATGGTGGGATGCTTCCAACGTGCTCCTCTGTTTCTGGCGGGGACACTAACACCTCTTCCTTCGGTAGCTTGATATTGAGCGGTGAGTCTTCTGGCACAGGATGTGCAGCTAAGAACTCAGCTATTCCCTGTCCCTTAATTGCCTTGCGTGGGACGAAGGTAATGTCGAACTCCATAAGGATGAGTGTCCACTTTTTGAGTTTTTCAGAGAGGATTGATTTTTCCATAGGCGCGTATCGATGCTCAGGCCTGATCAGCTTCCGGTTGAGATAGTACAACGGTTGCTCCTTATCCTCCTCGTTGATTTGCGCTAAAAGTCTCCCCAGAGAGGCATCCATGGCAGCAATATAAAGGATAAAGGGCTTCCCTTTCACAGGTGCTCCTAGGATAGGAGGAGACAACATATATTCCTTGATTGTTCAAAGGTCCTCTGATAGTCTTCATCCCAAATGAAGGGCGCTCCCTTCTTCATCAATTTATTGAAGGGCATGCACCTTCCGGAGAGATTAAAGATGAACCGCCTAATATAGGCAAGTCTTCCCTGCAGACATATGAGCTCTGTCAAATTCTTAGGCGGAGGCAGTCCTCTTATGGCCTTGATTTTGTTAGGGTCGATTTCCATCGGCTTTCACGACCCCTGAATAAATTGACGTCATCACCATAACGTCCCCCAGCTCTACTTATCTCACCCAGTCATCTAGACTGCCACTCCTATGCCTCGATTCCAAGCCCTCAACACTCGATGCTTCACAAGCTGAATCACCATCACATCACTGGACCAATTTCTGCTTTGACACCATGCTTCCACCATACACTTAATATCAAGGAACACAATGCCACTCTCGAATTGGTCGTATGGGGCAATAACTTGGTCATCGAAGTCCACCCGCGGTCATTGACCTCCCGTCGATTGAGAACCTCCACTCACTAGATACCTAGAACAATTCAAATTCTTTGATGGATTGCTTCAAAATCCGAACCAAGCATGCGAACCACGATCTTACTTGCACGGATCACCTCTTCCTTACTCCTGCGAACTACCACTCACCGCTACCGCTGTCTAGCTGAACTCTCTCACACTCCACTGTCTGCAGCCGGAGAGGAGAGGAAAAGAACGGAGGAAGTCAGAGGAGGGAGAGGAGGGAACGAAGGAGAGGAAAAGAATCATGAGAAGCTTCAATTATACACCACCTCTAGATCCAACTGTCCAACTGGGCCAGCTCGATTCACGAGGCATAACGAGGCCGTCCACACAAGCCTTGAATTCTCAACCACAAACTCTAACTACCATGCTTCCGTACACGATCCAGACGGGAGTGACATAGAGTTCCATCTCATAACGCCATTACTGGAGCGCTCGCATTCAGGGACCATCTATTCCGAACGACAACAACCTAGCTGACACTCATCAAGGCTATAGTCTTCTTCTTAGCTGGCTAGCATGCAGTTTCTAGCTCGCGTAGTCTGCACACATCATAACTTACTCAGATCGAGCGACCACAAGCCCATAAACTCCAACTTACTTCTTTCCGAAAGGAAAGCGTCATACTCCAGCTTTACTGATTTGATCATTGGCACGACAACCTTTGCCAAACTCCAGACGTTCCTGATTTTTGTCAAAGCCGGGTTTGCCTTCCAACAACCATCGCATCATTTCATCTAGACTGCTAGTACCACAGCTGTCGTTCGCCCCGTGCACCAATCCATCCATCATCAGGGTGTTAATCAACTGAATTAACCTCTGATTACTCACAGCACCCCCAGTAACTTCCTCGATACCCACACCTCTTACATCTCCACTCTACCTTTAGAACACTTGCCTTAACCAAGGCTAGTCAATTCAACATCTCAACTTTGTTGGTACCGCTTGACACGGTGCCACTGTCGACAACACGACAATCAATGCCACTTGCGTGGCCAACACACTCTCAAGCCAAGAGACAACTCTCTCCCATTGGCTACAGAACTTCCGGGACTCGCTTACCACCGGATTATTCGCCATTTTCACTGCCCATCTGATCTGGAGTCTATGGATTATGGGCTCACCACGCTTCCGCTACGCAACTCTGCACCGATCATACCGTAAAAATAGGGGGGAATTTAACATCAGCTATGACACGGCCTCCAATTGAAATGGGTTGAATCCAGAAATGGGAGTGAAGGAGCTCACACTCCTCGATTCTAGAACACAACCTCCTTTCCTCGCCTGACAATCTACCTACGCGCGTAGGTCTTAATATCAAAACACATCGGGAGGCTCAACAGCAGCCCTACAACACGACATATTAACCCGGCTGTTGATTCTACTCACCCGACTCTGTACGACACTAACACCCGCACACCAATGATACGAAGAGGGATGAGCGTATAACCCTTACAGGCAGCTCCATTGCCAACGCACAGGACGCTCACATGGACTCCCAAACATGCTTCAGGAAAAAGCACAAACACAAGGAAACACAATTATAGCAAGAAAATGGCAGAATCAACATAAACACATCATATAATAACTGAAGTTCGCACATACCTTCCACGAGGTGGGGTGCTACCACTTTGCTTGGTCAGGTGCCTTGCACATGCTGAGATTCCTGTCTCTCCAAGCCAGTGAAATACTGCTGAGATTGTAGGGACGAGGGCGGCCACCACGGGCACTCGCGTGCAATGTGTCCGATGTGACCATACCTAAAACATTCCAATTCTATTTTGTCCACCATGCATGGCCTGCTCTCCTGAAACCTACCACATCTTGGACACCATCTTGGTTGCTCATTCAAACCATGCCACAGTGGTCGAACCAGTGGTTGTTGATCATACATTACTAGAACTTGCTCCTCCTGCTCCTAACGTCTCCTTCCAGTCCTACTTCTTCTGAATAACCATGACATTTGATTGAATCTCGATGAGGGGAAGAACTCGTGCCAAAAGATGGAAGAGATGCTGATTCTAACTACCTCCGAAGTTGCTGGGAAACACACTGCTGTTGAAGGGTCCTTTGCTGACCCTGACCTAACTGGGATTGCCTGCACCGGCCTGTTCCGGGGTCCTCAGCCAATCCTCCTCTACATCTACCACATCTTCATAGGCTTATTCCAAGTCTTCCATACTGGTCACAATCACTAAATGTCTAAGTTCTGTCCTTAGACCTCTGATAAACTGCCAAGTCTTCAACCTTTCATCTGCCATGATATGGGGAGCATAGCGACCCAACTCTACAAATCCGAATCGATACAGCATCACTGACATATCCCTCTGGGTCATCTCTATAAATTGATACATCCTCCTCGTCCCGACGTGCTCTGGGTTGAAAGCTCACTCAAAGGCTACAAGAAACTCTTGCCACAGGATTTACCATAGAGGACGATGTCTTGTCTCCCTAAGTCAACTAGGCTAGGACCAATTAGCCCTATCTCGGATGCCCCCTTAAATAGTTGAGCAATCATTCAAGTAAAGTATGACACGGGAGAAGGTAATTGAATTGTGTTCATCAAAATAGGTCAAAAGATGACAAATGTGGTGTACAATATTTAGTGACGACAATGCTTTGAGGGAGTTCAGGCCGGAGTTTTGGGTGAAGGGCTAGAGGATAGAACTCCTGACAGTGTTCGCAGTAGACAAAAGGTGGCGTGTGACTAGTGAAATGCGTAGCCCTTTGAATAGCGTCTACTCAGGTCTCTCTGATTCCTGTCGCTTGACTTCTGTAAGAGCTGAAAAATTACTTGAAGTTCTCCCCATTAGCTCTCAGTCGGTCTATTATTGTGCAGCACGTAGGACACTTGTCATGAATTCTGAATCTAGTGGCACTCCGAAAAAAGGTTCTTAGTGGAGCCCTTTAAGCAACTGGAGTAGAAGGGTCACCTCGAGGAGGAGATGCAGTAATATCGGAAGTAGCAGCTGGAGCACTTGTTTCTTGTGAGAGAGCTTCTGATTCTTCTATCACTTTTTTCGCATGCGCCTCTAGGAATGCAGCTAAGTCTTCAGATGCTTTAGTTTGTTCAGTCATCATAGCGATGAGCTCCCCATATGTGATAAATTGTTTATCGTGCAAGAGGAGATTGGCACAGTATTCCTGGTTGATGGCAAACTCAGAGTTCACTCCTTTCCAGATCTGTGCTTCAATCTTCAGCAACAGATGATCAAGATATTGCATCAGGGACCGTTGATCCATATGGTTCTTGGCCCTTTCCCTGTTGTACTTTATGTATGCTGAGCACTACTTCGGAAATGCTCTCAGATATTGCTGTTCAGAGAGTGTGTGGACATTCTCCTAGTAGCCCATGGCCTGTGCCCATGACAATGTGCCTACTTGCACTGCTTCTTCAATGAATTGTCTCAGAGATGTTTTCTTCTTCTCCATTTTTGTGTTCCCTAGGTGTCTCGTGACCCAGTCTTCATACAACTTGTGCCCTTTTGAGTTGGCAATTAGTACATCTCCAATTCTGGGAAAGGATAAGAACCGACTCCTCTCCAAACTATGATCAATTTTGACATTGTCCAATGATGGTTGGGAAGATTTTGGGTGTGCATAAGATGGCTCAGCAACTGTTGATGGTTCTGGATGAGGTCCGGGAGCCTCAGTGTGGATAGAAGCTTGCCTTGATCCTCTGGCATGTAATGCCACGAACCTGGCAAGGGTAATTATCTCATTCTCCAAGAGGCCTGAGTTGTATTTCTAGACTCGTTCAAATTCTTCCTCTACTTCTTGGACGATTCCACTGTTGGACTCATGCATTTGTTCTTCTAAAAAATCAAAGAGAGAAATTGGATCCTAATTATTTTGTGCCCTTTCTTCATTATGTACTATGAAGGCTCCCCTAATATCAGGATTCAGGCTTAAATACTCCTCTACATTCGGTCTATTAGACTGCTCCCAGAAGCTTATGGCTTTGTTTGTAGAGAGAGACCCATGACTAATGTGTACACACATGAACTTTATTAGGTCTAGACCTTCAACCCCCGAATAGACCTGTTTGTATGTGTGCCTGATCCATTCTTCATACAGTTCCTTCCCTTCTTTATCTAGCACTAGTACATCTAGAATGTCAGGGAAGGGAGTGACGTGACCACTATTTATAATTTTCCCTAGTCTTTGTTTATTCAGAAATGAGGGTTCAGAGACTGGGCAGAGTCTGAAAGGACAATAAAGTTAGTTAAGTGCATGATTTGCTCAAAACTAAAGTGTGACTAAGATGACTAAAATCAGAGTCATTCCTTTAGGTCCTTCTCTTGGCGGAGAAGTTCTCTCCCCTTGAGAATATGCCCTCTCTTCAGCCCTTGCAGGAACAGGTTCTGCTTCTTCCTGAATGTCTGGCAGAGAGCTCTGCTTGAGTTTCTTGGGAACTAGAGTGGATTTCTTGGATTGTTTCCTTTTTCTGTATACCTCCCTGAGAGGAACCACATCATCTTTGTCATCTTGTTGTTCCTTAGGAACTACAGTTTCTGGGGCAACTTCTGTAGACTGTTCTCCTTGTACTGAGGTTTCTTGTACTGCATCTTCCCTTATTGCTTGCTGTTCTGCAGGTTCCCGGGTCCGTTCAACTTCTAGCTCTAGCACCTTACGGGCTGGTTCTTCAATGACAAAACTCGAATCTTTGTGCCTTTTGAGGAACTCAACAAGACTAATCTTGGGTCCACCAATTTCTTCTTGAGCCTTGTTGAACAAGAGTTACATTTGGTATGTCTTCCTTCCCTCTTCAATACTGCACAGAGTGAGGCGCCGTGCCTGAGCAGTTATCTTTTTGCTCGGGACCTTTTTCTTTGGTCCTACTTCTTCTGCCCTTTTCTTTGTAGGCTCAGCAGGTGCTCCTTTTGGTGTTTCTGGCACTATCTGTGAAGGATCTGATGGACCAGCATGAGCTTCTTCTTAAGTCGGCCCTTGTGGTTCATCCCTCAATTATTGTGCAGCTAGAAATGCAAGATACTCATAATCAAATTGTGGAATTTCCTTTTGCTTCAGACCAATAATCTTCTGCTCCATTGGCGTTATTCTTCTTAGCATCTCTATCATGGATGCTTTCAAGTTATTGAATTTTTCGTTCAATTCCTCAGAGACCAAATCCATTTTCTTAATTAGTCTCTCAAACTGCTTATCCATTTTCTCATAGTTGGAGGTGTGATAAGTGCTTTACTGTCTATTTTTATTCACATCTCACACTTCATTTTTAGGGCTTTAATGAAATTAATTATGTAATTTTACATGATAATTCTCGGCTTCGCATAAAATGAAAAATTTTCTATAATTAATGGGACTTGAGACAAGAGGATTGCATAATTAAATTTTAATGAAATTATTAGAGTTTTCCCTAAATAAGGTTTCTAAAGTGTTGTGCCTCGACATATTTTGACAAAGACAAATCGTCTAGCTCTTTTGAATGTTGCACTGCAGATATTTTGATGAATGTGAGTAAGTTTGATGGGTCTTATGGATGGCTTTTTGATGAGCTAAGTATATATATTCATGACATATGAAGTTTTCTACCAATGTTTGTGAAAGGTCAATTTGTCTTGGACAGCTCATGAAAGTCATGTGTGGATGTATCATAAGTGAACATAGGCTTGATTACCTTGTTTTGGAACCTGTTTATCCATGCATGCAAAAATTTTTGATATGTGAGCTTATGAAGTATTTGGATTAGAAATGTGTGAATCTTCTGTTCATATAGCTACAATTCAAGATACTAACTTACAGTTTTGAAGAGGCAGTCTTGTGTGCTCAAATGCTTTGAAATTAGTTCCTTATGTGGATTATCATGATATCGAGGTTCGAAACTTCGCAGGTTCCTTAAAGCCCGCAAATCCTTGAAATCTTGGTAAGAATATATGATTGAATGAATTTCAATTTGCCTAGATTGGGATTGATGCATTTTTAATATTTTTGGGTTGGTTTCAATGATTAAGGCACTTTTCACTTTTGGAACTACAAGTGTCGACTCTCAAAGTCAACACTTGTAGCCTAGCCTACTGCCTGGGTGCAGTAGGATGCAAGTGTCAACTCTGAGAGTCGACAATTTGTGGCCTGTGTGCTATTTTTGTTGCAGACGGAACTTGCAGCAAAAAGTGGGTTCCTTTTTACGTGCGCATGCAGAACTCTTGACAAAAAGTGTCGACTCTGAGAGTCGACACTTTTGTCCTGGGTGGTTCTTTTCTTCACGCTGGCAGCACCCTGTGAAGAAAGTGTCGACTCTAAGATTCGACACTTATTTTGGTCGAACCGATGCGGGTTTTCCAGATTGGTTTCGAAACCCCCTTTTTGAGATTCGATTGGCTTGGGTTTTTACCCTCTTACCCTTGGGGTTTCTCCACTTGATTAGGTGTTGTTTTGAAGGGTTTTTCTATTGGGCTTTCATATCTTTTTGCATCTCCTTAGTCTGGGTATAAAGAGCCACAATTTTCATACGATGGACATATCTTGAGCTAATATTGTTTTCATCCTTGCAGGAGGAGGCGAGGGCATCGCACACCTGCTGGAGGAGGAAGAAGAAGCCACTTAAGATGCCATCCACGAGCTTGAGCTCTGATCTGGAGGCTATTGCTACTGCTCTCCACGGTCTACAATTTTGGGCATTTCATTCTACAAGGTCGATTTGATGCGGGATGGATGACGAGACGCGCTGGGACCTAAGAGACAGCAAGCATGACCCGAACCATGGACCCAGGCAATAGAGGGAATGACCATACGCGTCACTCAAATTTGGGTGGTGACCTGGCAATGGAGGGGTGGACTGTGACCCACGAGCAGCCTAAATGGTCAAAGCCGCTAAGAGTTATATGGGAGAGGACAGACCTAAGGTCGAAAGGTTGCCCGACTCATCCGAGGCAGAACCAGTGCCCGAGGGCGGGTATGACGACACACTCTCACACGGCAATGGTCAACACTAAATGTTCAGGAAATTTGGAACAAGCTCTCCTCACCTTCGACATGAGCATGAAAAGATACTAGAAAAGCAATGCCAAGGAGCAAAGGTCAGATCTATACCTTGCCGAGTCTGAAGAGACCGGCACCTATCGGAGATGAGGGCATGTCGGGGAGCATGTGCACCTGGCAAACACGCTGCACCGGTGGAGCTTCTGGTCGACCTTGCTAGGACAAGCAAACGGAATAACCTCCACGTAGGGAGGGGGAACTCAGGGAGGGGCACGCGGTACAGCACTACCCTCACGCAGGAGGGGGGGACACGGGGAAGGGGAGATGGGCTTGCCCCCCAATATCTTTCCTGCTGGACAGAACTGAAGCAATCCAAGTGGTACGCTGCACTCAGGGGTCTGAAGAGGACGCCGCTTGCGCCCAGACAAAGCTTGAGAAGTGTAGATGCACTGCTGAAAGTTCGGCGTCATTCTGAGGTCACAGGAGGGCGGGGCAGGCCGTGGAAGGTGACCTGTGCGAATCTATCCTGCAGGATTGATTTGCGCAGTCAGTGTGCAGAGGGCGGCGCGCTCTCCACCGAACTCCGAACGACGCAAGACCAGTGGGGTCAGATGGCTGACAGGTAGATCTACTTACCCTAAAAAAATGAACACCAACGGAGCACCAAGCTACGTGTGGTCGGCACTTTGGTGAGGCTCTGGTTTCTGGGTGAACATCCAGACACAGTTGGGTTGCGCAAGGCAGCACGAGCAGCACCGAATGAGAAACGTGACGAAACCACCTGGAGCGGTTTAAGGATGTCGATAGGTCGAACTCTAATGAAGAAGGTGTTGAACAACTAAAGGGCGATCTAGAGGGGGGGTGAATAGATCGGTCACCCTCTTTTTGGCTTTTAAGCGGTAAAACAAATGTGGAATGTAACAATCACTGGCTGCAGAATGATAAGAGAAAAATAGACGCAAGATGAGCAAGTCACACAAACAAGGGAGATATGCAAACAAGAAAAGGGGATGAGAGGCAACCAAGATCAACCACGTTATAATGATGCACAAAAATTTTTATTTGCTTCCATTTTAGAGCCTTAGTGATTTAAATAAAATGTTCTCTCCAAAGTAGGTTCCTAATGGGAATGAGTAGTGGGGACTTGGTTGACTCTAGATTTGAGCACTCTCTCTCACATATGCAATATAGACACGGGATGGTAAAGGTACAATCGGCCCGACGTTCATATGGGAATCCACGGCTCACGGGGACTTACCGAGATCCCGGATGTGATCACCTAGTCGACCCCAAGGAATATGGAGGTGAGAGGATCACACACCAGGGTAGGAATACAACTATGGTATGAAAGATGAATGACCCTATGTGCACCGGAGTGCATGCAATTTCTAGCCTAGATAGTAACAATCAATATACAATCAATGATATAACTATGAACAACAAAAAGGGAGGGGACCAAATAGCACCCAGGAACCACATGAGCCAGCAGAAAATGTAAAATAACAATAAACCATGGGATGCGTACTGAGGTAATGATCGTTGTATGACCGCTAGAGTGATAAGATGGTCATGTGCTAGACCGCTTTGTTCTAGAGACGGTCTAGAGGGGACCGCTAGCAACTAGGGAGCAGAAACAATAGAAAATGAAACAGGAAATCTGAGAAAAGCACAGAGAGGACTGAGAAACACAAATAGAAGCAGGTCAAACAGCACTCAACACGATTGGCACTAGATGTCCCAATGTGATCGCCAAAAAAGGGGTGTAGATATGTGTAAGTGAGTAAAAAGTGAAATGGAATATGAAGGGTATGATGTGTGCCAAACTCAAGCAAGCAATAACATGAGATCTAGAGCATGCGGCTGGCATGAATAGATATCGCGATCATTTGAGAAGCCCATGATGAAGCGGTCACAAACGAGGTCGGATGACCAACCACGACTTGGGCTGACAGCGGTCCTCCGGTAGACCGCGATCACATTAACACGGTCGACCCCCAACCATGTTCCTAGCATGTCGACCGAACCCAACCTTTTGCTCATTTTGGCCTCCGGTCAACCCAGTTGAGACCATTGGTTGACCTTTGGCCCGTAGGTGTCTCAGACATCCCGTGGTGATTGGATTCATATTTTTGGGTGATCGGAGGAACCATTATACCTTGATTAGCATGTCCATGTAATTTTGAGGGTTTAGGTGACCCCATGTGTTCCAGGTTTCTTTGTTATGGTAGATCGAGTCACCGTGTACCTGTGTAGCTACTCAGGGCTGTCCCCGCACAATGTTAGCTTCTCCAGAAAGTGATTTTCTATGTTGGCCATGAGTATGGCCACTGGCTGTGTGTCATGTGATCCAGCCAGGGGTTGGGGGATTCCTAGTCTCCCTTAGAAAGGGAATGGACCTGGCGATTGTGAGCCACCTTATGAATTCTTTTAACCGTGGTTTCTAACTCTTGGATTTGGATGGTTCGACGACATGGTGTCGTACGATGCAATGGCCTTGGGATGAGTTACGTAACTCTATGGCCATTAGACTAGTGAGTCTATCTAGTCATTCTGAGTTTGGTGGCACTGTACCACCCTATGTTTTGAGTTACTCACGATGGGGGCGTGCGTAGCGTGTCAGTACTCCAGTGGTTTCCTTTCGAGAGTTTTTACGTCGAGTGACCCCCCACTAGTCATAGCCTTCTTATGACATGTGGGTGTTAATCTACCTAGGAGTGGTAGAGTAGCTTTCCCGAGAGAGACGATTTTGGGCTGGTTGCCATAGGGCCTCCTACTGTAGTGGCTTGAGTCTAGGTCGAGAGGAAAATTAGCTAGGGGGCCCGACATAGCGTAGTCAGTCAGTGTGTGCACACGTGGTCGGGGACTACGAAGGTGTGCTGACGAGCACGACCCCGACTAGACCCCTGTCCTTGTGTTACTTGTATAGTGTCTCAATTTTCACCTGGGGCGGGTAAGAAGACATCCAAGGCGCGGACTCAGTCATTCGTGGACACATCCGATCTTGCTTCTAATGGGTAGGTTCTCCCATCACGCGACACGCGACTCTTGTGACTAGAGGTTTGAGTTCCCGTCAGCGAGACATGGTTCTTCGGGTGGTTTCTATGTATGTTTCCTGACTTTGACGTCTAGGGTTCTGGGAGAGTTATCGAGGTTTCACCCATAGACAGTGAAGGGTTCACGATGGCGAGATCATGATTGTACCCTTGGACCGCGTGGTCTGGTTGGGCCTTCATCAGTGAGGACATGCCTTTGCGATAGAGGTGTCGTGGTATTTCCCGGTAGTGTAACCAGAGTTTCTCGTTGGTTCAGTGATTCCCAACTGTGAGATCGGGATTTGCTTTTCATTACCGTTAGGAGTAGCTTAGAGAGCCATGCTTCCACCGATTGTCATCATTACTATTCTGGTTACCATTATTGCTTCCACTGTTGTTGTTTCTGTTGCTACTCCTATTACTGTTGTTATTATTATTGCTGTTGTTTACTGCCATTGTTTCGTGGTGGGGATCTCTAGGACCCTTACTAAGCCAATGAGATGAGGCTCACCCCTTTCTTTTCAAGTGTTGCGGTTCCTCCTCAAGGTTCAGAGGTGCAGCGTGGAGGTTCGTAGTGCCAGCTTGCTAGTGTCGGCGACGTACCCAGTGATAGAGTCCGCTTCTTTCCATATAGACTATACGTTGTTAGACTGGACTCTATAGTTAATTTGTTAATTGAAATCGTACAATTTGCTGTACCCCAAATTTACATTTTGTCATTTTAGCAAACAAATGATTGGACTGTAGTGCAGTCAAAACTGTCTCCAAATGAACTAAATGTTCTGTCCATGATTTGCTGTACACAAGTATATCATCAAAGAAGACCAGCACAAAATGTCGAAGATAAGGTCTAAAAATCTGACCTTGAAATGTGGAAGGGGCATTAGCTAATCCGAATGGCATCACTAAAAATTCGTAATGGCCTTCATGAGTGGAGAATGCCGTTTTGCCTATGTCATCCTCATGCATACGGATTTGATGGTAGCCCGACCTCAAGTCCGGTTTTGAAAATATTGGGAATCATGTAATTCATTTAACAGATCATCCACTAATGGAATTGGATATTTATTCTTGATGGTTTGATCATTCAGTGCCCGATAATCAATGCACATACGCCATGTCCCATCCTTTGTTTGAACTAAAAGCACAGGTGTAGAAAAAGGGTTATTACTATAACAATTCACTACCCATCAATTTCTTAATCTGAGTTTCAATAATATTTTGATGGTGTGGAGAATGCCGATAAGGCCTTAACATGCACTGGTTTGGAGTCATCCACCAATTGAAACATGTGATCACATTCTCATGTGGTTCAGAGAAAATACCAGCAAACTTTGAAAGTAAAGCTGCCAGGTCAGGTGGGTATTGTGGCCTTGTAACTGATTGTGTTGGCACTATGTCTGTAGGACACAATGTAAGTGCATACAAAGTCTGGCCTCCTCGTAAAGCTTTGGTAAATTTATGCCCAGAGATCAACTGAACCTGTGGTTCTGTTAAAGCAGTGAGGCAATGCTGCTGACTGCCCACAGTAAATCTCATGGTCATGGACTCAAAATTCCAGAAAATATCGCCCAAAGTTTTCAACCAGCTAGCACCCAAAACATCATCAAAATCTTCTAGCGGAAGGATGAGCAAGTCTAATGTAATAGGAAGTCCATTCAATTCTATAGTAGCCTATTTACAAATGCCACTGCAATATAATTCTATACCAGAGGCCAATCGGACCGGAACATTTGAAAGTGTGTGATAATCCAATTGCAATTTTGTGACCATAGATGGATCAACAAAATTATGTGTGCTTCCACTGTCCACTAATACCACAACCTCCTGACCAGCAAGATATCCCAATACTCTCATTGTCCCTGAAGATTGCTGTTGCAGTGTTGCGTGGGACAGAATGACTGGGCTAATCATGTGTAATTCCAAAGGTGATTGTTCACTAATCAATATACCATCATCCACCTCCAAATCATCCCCCGGAAGAAGTTGAATGAAAAACAATTTATGGGGGTTACACACATGCCCTCGAACCCACTTCTCATCACAGTTATAGCACAAACCTTGTGCTTTCATTTCCTGTAACTTCTGTGTAGACAACTTCCTGACGGTAGGAGATGGAGCTTTGACTGGAGCAAGAAGTGAAGGAGGGTGGTAATGTTGCTGATAAATTGGTTTCCTTCTGGCCAAGAGTTTAGTCTCTTGAAGCCTGGCCACCTCCATGGCTTGCAAAAGATTTTGAGGTCCGAAAGATCGGACCTCACAAGCTAAATCTTCGTTCAACCCGCTTATGAATGTTCCAAGGAGATGTTCCTCGGAAACTCCTTTAACGCGATTACATAGTTTTTCAAACTCACACTGATAGTCAAGGACTGTGCCCTCTTGCCGCAGTTTACTAAGTGCTCCATGAGAATCTATCATACCTACCAGTCCAAATCTAGCTACTAAGCCATCTGCCAATTCAGGCCAAGTGATGTAGCCTTTCATTGCAGAAAAATGCCAAAACCAGCACAAGACATCTCCCTCAAGATGGAAAGAAGCCATAGTAATTTTATGACCTTCCGGGGTACTATGAAAGGAAAAATATTTGTTGGCCTTATCCTGCTATTCAACTGGATCAGAGGATCCATCACATCGTGGAAATTCTAGAGGTCGAGGTTTGAATGAAATCGGAGAGGGATCAAGAAGTTTCTCATCTGACAGAACTCGAGATTCTGGAGGACGTGACACTTGAGAAGAAAGCCTGGACTCCAGTGTGTCCATCCTCTGAAGCAACTGTTGGAGCATGGTCTTGACATCCTTGTGGTCCTCTAACGCCATGGAAGACGATGGTCTGGAGCTCAGAGTGGGCTCAGATGCCAGTTTGGAGCGGCTCCTCCTAGGCTCACTATCCAAACTTCGAAGGAGGGCTCTGGAGGAAGAACTCCGAGCTCTGGTCACCGGCACAGAGGGGAACGAAACCAGATCAGAAGGTTTCTCTTCCAGATTGGGAGAGATATCCTTGATGAATCTGGAAAATTGGGGACGAACAGGGGAATTTGGTTCTGCAACTACAGGGGAAAGAGGAGGGAAAAAAGAGAGAGAGAGAGAGAGAGAATTTCTCGTGGGAGGAGGCGGGAAGATTGGGTTGCATCGATTGCTGATTGCCTTCTTCGGCCTTTCATTCCCTATTTATAGTGATTACAGATTGAGTGGTTAAGCCACGCATAGTTGGCTATCCCACTTTTTTATTACAAGTGATAGATTGAGTGGTTAAGCCACAAATAGTCGGCTATCCCACTTATTTATTACAAATGACAGTTGTAACAGTACTTACACTTCCCAAACAACAATTACAGACTAATTGAGAAAATTACAGCAATAGTCATGCGATCATAACAAGCCTATGTAGTCCGAGGCGTGAGGCGACCGAGGCAACCAAGGGGTCGCCTCCTTGGACCAAAAGACTCAAGGATGCAGAAACAAGCTCTCCCTGGTTGGTACTAGCTCCAGAATGTAGTAGCACTTTATCACAAGCTCCAAGAATCTCCTCCTCAACCCATGAAGTCTAGGGTTCTATTTATAGACCCCCAAAACTCTAGGTCGAGTTGGAGGGATAATAGCAAGAAAATAGGGCTAACCCTTGATAAATCTAAAAGATAATACTCCCAGGAGTCCATAGAAACAATCAGAAGCTTCTGAGGATCAATACTCAGAGAGAAAACACCGAACCAAGGACTCTGTTCGACCACAGACGGAGAGAGAAAGACCCAGTTGGAACAAGACTCTTTATCTCACCTAACGGTCTTGCAATAGATTGCAAGGCACAGCACACGGTCGTTTGCCAGACCGCTAAGCCTGGTCGTTCACAAAAGGATAAAACCAACGAGAGAAAGGCAAAGCAAGATGGATTCTTCATACACCTAGCGGTCGTGCAATGGGCCACTACGATTTGGTAGTGATCGTGTGGTAGACCGCTAGATAGATAGACACTGGAAATAGATAAAGGCAAGATAAATCTTGATGTTAATCCACAAAATAATCCTTATCTGGGCCTCATCTAAGCCCAATAAGCCAAAATGACGAGAAGGGAAGAAACTTAGGCCCAACCAGGGAGAAAAACCCATAAAATAAGCCCAAAAATCAATCAAAAATGGCCTAATAACTAGTGAACAACTTGGGGCATCATAAAATAAGATAAGGAGATGATGTAACACATTGTTCATAAAACAGGTGTCAACACTATGTACAAAAGGTGCTTGTGAAAGAGAGTTCAAGGTGGAAAGTGTCGGCCCTTAGCCGAGGGATCCGAGTTCCAGGGAGGTGGTTTTGTCAACAATGAGCTCGCAAGCCCACACTTGGGAATTGGCATTTTTTTTTATGATCATGGGTGAATGTGCAGACAACATAGGTTGGCTGCTCCACAATCGGATAGGTGAGTAGCAGAGGAAACAGCAGATGGAATTGAAAGGGAATGAAACAAACAGGGGCTAGTCTGCCTAGAGTGAGGAACGTGCCTACCAGGGAGGCATCATCAAGAGGTTTGTCAAGATGAAACAAAGAGAGAAGACCAAAGTCTTCCTCGAGTGGGCGATCATAGGGAACCTCTTCCTAGGGACTGTCGTGATTTTCCCTCAGCTCCTATCGAGTTCCTGGCTGTATCGGACCCTGAACAAAGTGACCAAAAATAAGACCCCTAGCCTGGGCGGTCTTAGCAACTTTTTTAGAAGTGTAGCCTAAGCCTGTGCGACCCTTGGAGACCTTGAGTCTCATCCTGCAAGTGGGACCCTGCTCGTGTTGGCCCAAACCTCTACCCTTGGTGAAGCCCATCTTGGCCATCATCTCCTATCCTTTGCCGAACGGGATGTTAGTGTGGGTGATTGGCAGGGGAAGAGTAAGAGAATTTGATGGACATAGGGTGGAGGGCCCTATAGCCCTTGCTATGGAGAGGATTGGCTTCTTTCCCTTTTCGGGGATCATCATGAAGGGGATCTGTTCGGAAGTGATGGCATTGAGAGTGTCCACCAATGGCATACTCTTGATTTTGATCACCATGAAATTGTAAGGGAAGTTAAAACACTGGTGGGCAGTTGACGACATCCCGAGGGTTTACTCTATCCACGGTCGTCCTAGGATGGCCTTATATGCGAGGTCAACTTCGAGGACAAAGAAATCCTAGGACATAACTACGGGCCTAGATCGAGTAGCAAGGTCACCTTGCCCTTTGCGCACCATTTTTAATTATCGTATGGTAAGATGGTGGTGCAAACTTCTTCTAAATTCACTTCCTGTAGACCAATCCTTTGAATTGTTTTCATAGGGCAGACATTAATCGATGCTCCCGTGTCGATGAGGGTGGAGTCAACTTTGACTCCGTTAAGAGTGACAATGAGGCATAATGAGAGTGATCTACTCCCGAGTAGAGCGAGGTCCTTCTCAAAAAAGGAAATAGATGGCCCACAAGTGAGGGCCATGATGGCATCAGTCACGCCACTTGCCAGAAGATCCTCACTGACCATGATCTTCTGAAGGAACTGAAGTAGGGTGGACTAGTGTGAAGGGGACCTCCTGAGGAGTTCCAGAATGGAGACCTTAGCCGGTGTCCTATCCAGGTGTTGGAGAATGTCGTACTCTGCTGGGGACTTGTAGAATTGATCCCTTCTTTGGGCTGAGATTGCCTTTGAGATGGGGGGATAATGCGATTGCGGAGTGTGACATTCACTAAGGCCTCTTTTGGTTCTCCCGACTCTGAAGGTTTTGGGCGGATCAATTGCAAGGGGGTAGGAGATACGAATATGAATGAAAGGGAGGCCGATTCCTCACCAGGAGTGATAGGAGTAGGAGAAGGGACAGGCTTTGGTTGTGGGGGCCTTAAGAGGACCATAGGGCCATCGCGTCCAGACTGAGCATTCAGAGGGACATGAGATTCCTGCGAAGGCGACTGAGGCGGATGGATCAGGGTGAAGAGCCCTTGGTTAGCAGCTGAAGGTTGGTCAGGAGGCGAAATCAAGGTTAAGGACCTAGGCTCTTGGGAGAACATGTTGACGTCAGCCCACGGCTCGTGAGCTTCTACTTCCAATTTCCCGTACCATCCGGGAAAGCCTTCGACGCTCCACATTTGCATCCTTTTGAGCACACTGGGTTCCATGCCAATTACAGTGTTCACTTGCTCATTCTACCTCAAGTTAGAGGCGAGCATGCAAGATTATGTAAGCAAATGATCCTTCTATTTCAAAATGAGGGGTACACATGCTTCGGGGCATACCCCTGAGTTACATGTCAAAAAGGGGGGAAGAGAGGGAAAGAGAAAGAAAGAGAAGCGGAATACAACAGGAGGGTCGAGGCCAGCGGCGCTCAGTCAATTTCCCAGAAAATATCCTCGAGGGGGAGAATCCCGATGCAAGGGAAGCCCGCCATATCACGTAATCGCCCCCTCTGCTCCTCGTGGTGTCCTAGCTCCGTTTCTACGGATGCCACTTCAGCCCTGGCAACAGCAAGTGCCTCACCTGCCCTCTCGATGGTCATCTCGGCATCGGCCAGCTTGGACCTGACTGCATCAAGGTAGCCCTCTAGTTCCTCGATTCTACCCTTGAGGGCATGGACATCTCGGCGACCTCCCTCCAGGACTTTCTCGAGCTGCTTCTCACCGCGTCGACGCTCCTCCAAAGCTTTCAAATATTCGCCCTCCTGGGCCTTGATGGCGGCAAGCTCGTCAGGTGCCCGAGTTTCAAGGAATTCACGATGGTTCACATATTTCAGCAATAATAGAGCCCGTCGCGACCATTCTTATAAGGGGCAACCCGACACTTGTAATACGCCAGTGAGCTGCGTCACTATCGCATGCGTCCCTTGGTATGTAAGGGAGGGGTCGGCGAGTATCATTGAGCGAAGCGCCTGCAGCATCGGCCGAACTGGTGCGTCCGATGTGGCGTGGCCAATCGACGGCACCGCCGGAAGATTGAACTCCACCGCGCCGTCCACGGCGGCCCATATCTCAGCGTCCACTGGGGCCGAAGAAGAGGGGAGTGCCATCACCAGATCACTGGGCCCTCCTACTTCGAAAGATAACTCCCGGCCGGCTATCACCAAAGGAGCTGCCAGAGCTACAACTGGACCACCTCGCTCCGCTACCGCGAGGGGTTGCTCCTCCCTGCTCTCGGTCGGGGGAAGGGCGGGAAGCGGGGCTGACTCAGGCACCGCTGCTGACGGCTCAGTCACCTCTTCCGCCGATGCCCCCTCTTCCCCTCGAACCGTAAGGCTGGCAAGCGTCTTCCCTAGGAACAGGCCTTCCTCAGGCGTCGCGAGCGGCCGGGGAGGTGGAAGGGGAGCCACGAGCTTCAGCCCGCTCCCCGATCACAAGAATGATACTAGACGCTCCACCTCCGTCGCCGATAGCAGTCGCTGCTCCTCATCTTCCGACGGGCCCGCTGCCCCCCTCCGCTTGGCTATGGCCTTCCGGGCCTTGGTCGTGCGTGCCTCGGGGAGCCCTCTTTCCTCTTGAAGCATAGAAAATAGGGTTAGCCTTCCATCGTTCGAGGTAGATTACTCCGAGCCGGGAGGAGATATAAGAGGAGGTCCCGGAGGCCCCGCCTTACCCCGGCCACCAGAACTATCCCGCCTTCCGGTGCTATCTCTCCCTCCTCCAGAGCTTCCCCGGTTGTCAGTGCGGTCCCCGTGACTTCTTCCTACTGCAGGACCTCGAACAAGACCGCCAGCTTTCCCAAGCCGACGTCGCCGCCCCCGGGCAGCTCTGTCGGTGCATCCGGGCTGGGCGCCTCCATGGTTTACGGCTGGGTTTGCTCCTGCAGGTTGACCGGGGGATAAGAGACAGAGGGCCGAAAGCTAGTCACAAAAGGGGGGCCCACATGAACAGGCCCACACTTACAAAATACTCGCCCGAAGTCACCTCGTCAGAAGAGTAGTCGTAGTCTACCTTCTCGCTCGAGGAAGACTCGACCGGGATAGGCTCCTCCGTTGTTGGGGAATGGACGCTCGCCCGGTCACCTTCAGCCTCCTCCTCGCGCGGGCTGGGAGAAGGCGACGCCCCAGACCTCAGCCTCCTCCTCGTCTAGATCCGTGTCAGCTCGGGGATCCCCTGGGCCTCTATCCGCTCGGGGAGGGGTGCGAGGGGAGCTGCCAAATAAGGAAGCATTCGGGTTAGACAAGAGCCCCCGAGTTTCCAACAAATAGTAAAAAAAATATACATTAGTCACTCCAGTGGAAGGAATTACCCTGTTCGGTCTCCGCGACCGGGGGCGGGCGGGGGATTGACTCCTCCATAGAAGGCACAGCCCCGCGCGCAGCAGCTTCGCCTTCATCCGGAGCAGAAGCGGGTACGGGTTCCTCTGCAGGGACTGGAAGAAGGAATCCATGTAAAAGGCCTCGTCTCACCAGGCGGAAGGGTGTTAGGTGAAACAGCCAGCATAAATCTCACCTGTGGGTCGGCTGCCCTCAGCCTGAGCGGCTGCGCACACGGCCACAAACTTCTCAACTTTGGCTCTCCTCTGTGCCAGTTCCTGCAGACTAATTGTCATAGTTGGGATCCACACGGAATGCGTCTCCTTCGCTTCGGCTGAGAGAAAAACACACCCATGTCATATAGGAGCAAAGAATTTCCCCCGGGGGGAACCGGACCCTGAAAGGCGTCGGCATCCAAAAGACTCACCGGCGGAACGGCTCGGCCCGGGGCCCTACAAACGTCGCAAAGGAAGGAATTGACGGAGGAGGGGAAGCTGAAGCCGCCTGGAGGACCTCTGTCCTCTTCTGCTCGACCTCCTGTTGCGTAATCACCCTGGCGGCGGTGAGCACCTTCTCCACGGGTGACTTCTCCCGAGGTCCCCCGACAACCCCGGGCGAACGGGTGGGAGTCGATGGCGGCTCGGACCCAACCCAGGCTTCACCTGCGGCGAGGACCGGAGAAGGCGGAGGATGAACATGAAAAGCGTCCGGGTGTGAGCAGCCCATGCTGAAACGAAGATAGACTCCACCTGAAGGACAACCTTAACAAGGAAAATCTCAACTGCGGGTTGGCTCGGTTCAGCCCGGCCGACTTCAAACACCTCAAAGGATGGGATGCAAGGCGGCGAAGGAATGGACTCTGTGGACTTGGCGGTCTCCGCCCTCCGGCGCTTAGCCTCCCGCCGTCCGATGGCCTGTGCTTCACCCAAAGCCTTCTTCACGGGTGACTTAGCCCGAGGCCTCTTCACAGGACAAGGTAATGGGGTCGGAGCCGCAGGCGCCTCATTAAAATAAGCTGGCTTCTCCGCCTGCCGAAGGAGATTGCGGTAAGTCTCCAGCTGGGTGTTGTCTGGGTGGTTTGTGATAGAAAGAAAACAAAGGGAGCCAGGAGTTAGTGGCCATTCGGCACTCAATAATGACAAAGAGGAGTGAAAAGGAAATATAAGATGTATGCGTAATAGCGTGTACCGTGAGGGCCGGTGTAGAGGCGAAGTGAGATCGGCCAATAGCTCAGGGAGGGCTCCTGGTCCCGGCGGGCCGCTTCTCTAACCAGCCAGCACACATCTCTGATCTTCTGGCACCGGTCGATGAGGGCGGCCAAGTCAGCATGCTTCTTGGCCAATAGATGGCAGTATAGATTAAAGTGACCCATCCCCCATCCTTCGGCGTAATGGTAGGCCACGTGCAATTGCTGCCCCAGAATGGCCGATGATCGAGCCTCGATTGTTAGCCCGTGCACCTGTAGAAGGACGTAGAGCCAAGTGGTATCCATGTTGTTCTGCAGCTTCCGCTCGTCCCTCCTCATGAAGCTGCGGTAGGGGCAGATCGTGTCCTTCTTGGCCCGCCAACTAGTCGCGGGGGTGCCTTCCTCTTCCACCGGCAACGGGTAGTTGATCAGCTCCAAGCGGTCTGAGCCGATGCGGCAAAGGTCCCGCAAAGTCTTCTTGAAATCATCCCTCGCCACCGAAGGTAGCTTGGCCTGTGGCACTGGTCTGCTCTCTCAGGCCGCCTTGCGAGTAATCATATAGTCGGCCACATCCTTGCTTTTGCCGCACCATAGGTGCAGAAGATGCTCTGGCTCGACATCGATAACGGGCACGGGCTACCGGCTCAAAAACTTTCTCTCTGCCCGGTCCCAGCAGTAGGTCTTGTGAGACCGATAGAACACCGTCTGCGCATTCCACCACTTCACATATTCGGGTGTCACCCGTGGAATGCGGCCAGGAGCCAGCACTCCGAAAGTAGCAGTATCGGCCAGGTGGAAGAAGTCCCACCAAACCCTTGCCTGTTCTGCAACCAAGCTCCCTCGTAGATTCCGTGAGGTGAGGCCAAACTGGGCGCTATGCACCGGGATGTGTTGATCATACCCAAAGTTTCGGCCAAACCGGAAGGGGTAGTACGGTTCCAGTAGCAAGGTCTCCCCCTTTCAGAATGCCAGCACGCTCAGACGAATCGACAGAGCCTAGTCTCTGAATTCGGGCTCCAGCAACGAACGGGTGACGTTTGCATGGCTGATGGGGTGCACATATTTTTCAACCTGGTCATCCTTGCACTCCCGTTTATTGTATACCAGTGGGCTTGAGTGCGTTGCTAAGTTCCAAAAATAAATCGTCCCGGCGGCCCTTGCGGGACTATTGTCAACCGGTCTCGAAGGTCATAAAGCTGCTTCGAGGTGATGCCCGCCTCTGCGCTAGCAAACTCCAGCATCCTCGGCGTCAGGCCCCAGTCTTGGATAGTTCGAGGTGCAAACTCGGGAAATAGAGAGCAGACCCAAGCATTGAAGAAGTGCAAGGGACATACATAACGAGCCTGCCTCGGGAACTGATGCATGCTGATGTCCCCCAGGGCTTTATAGATCAGGCAGAGGGTGACCGAACACAGTGATAGCTTGATTCCCCACGTCATCTGGCACGCGGGATAAATGGCGTCCTGCCGTATCACCGTCTCATCCACGTATGGCATAGCAAAAGAGCACAGCCAGTACATCAGGTAGGCCGTGCAGTGTGTCATCGGGTCGACGGCCATCAGGTTGGGCCCATCCAGACACCCCTTGGAAGGTATGTTCATGTCCGTCTTCGGCTTGGCACGCTTCTTTTGGGTGACAACTATCCTGACGCAAGGAAAATCTGCATACTCTTTCGGGCCATCATAAAACTATTGCAGCCACAGATTCATCCGGACCCTCTTCCAATCCCCGCGACGAGGTTACTTCTCACCGTGCGCAATTTGATACAACTCCCGGTAGGCCTTCATCAGGTACCGATACGAGTACCCCAAGGAATAATTGCCGTCTCCGTTGGTTTCATCCTTGATTAAGTCCGGGAGACAGACCTCCTCATAGGGCTCCCCGTCGATGGGCAAGCCACTCAGTTGGCTCAGACTCCACAGGTCCAGCGAGGTCTCACCCTCTGCTGTGTAGAAGGTGTTCATCTCCGCACAGAAGACATCGATCATCCCGCAACAGAGACCCTTGCAGATTGGGTACACGTACCGAGATGCATATACACTATGGTAGATGCCGGCCCGGACCAATATAGGAGCATAATTGAACAATACATATTCCGTGAATTCTACTACTCCCTCCCTGAAGCTGTGCGCATCTTGAAGCTTCAGCTCCCTAAACCAGCCCAGCGACAGTTCGTGTTTGAACCTGATCGCCAAGCAGTCAAGGATAAAGGGCTCTTCTCTGTAACCCCACTTCAATGGAGACAAGAATAGATCGTAGCGGTGCTGCTCGCCCTGAACGCGCCCCGCGGCCGTGTCCCATTTGGCAAGAGTGAAACCCGGGGTCCTCACTAGCTTGTCTTCTACCGGCAGCACAGCTTCCACCCCCAGCACGGGTTCCCACTCACAGGCCTCCCCTATCAGATATGTGGGTACGCTTCTGGGGATGACATGTGATAGACTATCTCGAGCCTGTAAAAAGGCGCGCTCCACCGACTTCACGACCCATGGCTCTTCCCTCCTCTGAGATCGCAGGTGCTTAAGGTAACGGATCAGGTGCCGATCCCGAACCAAATGCTATGATGCTATAAAAATGTAAGGATCTTGATGTGGCCATAGTGCTTGTCAACCTCAGCTTCATTCACTTCAGGATAGGTGGCAGGAGGTGCAGCTCTACCCACGTCCCCTATGCTTGCAATGTGTGACACCACCCTAGGGCTCACATATCCTAGTGGCGGTGGTGGAAATAGTCATCGCCAGAGGTGCTTTTTGTTTCCTTGGCAGGAGCCTTTGTCTTGGGGGTATTCTATAGTTGTTCCACGTATGAAAAGGCATCAAGTAGGTGACACTCAAATACCTCAAATGGATGGAGGTCAGCGAATATCCTCTCCTCCTTTCCACCTTGATTATACTTGATACATTGGTGCAATGTAGATGACACCACTAAATTCTCATGCAGCTAGGGGCGATCGAGCAATGCTTTGTACGAGGTACTAGAGTTGATAACATGAAACTGCACCTTCGTGGTGAAATCTGCCATGGCAAAGGTGAATTCTACCACTCCCTATTGTACTTCAAATTTCTGATAGAAGTCTACAATGTGCATATCTCTGACTTTATCGAGGCGTACATCAAAATAATACCTCTGGTGGACCCTATAGGGAAGAATGCTGACAGTCACTCCAGGGTCTACTAGAATTCTATTCAACTATCTTCCATTCAGTTGTCCCTTCATATAAAGTGGTCTATTATGGCTGAAAGTAGGAAGCAGCATGTATTCTTAAGTGAAGGTCACATTTTCCCCCGGTAGTGTCTCCGCTAGACAAGTTTCATATTGGGCAGGTGTCTATAAAGTAGTAATAATTGCTTGCTGGGTCTCTTGACTCAGAGAGAGGATCTTCCAAATGGTGAATCTTACCAGGAGCTTCTTCAGAAGCTTCATTATCTAACTTTCGGCCTGAACATTTGATAGTTTCATCTCCTCCACCCATCTTGGCTTAGAAGAGCCCTACGCTGCGGTCCCTAATGGACCCACTTCATTAAACTCTGGGTCCGAATCTTCTTATGGCACGGTGACACCGTCTCGTCACTCCCCAGTGTCAGCCATTGGCTTGGTCTTTTCCTCATTTGGCGGACTGGAGAGTTATTGATGTTGTAGGAGGGTGCCCCTGGTTGTAGAGCTAGTTCCTTGGCACGACTGCTTGCCCTTGGACATCTTTAGAAACTCAAGGAAAGAAGGGACACCACCATTGCCCCATTTTCATTGTACAGCCCTGGTGGAGGAGGGATCTGAACTCCCTTAACCTCTGGAGAGGGTATTTTGCAAGGTTGCTCCCCTCTGAAGATAATATTATGGTTGGCGGGTGGCGAGCGCCCCCACTTTTTACCTGATCAAGTTACATGAGAAGCACTTGTGGCTTCGGCCTGACTCACCTCAGCTGCAGGTGTAAAGCAGATGTCCTCATCATCATCTTCCCTGGGTAAGTTGAAGAGGGCCGACAGAGTGTTACAGGAGAGTACTGTCTCTCTCTTGGCCTTGCAGGCCTTTCTCTTCTTTTTCTACTTTTTCTTGGATGGTGCCTACCCCCAGAACAGGCTGTCATCTTCTTCTGCTACTTTCTCTACCTCTTCTTTTTGTTCCAGCGAAAGCTTCTCTAATTCCTTCCATGGGACGTGGTCTTTTATGAGCAAGGGTTGCAATTTGGGCTGTTCAAATTCATCTAGTCCATCTATGTAGGCTTGAAGTCATCAGAGTTTGGGGCTGATTTCCTTATTCACCGAAAACAGAGTCTGTCTCCTCCGGTTGCGGGTGGCTATCCTTATCACTGCAGACTGGCTGATCCATACTGGTGTCGGAGCTAGAGGAGTAGATCGTGGGGTCACACCACAGATATTTGCCCCCACTCTTGGGTGAGGCATGCTTTCTTTTTGTTCTTTGCAGGGACCTTCTATCATTCCTGCTGCTCCTTCACAGGTGTCAAAAAGCATGCCTCGTAAGTGTGTTGAGTACTGGCTTTCGCAATCTCTTCAGGCAACGCCTGATACAGAGATATCATATTGGTGGTAGCCCTTCTCAGAGGCACTTTGTGAGGTTGCAGAGGATCAACTTTGTACTCCCTCATATCTGTTTCGCCTTTCTTTATCATGCCTTCAATTACATCTTTAAATACATAACCGTCCTTAATCGGGTGCCCCAACATCTGGTGGTAGGGGTAGCATCTTGGACTGTCTCTTCTTTTCAAGTCCTCTGGCCTCTTTGGCTCAGACAGAGTGATCTTGTTGTACTAGGTGACCCAGTCAAACAGGACTTTAGTCTTCTCCTTGGGAAAAGAGTAAGCCTTCTTCATCTTGTCCCTGAGAGAGGGACCCTCCTTCTTTTCTTCTATCTTATCGAGCTAGGGCATAGCTGCCTTCTTGCCCTTGTCTCTTTGTTACTCAAATGTTTTGATGTCAAGGGTATTTGCTTCTTTAGGCCTCGAGCGCCACTCTGCTACCTTTGCTTTTTGCATGGTGGCATTGACTGTTGTTGAGGCATGTTTTGTTGGGAAAGCTTCAATTTCAGCCACCACGTTATTCAGATGGTCAAACGATCGTATTTCCATACCGATCATCTTTTCTAGTACCTCCCCCCTAAGATTTTGTTTACAAATTTGTACAATGTTCTCCTAATGCAGGGGCCACTTGCATCTCATTCTGAGGTTCCTCCACCTCTTAATGTATTCAAGGGCTGTCTCATCTGACCTTTGCCTTGTTGAGTATAGTTCAGCCACCGTAACCTCCCTCTCGGTGACATGAAACCTCTCTCCAGGCTGTTGTCGTTGTATTTTGAGACTTCATGTGCCTTTGTTTTGCTATGTTGTATATGTTGATTTTTCGGTGTTCTGACGATTTTTGTGTGCTCTGTCTTGCCGCTATGGCACGATTCAGTAGAGATGAGCGGGTCCCGAGGCTTGTGGTTCAGGAGGAGGACCACTGGGTGCGACGGACCGAGCAGTCGATGCCCCCTCTAGGTCCACCGGTGGACACCGTGGCTAGTGTGGAGCAGCTGGACCATGACCATACGACAGTAGCTGAGGGCCCCGTCGGTGAGAGGGCTGTTGGAGTTGGGACCGTGGAGGTGGCCCGGATCCTGGAGGTGGGCGGTCTATATACTTACGACCGGAGTGGAGGCTACCCCTTGGACTTCCCTCTAGACCGCCATCTGTTCAAGTTCATTAGTAGCTACGTCCCTCCCAACATGGAGGAAGATGATTCATAGATTCTGAGAGCCCGTCGCCGTCTTGAGCGGGCTATTTTGATAGGCAGGGACAGCCTGCATGGCGTTGCATTTTGCAGCTATCTGAGCTTTTTCGAGGACTATTAGAGGCAGCGTCAGTTCCCCAGTACTGAGTGTCTAGGGTTCTTCGACTGGACAGAGCAGTCTGGAGTCAGGGTTGGGTCGCTAGGCCCTGCTTCTTAGGATTTGCGCAGCCACCACCGTACCGAGAGAGAGGGGACAGTCAGGCTGGTTCTGGAGCCTGTGGGTCTGCAATATGCTGGAGAGGGTTATAACGACCACAGCATTCTAGACAGGGTCATGCGGCTGACCGTCACCAGCTGGTACTACCGCTGGGTGGTGATCCCATCACACCGGTACTTCAGGGGGCCACCGAGTGGCTGATGGGGATTGTGCACCACTACCGGGTGCTACTGGACCCAGCTGGGATCAGGTACGTAGTGACCGCTGCTTTGTATGCGTACCCATGCTACATTGGACTGCTACAGGGACTACTGGAGCATTTCAACTACCGATGGAACACGGCGGCGACAGCAGAGGGAGAGACCTCACTTGACTTATGGTCCATGTTTCAGATTTCTGGATTGCCGATCAGTGACGAGGGGTATGAGGAGGTGGAACTAGATGACCTCCACCGTAGCCACACCGACGGACAGGGGCGACACCAAGTGTCTTACAGCTCTCGGTATCTTATGAAGACCTGGAGGAAATTAGCCCTGGTTGGGAGAGAGAGAGAGCTGCACAGACTCCCTGGGTGCCGCTAAATGTGTGGGTCCATCACTTCTACAACGGGCCCTTCTGCTTTTATCAAGAGTTTGCCAGGGATCAGACTCAGTGGGAGGAGTATAGTGAGGTGGAGCTACATTTTCGGACCTACACCAGACACATATATGCACCATAGGAGGGGTGGAATCCCCATGGTTTGTTGGACGTGACACACCTTGCCGCATATTGGGCGTACTGGTTGGCGACATTTGTGGTCCTGCACAGAGAGGATGGTCTACTGAGAGTCGAGTTAATATAGCCGACTTGCTTGTTGGCGGGGGGACGACAGTTGGCCTTGGCCCCTACTACATTGGACAATATTTATCAGGGACTGGGAGTTCTGGCGGCGCACCCAGTGCCGAGAGAGAGGGGCCTTCTCTTGCCGACCCACTACCTCAGTGCGTGGGCTGGATTGTTGTTTCTGGGGCTGGTGACACGAGGGACTGTGGCGAATCTGACGGCACCGCTTTTGTTCAGCTTCACTGGATAGCCTGACGGAGACACTGAGGCATAGCTGGAGGGGGCTAGGAGAGCCCTTTACTACCTGCCCGCCCAGGGGGAGGAGGGATTACCTTTTGATAGCACCGCGAGAGACTGTGGCCATTTTTTAGGAACATCAGGGGGAGGGGCATCCAGCGCCCACCCCGATCAGGGGGTGTTAGACGTAGGGCCACAGACTGAGTGGGTGGTGAGCACTTGGTCGGCAGTGTTGACCTTGCACCGATCTGCAATGAGTTCCTTGGAGCCGTACTACCCACATCGGTTCGCAAGGAATTTCGGGTACGGCCAGGGGATCCCACAGAACCGGGAGTTTCCTTTGACGGGCCGACAGTACAGAGGGAAGGACACCCACCTGTTGGCGGCTGCATGGTGGGACTTCTACTGTCGCCGGGAGCCAGAGTAGTTTTTCATGCCGGGACAGGGACGCCGGGGGTGATTCGACGTCCATTATGCTAGGTGGTGGTTTGAGCATAACCACATGTATCGGTAGAAGGTCTCCGCGATCAGGAAGGTAGAGGAGAGTCACTTGCTGAGGGAGGATTTGCCTCCCATTCCACTGGATGATGGGTCTCGAATTCGTCAAGAGATCGAGCGACTTGTAGAGCAGTGGCCCCGCAGCAGCAGGGGCTCTTCGTCTCGGAGCCGAGGCAACGGAGGGGCGCTGAAGCCTCTGAGATAGGTATCAACAGTGGCGGTGACAACTGGGATGAAGGTGCATCGACCGAGGGCACCTAGGACCTAGTGGGCCCAGTTCTTGGCCTACTGTGGCCTCCGGAGCAGAGGTTCGCTGGACTGGGCGCTTCTGCACGGGAGCTTTGCTAACAAAGCGGTCGATGACTGGAGGCGGCACATCGGCCATGCGATCGGGTCAGTTGGGCCCGTGGAGTTTGTGTCCCAGATCGAGTGTGCCCACACTCTGAGGGACATTTGGGAGGCCGTCTCGAAGGTGGCCCGAGCATTATCGCTGAGGCTGGAGCAGCTGGTACCCTTGCCATTGACCCGATGTTTTCTAGTTTTTGAGTTCCAAACGATCTTCATGGCGACCGATAAGGCTTGCCTAACGGTCGTAATTATGACTACTTTTTTCCCATCAAACGGTCAACCCATGGCCACATACCTCTCTAAGTCAAGCTTTTCGTGTTCTTACTGTGACTCATCACAAATGGTCGTGACTCGACCGCATAGCTCTGCCTAACGGTCCAGACTTGACCGCTTGAGTTCATTAAATAGTCAAGTAAATGACCACTTGATCCTTGATTTTGTCTAACCCTAGGTTTGACAGTTGGGGTTGGTTTTCTTGAATTCCTGGATGATCTTAGGATTATCTAGAGTCCCAACACATGTTTAATAAGTTAAGATTAAGTTATGAAACTTAATTAATGTACCACTATGCTGTTGGAATGCCGCCATAGCATAATGTTCTCTTAATTCTTCTTTAAAATCTTATATCAACTTGGCACGTTCTATACCTTGGTTACTTGTTCGTGAACTAATTATTTGTTATTGAATTTACTGGCCGAAATTATTGTTATACTCGTGGAAGTAACTGGATTTATAACGTGAAGATGGAAGATCGGGCACCGATGGTGTCCAATGGCTCCATGCTAGCCCCCTCGGCTGATTATCAGAAATATGCTTAAAACCATGGGGTACGATGATATTAGCGTCGCATTGCGTTGGGAGTGTTTTCTTTTATAAATGAGTGAAAACAATGAGATAATCTAGTCAAATTACATTCTTACATGTTAAGTGACTTCTAGTGCATAGCCTTTATGGTTATGAAAAGCGTATTCTCAATACATTCTTGTTCGTGAAAGGTCATACTTATATTCTTGTCATGTACTTGCTCCATCCTGCTCGTGTATCTCTTACTTTGATCTTATCTCGTTACTTGTGTTACTTTGGTTTACACCATATGTTCTATCACATTTCCTTTATTTAGAGTAAAAATGTTAATCATTTAAATATTACCTACATGTTGATGCGAAGATACCTACTGGACAAGTGTGCTCATTACCCTACTTTTCAACATTTTCAGGAAATATTAGTAGGTCGAATTCGGATTGTGAAAGTAGCGGGTCCGAGAGCAATTGAAGGTCAAATGGAATGAGAGAAGACCTAGTTGCTTAGTGTCTAGTCGAGTCATATTGTGATTTTCTATTTTCTTGAGTCAAGATGTAAGAATGTTTAGAGTCATGGTCTTATGTACTTGTGATCATTATTATGAAATAAAGCTAGAATGGTGGTTAATTACTTGTGCAATTACCTTTGTGTGATTGTCTTGGCTCTGACTACTTGCTTGCGAGAGTCTTACCATGCTGGCTATTCACGTTCCCGATATTCCTTCCGCTGTATTAAAAAGCTCGGGGCGTGACAGTTAAATTGGTATCAGAGCGTAGGTCTCAGGGCTTACTTATTCCTAGGAAAAAATGTCGTGTCATAGGATAAGTCCAAGGTTAAGGACCCACACCTATGAACTAGGAAGAAATTTCGAACCTCTGTGAGAATTGGGTAGAGATCAGGATGAGATAGTTATGTAGAAATTATCTTAGGATTCTAAGGGAAATAACTTTGTGTTCATTTCCTCAGGTACCTTAATTTCTCATGGCTCATCGTGTGAACTGGGACGAGATGCAACAAACTATTGCAGGTCTTACCCAGGCCCTATAAACTGTAGCCCAAAACGGTGCAAGGGCTGGTGTGGGTAGCTTACATGGTAATTTTCAGAGTTTAAATCCCCCACGGTTCTCTGGATCTTCTAACCCAGACGAAGCAGAGAACTGGATCGACGAGATGAACCATATATTCGACGTCATGCAATGCACTGATCAGGAGAAAGTCCATCATGCTACGTTCCAGTTAAATAAAGATACCCGTACCTGGTGGTAGTCTATTCCAGCGCCGCCTGCAAACGCACCACACACATGGGATGGATTCCTTGCTCTTTTTCGAACCAAATACTTCTCTAAGCATGTCAAGGAGCGAAAGGCTATGGAATTCGCTTCGCTAAGGTAAGGCATGATGTCAGTGGCGGAGCATGAACTTCAATTCTCTCGACTAGCCCCTTATGCCCCACATCTGGTGAGCATGGATATCTTAAAGGCTAACCGATTTCTGGACGGGTTAAGACCTAGCTTTATTTAACAACTTGGGTCTCAAAATATTCGTACGTATGTGGAGATGGTCCAACAGGCACATCTATATGAAAGGACCCTAGAGAAGGTCGAGAAACTTAAAGGCAGGAAAGAGGAGTCGAGCCGAAAACATGATAGGTAAGAAGAAAGAGAAATGAATAATGACAAATCCCATCACAATAAGAGGTCCTACAATGGGACGATAATGGTAACAGAAAAAGGAAGGAGAATGCCAATGATAATGGAAACAGTAAAAGAACTAAGGAGGAGGAAGAAAGGCAGGTCGGGGTGACTTACTCATTTTGTGAAAAGTTCAGACACTCGACTGAAGAATCCTGGAAGTGTCTCGGCGCTTGTCTCAAATGTGGAAGTCAAGAACATCGCTTGCCCCTATGTCCTCTCATTAAGGAACAATCTTCAAAAGATAGCAATGGACGCAGGCGACGAGACCGACTAAATGCCATCCTGGACGGGGAAGGTATCACCTTGACTTATTTACATATTAGTATTACTTAAATTATTTAATTAAAATCCACCCTCATTTAAAAATCTAATGTATTAAATTTGGTGACCAAATTCTCTTAAGTGGGGGAGGAAATACCCCAAACCGGAGCGTTAGGCTTCCTTTTCGCCCTCGTGGGTTATTTCCGAATGTTGGTTGTTGACTAACCCTCGGCCTTTCTCACTTTTCTTGTCTTTTCAGATCACCCGGATGGCAATCAACTGGCGACGTACCGCAATGTCCTCCGACAGGCGGAGAAGCCAGCGTATTTCGAGGAGGCTCCGGCGGCTCCGACCACTACACCTTTGCCTCCCCCGGCCAAGAGGTCCCGGGCACGGTCTCCGGTGAAGAAGGCGATCGGTGAGGCGAAGGCGGCCGGTAGACGGGAGGCGAAGCGTCGGAAGACGGACGTTGCCCGGTCTTCGAGGGACGTTCCTACACCTCCCCCGGTCCCGTCTTTCGAAGAGTTCGAAGCGGGCCAGGTCGCACCGAGCCAGCTGACCGGTAAGATTTTCTTTCATCCCGCTTGTCCCTGAGGCGACCTTCATTTCATTTTGGCTTGGAGCGCTCATGTTGGGCGTTTTTCGTGTTCACCAGCTAGGGAGGAGCCCCTGCCTTCACCGACTCCTATCGCGGGTGAGCCTTGGATGGGGCCTGAGCTGCCGTCAACTCCCGTCCATCCATTTGGTATTGCTGAGGAGGCCCCGGTGGCATCGCTGGTGGCAAAGGCGTTTGCGGTCGTGAGGGTGGCGACCGAGCAAGAGGCTGAGCAGAGGAGGGAGGAGACGTCACGGATGGTTTCGGTCTCTCCCCCTCTACCGGTCCCCTCCTTCGTCGAATTCGCTTCACCCCGGGCTGAGCCTAGAAGTCCTGCGGGTAGGGTCTTTTAACATCAACATCTTTCGACTTTTGATCCCTCTCACCGGGCAATCTCTTGCTTTTATATAACATGCGCTTGTTCCGCTTCCAACTGTAGTGAGGAAGCTCGCGATGGGGGAATCCTCGGTGACGTTCACCCCGCAGGAGCTGGAGCAGAAAAAGGCCGAGATGAGAGATCTCAAGGTGACCCTGATAGCTGCTCTGGCTGAGCCCAGCACGCCCACTGGTGTGACTTTCACCCTGCTTGAAGTCTGCTCCATCGCGTGAAATGAGGCTTTCTCATGTGGATTTTCTCTTCTCTTTTAGGCCCTGCGAAGAAGCGTATTTCGACACCCGCCCCGGCTATGGATGAAGCCGGTGCCTCCGGGATCGTGCTCCTTCTGGAGGAGATGGTCCCCGACTTACCCCCAGCGGCGATGGTCACGCAGGGTAATTCCCTCCTCTAGCCCGGGGCTCATGTCGGGAATTCACGCCCCCTTGTCTAACCGGGACTTTTCTTTGTCGTATAGCTCCCCTCGCACCTCTCCCTGCACACATAGAAGCCCGGGCGGTTCCTGAGCCGAAGCTGATCTACGTGAGGAGGAGGCTGAGATCCGGAGCCTCGCCATCCCCGAGCCCCCGTGAGGAGGAAGCCGAGGACACTCGAGCAAGCGCCCCTCCCTCAGGCAGGGATGAGCCTGCCTTGGCCGAGTCCTCCTCGAGCGAGAAGGTAGATTACGCCTACTCTTCCGACGAGGCGGTCAGCGAGGAAGATGTTGTAAGTGCGGGCCCGTTCATGTGGGGCTCCCCTTCTGTAATCGGTTCTGGTTCTTCGCCGCTCATCCTTCGGTTTGCCTGCAGGAGGTGGCTCGACCACAGGCTACGGAGGCGCCCCTGCCCAACGTGCCAGCTGGGCAGCCCGGGGACGCTGGCTTCGGCTTGGGGAAGCTGGCGGCTCTCGTCGGGGTTCTGCAGCGGGAAGCGGCTGCAGAGAGTACCCCAGTTGCTGAGGAGGCTCTGGAGGAAGGGGAGATAGCATCGGACGAACAGACCGCTCCCCTGGTCGAGGTAAAGTGGCCCCGAGGAGCCTTCCTGTTTCTCCCAATGGTCGGGTGGTCAATTTTGCTTGTTACAATACTAATCCTTGTTTCCACTTTACGTCCCAGGAGAGGGAGAATTCCCCCGAGGCACGCTCCGGGGAGGCCCACAAGGCAATCGCCGAACCGGGGGGGACGGTGGCTCCAGGGGAGAAGGACGAGCCGAAGTCGCTTTTGGCCGAGGAGGTGGCACAAATCGTGTCGTTCCTTCGGTCGGATAGTGGACTGAAGCTCCTTGCTCCGCTGCCTCCTCTTCGACAACCCGTGGTGCCCGAAGAGGGTCGTCTTCCAGAGGAAGTGTCGGTCCGGAGTGCGGAGAGGCGGCCCCACGCCATTGCGGAGTCGGGCAGTGCCGCCGCAGCTCTAGCGGCTCCCTTGGTCGTGGCTGGCCGGGAGTGGCGAATTGAGACGGGAGGCCCGAGCGACCTATCGGTGGAGCTTCCCTCTTCCTCAGCTGTGGTGAACGCGGAGATATGGGCAGCCATCGACGCGATGGTCGAGTTCAACCCACCAGAGGTGCTCCTCATTGGCCACACCGCATCAGATGATCCGGTCCGACAGATGCTAGTGACGCTGCGCTCCTTGGTATTTGCGGACCTGACTCTTACTTATCGAGGGGCGCACGCGATAGCTGTGCAGCTGACTGGGGCGCTACAAATGCTGGGCTGTCCCCTGGAGGAGTGGTCGCGACGAGTAACGCTGTTGCTGAAGAACATAAACCGTCGTGACTTCCTCGAGACTCGGGCTCCCAACGAGCTTGCCGCGCTCCGGGCTCAAGAGGGAGAATACTCGCAAGCCCTAGAGGAGCGTCGACGCAGCGGGGAGGAACTCGAGAGGGCCTTGGAAGGTGGCCGTCAAGACAGTCGCACCCTCAAGGGTACCATTGACGACGGCACACTTCAAACGCCTCCAACGGCACACCCCCAACAGGCCTCCAACGGCACACCTAGCGTGGGCTTCGCCGGCATGCTCCTGGTGCCCCTCAGCGGCACGCCCTCAGTGCCCTTCAACGGCACGCTCAATGGCCCTCAGTGGCACACCCCTAAAGCCTTCGACGGCACACCCAAGGTGCCTCACCGGCACCCATTTCTCTCGCCAGAAAAAACCCCCATGTTGGCCTGTGTAAACCACCCCAATGGGTGGCCGAGGATAATAAGATTCATGGAGCTCATCCTCGGGACTACAAACCACCCGTGAAGGACTATGTTGGCTGGTTTTGTGTTTGCTAGGCTCACGCCGAGGACATGTCTGTGGACGTGTAAAATCGCACGTCCATATGTCCCGCTCAGTCTCACATCAACGACGGAACTGAGTGAAGAAGCCCCCAGAAAAAATAGGACACCCACGCTCCATGGAATGTTATTGCCCTTGCGGGGAAGAAAGAAACAAACACCCTGAACATGTACACTGTCGTGAGGCCGTCTTCGGAAGCCCGACAATGAAGAAGAACCACCCCCAGGAGGCTCACAATCCCTGAGCCCCTGAATAAAAATCAACGGATTGCAACCATTGCCGGCAATGGGTTCATCCGGCCTCCAACGGCACACTAGTGGCAGCCTCTCAACGGCACACTAGTTTATGTCCCCAAAGGCACACCCCTGGTGCCCTTTCAACGGCACACTGCATTCTTCACCCGCATGGTTGGCTGCCACTTAATCCGGCACAGTCTGTCCTCTTCATCACCTGACAACGTCGTCAGGCCCATTGCTCGGCACGTGGCCGGCCCTTCTTCACCCGGTGAGGTGTTGCATCATTTTGACCGGTACAACCAGCCACAAATACGACGATCATTACGGGTGACCCTCGGCACGCAGCTCGACCACCTCAAAGCCAGCTAGCACCCTGCCATGGTGTTATCCTCTGATTCGAGCACGCAGGCGTCGACCTGACGAGGATGCGACCGGGTTCAACCTTGGACAGAAGCTTCATCATGAAGCCCTGTTAGCGTGCCTGGAGGTATAAAATACTCCCCTCTCGACGAAGGGAAGGAGGAGAAGGAGGATCACAAAAAAAATGACTGCGAAGGGAGAGGACCCTCTAGAGCAAGGAGAGCTTCTTCGGCGAGAGCACGACTGCACCCAGAGGAGAGAAGAGGCTCCATTCTCCTGGGCTCCCTGCTACTCCGACCACCGCATGTGTGGAGAGAAGAGGAAGAAGAAGAGAGTGAATAGAGAAGAGGAAGAAGAAGAAGGGTGAGTGAGGAGTGGGAGTGAGTGTTAGGAGGGGAGGAGCTAGTGCTCCGTCCCTTCCCCCCCAATGTATCATCTTTCATCTTCCTCCCTCTTCTGATGTTTCTTTGACTCTATGTACCAGCTTCCTTATATACCCTCTTTGCAAGGAATGAAAGAAGAGTTCTGAGATGTGTTTGTGTTTTGTAGTCGTGTTTTCCCTCCATTTGCCCCCCGCTGTCATTCTTGTCCCAACTCCTTCCCCTAATCTAAGCTTGGCCTCACCTTGGGGCCTTTATCCATGGGAACCTGTGATCCATATCCAGTGGCCATCTCGACAGTGCTATCTGGTGGTCCTCCCACTCGCTTCCAATCCGGTGACCCCAGGCCAGCCCTGTTCCAACACCATTCCTCTCCTCAACACTCCAATACACCTCAGCCCGATGCATCTACGGCTTGATTACCCAGCCTAATGCTGGTCCACCCTGACTCGGTGCACCCTCTAGCGCTTTTGGCGGGCGCACTCCAACCTCTCCGCCTCGGTATGCCTTCACCTCTCCTCACCCGGTACACCCTCAACCGGCCTCCACCCGGCACACTTTCGCCCGCTCTTACCTGGCATGCATCCAGAGTTCCTACCCGGCACGCTCAGTTAAACCGCCCCCCGACACGCCCTCAGCTCCCTTGCCTAGTGCGCTCGGCCGATCCGCCGCCTGACACACCCCTAGCTACTCCGGCCCGGTACACCTTCCAGCCCACCCAATCCGACACATCTTTAGACTGCCCCTGCCTGGCCCACTCTACCTGGTCTCCTGCCCGACACACCTGTTAGCCCTTCCCGTCCGGCCCACCTGTAACCTATTTTAGTTGAGCATTTACCCTGCTTGCTGATTTATGGACTTTCCGGAGTTTTCTCAAAGGTGTTGTTACCCTTGCGCGCGTCTTGATTTGTTGGGTCGTGCCACTCCTTGTGGGCGCGTTCCCCTTTCACTCCCCTAGCATCCGGGTCAAGGGGAGATGCTATCAAATTTTTGCCAGGAATGACAATACATTATAAGATAAAAGGAAGCAACAAACAAATGGAACAAATAATGATAAAATGCTTCAACTAAAACAAGAGAACTGTCGAGGACTCGAAGAACTGGACTGAGTATTGCAAATCACACAATGAAGGGAAGGAAAATTGGTCAACTAAGAGGCTTCCCTGCATACATTTCACTAATAAAGTAGTACCATCATGTACACTTCACCGTATAAAAAAAGAAGATGAGAAGAACACTCATTTTTCATGCATTTAACCATCGCATCGCATTTCATGTATGCCTGCGTGCCACGGCCTCACGGTATATGAAATGGCAGTACGCGGAAGGCCGGGTCATGCCCGACTGACGGCTGCCCCTATGCGTGAGGACCTACCTCCGCCTCGTACCAAGGGTCTGCCTTATACATTTAACTTAGTCCTGCCATCAGCCGCCAACTTGAAGTCAGGTCTCTCGCCTAGCTTATGTTTTATTTCTACAAGTACATGATCTTCTTCTTGCAGCTTCATGATCTCTGAAAGTAAGTCCGGATGCAAACTCATATGTGCCAAAGTAATGCACCGTTCCTCCTTGTTCATGCTTATATCAAGCTCGAAAAATCTCCAATAACTTCCATTCCTGAATCATACAATTGGCCAATATCGCTCTTGATTTTTGACTCAGGACATCTGCGACAGAATTACCCTTACCAGGGTGGTATTGTATAGTGAAGTCAAAATCCTTGTGGTATTCAAGCCAACGCCTCTGCCTCATGTTGAGTTCCTTCTGAGAAAATAGGTACTTGAGGGTTTTATGATTGGAGTACACAGTAAATAGTTCTCCGTAGAGATAGTGTCTCCAGATCTTTAAGGTAAATACTACCATGACTAGTTCTAGGTCATGGACCGGGTAGTTTTCTTCATGTTTCTTTAGTTGCCTAGAAGAGTATGCAATAACTCTTCCTTGTTGCATCAACATACACTCGAGGCCAATGCCGGAAGCATCGGTATATACCTCGTACTTTTCTCCTTCAATAGGTAGGGCCAAGACCGAGGCAGCGTTCAAGTGGTCCTTTTTTAAAAGCTTGGAAACTTCTTTCACATTCTTCACTCCACTCGTAAAGTACTTCCTTGCGAGTCAGCCTAGTGAGTGGTGCAACAATCCTCGAGAAGTCCTTGATAAAATATCGGTAATAACCAGCTAGACCCAAGAAACTCCGTATTTCCGTTGCATTTGTTTGTCGTTCCAAGTTCTTCACGGCTTCGACCTTCGCAAGATCCACGAAAATCCCATCCTTCGAGACTATATGGCCCAAGAAAGCCACTTCCTCTAGCCAAAACTCGCACTTGCTAAATTTAGCATAAAGTTAATTATCCCTCAAAATCTGCAATGCTATCCTCAGATGCACTTCATGATCCTCTTCAGTCTTTGAATATATTAAGATATCATCGATGAAAATCACAACAAATTTATCCAGATGCGGTGTAAAGATGCTATTCATTAGCTGCATAAAAGCTATAGGGACATTTGTTAGTCCAAATGGCATAACAGTAAATTTGTAATGCCCATACCTACTTCGAAATGTAATTTTGTGAATGTCCTCATCCTTGATCCTTAGTTGGTGATAACCCGATCGATGATTAATCTTCGAGAAATACTTTGCTCCAGAGATTTGATTGAAGAGTTCATCAATCCTCGGCAATAGGTACTTATTCTTGATAGTGAGGTGGTTCAGCTGTCGATAATTAATGCATAGTCACATCGATCCATCCTTCTTTTTGACAAATAGCATGGGTGCTCCCCATGGAGAAGTACTCGGTCTGATGAAACCCTTATTTAATAATTCCATTAACTGTTCCTTCAACTCTTTCAGTTTAGCATGGGACATCTTGTAGGGTGCTTTCGAAATAGGTCCAGCACGAGGATCAAGGTCTATAGTAAATGAGACTTCCCTCTCTAGTGGTAAACCATGTAAATCTTCTAGAAAAACATCGGGAAACTCCTGAGCTACTTGAATGTCTTCTAATTTGGCCACCTTAGCTTCCGTGGCAGTCACAAATGCTAGGAATGCCACACAACATTTGTTGATAAGTTTACTGGCTCGGAGAGCCGAGATAACTGGTGATCTCTTCTGAGGACTAATGTAAGCTAGCTCTCGGTAATCTACAAAAGTTTTTTTTCCATTCCGACAGTCTACAGTCCCCTGATGGGTGGACAGTTAATCGGCACCTAGAATGACAACGTATTCCTTCAAATCTAGGCACACTAGGTTGGCAGGTAAATTGTGGCCTCTAACCATGACCTTACAATTTGGGTAATGGTGTGTAATATCGGACTCATTCCCTAGAGGAGTGGAAATTACTAAGTCCATCCATTCAGGTTCCATAGAGAATGAAGCAGTAAATTTCTTCGAAACAAAAGAATGGGTTGCACCAGTATTAAATAGAACTTGAGAAGACTTAGAACAAATGGTTAAAATGCCTTCCACCAATCTGCCATCAGTTGGTTCCATCTCCTGCAGAGCTTGGAGATGTCCTTACTTCTTTGTTGGGCGCTTTTCTTCCTTAGTTGTTGATTCAGTCTGTTCATTCAGTAGAGGGCAATCAGGAATCTTGTGCTCCCGACTTCTGCATCGGAGACATACTCCCAGTCTCCTCCAGCACTCATCGGCCTTATGGCCAGCCTTGTCACAATACTTGTAATTTTCCTTAGTTGGCACAGTGATAGGGAAGGGTTTGTTGTTTTGCTTGGGTTTCTTCTCCTTGGAGGACTCTCCTCCATTACTTGGTCGTTTCTTATTAAACGAGGGCTTGAAGTTGTTGGGGCTCGTGACAGTCTCCTTCTTATCCTTCACACAGATCTTGTCAGACAATTTCGTGGCATCTTCCAGTAGTTGCGCACATCGAACTATCTCCGGATAGACTTGGATGTCCATTGGTGCTAGTTGGGTGATAAATTATGGCCGAAGCCCATTTAAGAAGCGCCTTGCTTTCATCTTCTTCGTACACACAAAGTAAGATGCGTACCTTGACAGCCTTGAAAATTGGGCCTCATAGTCGGCCACATTCAGGCTCCTTTATTTTAGAGCGGCGAACTCCACGGCCTTCTTCTCTTGGATGCGGTCAGAGAAATATTTATTGTTGAAATGAATAACAAAGTCGACCCAGGTAACATTATCCTCCAGGCAGTCTCGGTCTTCTGAAGCAGATAACTCTTATCCAGAGGTGGATAGACCCACGACGAGGGTTCCCTCTTAGCTCAGGGGAAGCCAATCTAGGCTGGAGACTTATCTGATATAACCAAAGGAAAAACTCCCGTGAACGTATAACAACAGAAAAGGCAGAGGGGCTAAGAGAAGGGTAGAAGTCCTATAACAGTATGAGTACATACCTGATGACGTAACGCCCCTAGTCAATGACCCCTCTATGATCAGCGTGGAACCAAAGAAGGAGTTCGCAACTATTTAATCCCAAGGATCTTACCTCGAAGGAGTCAGCCCCTCAACTGGTGAAGAGCGATCTCGTATCACAAATTTTCTTGCTTTCTTCTTGCTCATTGCTCTTGCCCACACTGACTTAAGTATCAGATAGTTTTTCCTAGGATACCAATCCCATGCCCCCATGATCTTTGACCTTACTTCACAGACTTCTTTCTTGAGGTGATTTGGAGTAATCTCACCCGTGGTTTCATCCCCCCGGATCGATCTAATGATCTGCAATACGGTATGAGATCTCACCTCTTCATCTGGCGCCATCTGTGGGAAAAGAGCAAGATGTCAATATAGTGTGTAGGAGGAACAACAAGAGTGTGAATGGCAATAAAGGGAAAGCACCAGTGGACAATAACCAAGAGTTAGAGCCTTCTCACTCCATGACCAGCCCCTCCCAAGCCGCAAAAGATGATGCCCCCCTCCTCATCCAATCAAGAGAGAGCAGCCTACCCCGGTGGATCCTAAAGCCTTCCATTTCCTTAACACTAAACTGGATGTCCTCGTCGATCTGATGAGGGCCCAGGCAGCAAGGGAGGAACGCTCTCAGCGATCGCATTCAGACAACCCTCGAGGGGAGGCATCACGGCAAACAACGGGTGGCCGCTTAATCATAGAAGATGGTTGCATCTTCCACAACACCATGGGTGGGCCATCCCATCCCCCGCCCCATGTCGCCTAGTAAGAAGCCTCTTCTAACCCGCAGAGGGGGAGGGGCGGTGGGTGGTAGCCAACTCTGCCGTTGCAACCACATTCCCCACTACCACCTAACGACAAGAAGGAGAGGGAGTGCTACCGTGGAATCTCCCAGTGACCTCTCATGTTTATCCAGAGCTTACCCTTTAGCTCTAAGAGTTGGAGTGGCATTTTACTGAGTAGGAACGTGTGCTCCGAGCTCTACAAAAAGACAAGCAGGGGTCCTCTAATGAAGGAGACGAGGAGCAGTCCCCGTTCTCTGCCAAATTCGTGAAGCCAGGCGATCGCCTAGGGTCCAACTTCTAGCACTGAAATCCTACGATGATGGCCTGGGTGATCCAACCGACCACTTCGATAGCTTTGACGCCCTGATGACTCTGCAAGGGATGATAGACCCTATAAACTATCGGGCATTTGCTACGACTTTGGTGTCAGGGCACTCAGGCTTGGTTCCTGGCCCTTGTGTCAGGGAGTATTTCTAGCTTCTGAAAATTCAGTTGACTTGTCAAGGAGACCTTTGCTGGAAGCAACCCCCCAAGGTCAATCGCGGAGCTCTTATCCCTCAAGTAGACCCTTGGGGAGAAGCTTTGGGCTTACATGAACTGCTTTAAGGTAGAAGCCCTCCTTATGCTCGCCTCGATGTTGCATCCGCGATTACCTCTCTAACTGGAGGAACCCAAGATGAGGGGCTTTGGCGCAATTTGGTCCTCCACCCTACCTCCTACCTTGTTGATCTCGTCACATTGGCTCTGCATCATGCAGAATGTGAGGAAGTACTTACAGCCTGTCGGAATAACCTTGGGCAAGGGAAGGAGAGGGAAAGGAAGCGACAATCTGATCAACTTTCTCCATCGGGAAAGAGAAAGAACCATGAGGGTGACAGGAGAGAGCCGTCGAAGAAGTACGAGCGCTATACTTCACTGACCACTCCAGTTTACGGGATCTACCAAGACATTAAAGACTAAAGCCTTCTTCACTGACCCGAGCCAATGAAGTTCGATCCTCGGCGTCGCACTCAGCGCAAGCATTACCAATTTCATGACGACCACGACCACCATACTAGCGATTGCCAGCAGCACAAGGATGAGATAGAGACTCTGATTTTATGGGGGCACCTGGCTCAGTACGTGGCCGACCGACATGATGCCCCGTGAAATCCCTCGCAAGAGATTGACAACCACCTCTGAGGTATCCATATCAATGTCATTTCGGGAGGGCCGACTTCTGTCAAAGATACCAGTTGGGGGAGAAAGTGCCATGCTGAGCAAGCAAGTCGAGGGAGTGAGCCACCAAAGCTCGCGATCTTCTCACCTGAGTAGCAGATCCTAACTTTCTTCGACAAAGATCTGGAGGGGGTGATTATCCTGCATGATGATGCTCTTGTAATATCGACCACGATAAATCATTGTAATATAGATAAGATCCTCGTGGATAATGGTAGCACCTCGAACGTATTATCATATCATGATTTTTTGAAGATGGGTGAAAGCCCATCGAAGTTGCATCCAGTCCAAACCCCTCTGTATGGGTTCAACGGTCAAGCTACCTATCTGTAGACACGCCAAAATTGACATCACTTTGAGAATATCTCCTATCGGATCATAATGTCTCAAATTAACCCTCAAATTGACTTGTTTGAGTGATTTTTCTCACTTTTCTTGATTATCCAACTTTCACATATCTTTTTCCTATTTTTTAGATTTTTTCAGTATTTTTCTCTATTTTTATGATTTTTTGGGAGCCTATCACTATACATCAATGCGCTTGTAGTTGAAGATCCCTTTGGGGGGACCTAAAGGCGGTGTGATTCTTATCTTTGAGGGACATCCAGATCTGGTTATAATTGGACAACCCATCCATGAAGGACAGGGCTTCGTGTCCGATGGTCATTTCGACCATTATTTCTGTGATCTGGACCGCGAAGTCATCCTTCGAACAGGCTTCATTAAGGTCCTAGAAGTCAACACAGATGCGGATTTGACCACTTTTCTATTTGACTGGGACAATGTTGGTGAGCCAAATCGAGTAGATGCACAGCTCGATGAAGTCGACCTCTGCCATTTTGTTTACTTGGGTTGAGACCTGGAGCTCCAGCTCATGGCGCATGCACCGCTGGGGTTGTTTGACTAGAGTGGCTGAGGGAGAAATGGCTAGCTTGTGCTATGCTATGTAGGGGTCTAGCCCTGGCATCTCCTTGTATGTCTAGGTGAAGCAGTCTTTGTATTCAAGCAGGAGTTGCTTGTAGTCCTGCCTTTCTACCCCGGTGAGAAGAGCACTGACGAACGTTGGCTGGGGGGCTTCATCTTTGCCTAAATTAATTTCGATGAGTTTGTCAACGGTTGCCTGGCCACCGTCCTCCAACTCAGGAGGAGCGGGTTGGAAGTCAATGAAGTCTTCATCATCAGTGTCAGCTTCGTGTACTCATGGGTCTTTGAAGTCACCGGTTGAAGGTGAGGAGCCGGGAGTTGGCTATTGATGAGCCCAAACAGAAACTATTTCTGGCTGGCAGTGTCCGACTGCTGGTTGTCAGCTGGTGCCACCAACGCTTGGCTAGAGTCGCCTGCTAAAGCTGGTGACTCTTCGTGGTCATTGTTCTGAGAACCTTCCTCATGGGGGAGGTTCACCGAGCTAGGTTATTCACCTGGCTGGGAGGTGCTGGGGGCGTCCTCTGTCCCGGTGTCCCTGCTAGCGGATAGCGAGGGGTCACTGAGTGCTAGAACTGGGGTACTGATCGTGGCGGGGAGCGAGATTGAGATGTCCTCTTCCTCATCCCTGAAACTGTCAAATTTGGTGTTGACAGTATCTGGGTCACCAACTGGCTACATCGGGCCTACAATGTTGACCACGTAGTAGACACAGAAATCTGGGTCTCAGTAGTAGCCAAGCCCCCTGGTATCTTTATGAGAGAACGGGGGTTGCCCCCGGACCTGTGAAGGGGTCCTCAAATTGTGGAAGTATCTCCACTATGCGGAGCCTTGCCACTGGGGAATATGCTGCTTGAGGTACATCTCCCGAATATGCGGCGGTAGGTCATCCAAAACTTAGACAACTTCAGGGGTGTTGTCGGCTTGCCTGGACCAACCAAAGTCATCTTCCGGCGCAGCTTGAGGGACCATGTCTCCCTTGTAGAAAACAATGGGCTTGTCCCTATTAGCCTTCTTCTTTCTTCTGAGTTGGCGTTTGTAGGTAACGACAAATGTTGTGAGTCGCTCGACCTTATGTTTCTCTGATACATAGGGGAGCTGGATGTAGTCTGGTGGCAGATGTATGCTCTTGTCGATTGCTCACTCGAAATCGATTTTGCGCCTCTCAGGGTGACCTATGGTTGACTTGGAGTTAAGGCGTAGTTGATGAAGCTTGGCCTTCTCTTCGTCGACATAGAAGAGGTCGTCCTCCCCTTCCTCTGAGAGCCAGCCATTGCTCTTGCTCTTAATCATGGGGTGGGGACTGATTCCCCTGAAATAAAGGGCAACGTCGGCAAGGTTGCATTCGGCTGGAGTGAATGGGGACAGGTCTGCAAAGATCATATGATGTTCTCCATCTTTCGCATATTTGACACATTGATGGAGGGTTGAATGGACGACCTAATTTTCGTGGAGCCAAGGCCTGCCCAATAACACCCTGTAGGACGTGTTAGCGTCGATGATGTAGGTCACCTTGGAGGCAAAATCATCGAGCACCAAGTCGACATCCACCCAGTGGAGGACATCCTTAGTGTTTTGATTGAAGCCAGATATCTTGACCGCGTGTTCTGGAGGTAAGGGGTCAGACATAGAGTCTTAAATGTTTTCAGGGGCATGATGTTGACGGCTGCACCGGCATCCACTAGGATTCGGTTCACTTGATGCCCGTTGATTTTCCCCTTCATGTAAAGAGGGCGATTATGGCATGGAGGGGAGAGCAGCAAGTCTCTCTCAGTGAAAGTGACAGCGACAACGAAGGCCTCATATGCAATGGCTTTCATTTCTACTGCGTGTGCCTCATAAACTTCAGGCTCGTGGAGTATCTTAATAAGGGCTTCCCTCAAATCTTTACTCCAAGCAATGGCTTCCCAAATTGTGATGTTGGCAGGGAAGCGCTTCATCTGGTGGAGGACCTTCCGGTCGGCTCGAGCTCGAGCATCCTCTAGTGATGGCAGTATGTCGGGCTGAGTTCTCCGTGGACTACCGCGCTACTCCTCGTCAGGGAGTTGCACCGCTTTGCCTTTGCCACTAGAATCCGACTGACTCTGGTCGCCCGTGGACTCCTGGAATAGGGGAGCCAATGATAGCTCTTCTGGGGATGGCTAGAGGGCCTACCCATCCTTGGCAGACGGCCCTTCTTGTTCTGTAGGAGAGGTCGAAGCTGGCGTAGGGACTGGGGTGCTAGAAACGATCTCCTCTGAGCCAGCAGGATCAAAGATGTTGCCCCCCCCCCCCCCCCCGCCAGCCCACCGAGGGGTGGGGGGGGGGTGGTGTACGACGAAGAGGATTTTTGGGGTCAGACAAAAGGTTTAAATGCAAAGGGACAAAATGTAGCCGGGTCAAAGGGTGGCGAATGTGGCCGGATCGATGGTGGCAAGTATGGCCGGATCGAGGATGGCCAATGTGGCTGGATCGAGAGGGTGGTGAGTGCGGCCAGATCGAGGGGGTGGTGAGGAGCAAGGCGCCGCCGGATCGAGTGACCGTAAGCACTGCCGAATAGGGATGGACACCCCGTTGGAAGTCGAGAGTGTGAGTACAAGAAGGGAGGGGCACCGATCTGACCCTGGGAAGCAAGTGGGCATCACCGGGTCGGGGCGCCGCCGGATTAGGGGATAGTAGGGCACCGCCGGGTCGAAAGACGGTGAGCCCAAGAGCCGCCAGATGGAGACTTCTATGAAGCCACTAAATGAAGGTGGTTTGCCACCGGATCGAGAATGAGACGGAGCCACTGGATGGGTGGGCAACGCCGGATAGGAGGTGGCTGAGCCACCGGTTGGGGGTTTACCACTGGATCAGAAGGGCCAAAGGGCCAATGGACATGGGCTCTGGGTGAGTGAAGCTCACAGTAGAGAAGGGGCATTGCCAAAGTACCCTCATGGGGAGAGAGGGGATCAGCTGTGAAAGAGGAAGACAGACTCAGAGCTACATCCACGAGCAGGATGAGCCCTCAGCCTCTTCTTGGAGGAACCTACCCGGGCCTTCTGATCATGAGCATCGTTGGACCAACGAGGGGGGAGCTCAAAGCTGGTGTGGAGAGCTTGTTCTGTTCAGGGGCGAATGGTGGAAATCACAAAAAAAAGTAAAAGGGAAACGAGTGACGGGGACCGACACTTCAAACATGGAGGTACTGAAATCTGTTTATTCTCCTCTAGAGAGAGGACATGGGGTGTATACATCATAAATAAGAAAGAACAAAGCAGAGATAGAGGGGTAGGGAGATGCAATAGGGAAGAACAGAACACAATGGGGAGCGGGCCGAAGCATAGGCTCCTTCCCCTCTGGAAACTCTTCTCTCCCTCTCTCTCTCACTCTTCTTCTCTTCTCTCTTTCTTTTCTTCTTCTCTTCTTCCGGGTGGTAGTCGAAGTAGCCGGAGTCGTAAGTGGAGAAACCAGGGGAGCAGAAAGACCACCTGTTCTGCCCCTTCCCCCTCGTGCAGCATTCCTTTTTTATGAGAGCCTACTCCTCCTTGGCCGGATCGACAGCAGGGGAGAATGGGGGAGTTTTCAAAGCTTCTACCCCAGTCGCATTCGCCGTTTCCCGTTTGGGGGCGAGCAGTAGGTTGGCAGCATCGTCGTTGCCTTTGAAGCTTGCACGGAGGGGGAAATCCTCGAAGCCCAGGCCGCTGCGCGCCATACAGCACGGGCAAAGCCTTCCAGTCGCTAGGAATACCCAGCGGGTCTTGTTCATTTTCTTCCCGCCGTGCCGCCGGATGGATGTTGGAGGGAGCTACCGTATCGAGTGGCCAAGGGGCCGCCGGATGGGGAGCATGGGGGCGCCGTATCGAGTGGGAATGAGGCTGACGGATCACTGATCCATCATGAGAACCATCGCGCCGGATGGCTTGGAGGTGCTATCGGTTCGGGCTGCTTTGAGGGCCGCCAGATCACTGAGGCCGCCGGATCGAGTGCCCGGAGGGATACCGCCGGATCGAGTGCCCGAGGGTGCCGGATGGAGGGCTCTGCCGTGTCAAATGCCCTGTCGGATGGACTTCATGGAAGGACTACCGGATGGGTAGTCCTTGATGCCACCAGATGGCTTTAAAGATGCTGTCGGATCATGTGGGCCTGGGTAGCCATCGGATCAACAAGGTCGCCAGATCAGGGGTTAAAGATGCCACCGGTTCAACATCAAAAGAGGCTACCGTATCGAAGGGCCGGAGTCGCCGAGTGGGTGAACAGTAACGTCACCGTATCATTTGAGCCTTCCATGCTACCGCCAGATGGGACGCTGCTTTCGGATCAAAGTTTCCTGCCGGATGGAGTGGGTGCGGCTGGCTCTGGAGGTGGCTACCGACTCTGCCAAGATATCCACCGTTTTGGGGGAGCCGCCGATTTGCTTAGTGCCACCGGATGGCCATTCTTATGCTTAGTGACGCATCCCAGCTGTCGTCATGAGCCGGACCTTCGTCTCCCTTCTTCCCATACTCAGATTCATATTTCTTGGCATATTTGGTAAATGCCTTCTTCTCAACTCTGTACCAGTTCTTGTAGAACCTCCTTCTCACCTCCTCACTGAGATGCTGAGCCCAGACAGTGTGCAGCGCTCTAAGTCCTCGAGGTGTCTTAATATATACCACAACTCCAACAACAAACATTGGAGGAGTTTCAATCACGGTGACAGCCTCACAGGCACCAGAATCATGAGTAGGAATAGGATAAACATTGATGACATAGTCGGCAAAGAAACTGGACAGAGTTGACCGATGCATGGCCCCACAAGTAACTGGCTAGATGATATTGAAGGAATTTCTTGCATGAATGAATTTGGTGGAGTGGCCAAGCCCAAGTTTGTTACTTTAAAACCTTCTCTGGCTCCCCCATAACGGGTCATCCGGTGGTAAAGGTATGTAGTGATACGGCAGAAGGAGGTAGAAGGTGGAATGGTGAGGTTGAGTGTACCGGGTGAAAAATGGGGGGCTTTGTGTGTGCGTGAGAGAGAGAGATGGTGAGGGAGAGAGAGACGATAGGGGCAAGAGAGACGGTGAGGAAGAGATGAGATGCTGGGGGAGAGAGAGAGACGGTGAGGGAGAGAGAGAGACCTGAGGCAGGAGATCGTCGGGAGGATGATCAGAATTGAAATCTAGTCTTTTGACCAGCTAAATAATGTGGTCATAGTGATTGAAGACTTCCTCTCTGGCTCCCCCTCTGCTCCCACTACTGCAAGTCAAAAGGATAAGTCTGCCGACAAGTGGCTATCGCCCAAGGAAGTTCACACAATTGACTTCAAGGCATTCGACCAACAGAAAGAAAAGGAGAAAGGAGTGGCTAACCCTCCTCCTGCTAAGCCAGCTGAGCAGCAAGAAGTCTCATCCTTGCTAGCCAAAATGAAAAAGCTTTGCTCTTTCCCCAAGGATAGGACTCGGGTCCTCTTCGAATGGGCCATCACATACAATAAGGTTACCCTACCAGAGCCAAATAGACTAGAGGATGCTAGAAAGAAAGACCATCCTCACTTTTGCCCATATCACTAGATGGTTCGGCACCCTATTGAAGATTGCTACGTCTTTAAAGACGCTATTGAAAAGCTAATTAGGAGAGGGGAGCTACAAATAGGTGATTACAAGGTTGATCCTCCACGCCTGCATGAACTGCCTGCTATGGAAAGAATAGTCAATATGGTATCTCTGTACCAGTAATCATCTGAAGAGGTAGTGGAAGCTTGCATGGCACATCAGGCGTTAGCTGCAAAAGAAAAAGAGAAGAATAAGTTGAGGAACAAAAAGAAGAGCATCGTACTCTCATGCAACACCCTATCGGTCTTCCCCAATGCGAGTTGAGCTGTCAAAGAAGAGGACGAAGAGATATGCTACACACTAGTGAGGGCAGGTCAAGCGCGAGATCTACCTCTCGCCAAAAGTCCCAGGAAAAGTGGGGGCACCCTGCACTGCTTGCTAAAGAAGTTTGCTACTATACCCCTCCTCCACATGAGAGCATGGGGGCAAGAACATCAATCTATACGGGACCGTACGTGTCTCGCGCCAACAACAAAATGGTGCTAGTCCCACCTTGAATCAGCACGGGAAATAGTACTCCCAGCTCCTACCAAACTGACCCTGCTCTGATGATGGAGCTCTATCAGAAAATACAAGAAGTGGAAACGTTGAGAAAAAGATTAAGTGAGATGTGTTTACTCTCGGTCGCACCCAGGCAGGTAGGACCCTTATCTGAGGACCTACAAGGTGGCCCCAAATCATTTGGAGCCTCACCGCAGCCAGCTATGCCCCAATTAACACAAAGCTGTGAACGGAGCACCCTCCTTCGACAGTCATAACACGTGGCCTCCGCATACCCTTTAGCTTTTCGGGCACATCATGGGGCAGCTTCTACACCTCATGTGATGCCACCTCTACAATTAACTAGCTCACACTAGAGTCTAATAGCTGTCGTCGTGACGAACAAGGTGGCATTGGAACAAACAACTAAGATAAAATCCACTCAGGAAGAAGTCATCGAAGCGAAATTATATATGACCAAACAAGAAGATGATGAGACCACAGTGGACTACATTCAATGCTGGAAGGATCTCAGTGCAAGGTACAAACATCCACCAAGGTACAAGGATGCTATCTAGCTATGCAAGCGTAATCTCAATAAAGAGATCCTACACAGGGTAATTAGCCTCGAAGTCAAGTCCTTTGACCAATTAGAAGAAATGGTAATTGACGTTGAAGCCTTCCTGGCTAAATACTGCCCAACTTCTGCTATCACAATTCTGAGGAGTAAACTAGTCAAAGAATGGCAAGCATAACAAGAAATAAACACTACTGCCTTTGAAGCCTTCAAGCGTCAACTAAAGAAATCAAAAGAAGCAGCTGGCCTGTCTTCTACCAAGACTATTGAGGAAAAGCCTCCCTCACTAAGGGCAAGAATGAAAAGACCATACTCCTTTCCTCAGGACAAAACGTAAATTCTATTCGAGTGGGCCCTCGATTACAACAAGGTCATCCTTCCAAAGCTTAAGAGACCAAATGATAGCGAAAGAAAAGATGACCCTCGATTTTGCCCCTATCACCAAAAGAGGGGGCATCTCTTCGAGGACTGCTATGCATTTAAAGACATCATGGAGGACCTGATCTAAAGTGGTGAATTGCAAATAAGTGAATATAGGGTGGACCCACCTTGCCCTCACCAAATGCCTGTCTTTAAGATGGCGGCCAACACGGCCTCTCTAAATCAGCCAGAACAGTACATCCTCTGAAGTGCACTATGAGCTCCCTCCACTGTGGCAAAAAGTCGAACAAAATGCAAATGGTGCTCCACCTCAGGGGTAGCTGCTGAAGGGAGAAGAGGAAACTGCTCAATACACCATCGGCTTCACCAATGCCATGGCTGACCACAAAATGATGAAGAGGTAGGGAAGAATCCCTTTCAGAATGGAAGGATGCTGCATGATGCAAACACTACTTTGCATATTCCAACACATGATGAGGGATGCTCAGCTTTATCTCATGGAAATGTACTCCCACTCTCCACCAACCCCTCATAGGTCACTCTACGTAAGAGGGGAGGCAACTGAATAAACAATTGTCAAATAGGGCCAGCTCACCTTAGAGACACTCAGCAACATACTCCTTCCTGGAGTCAATAGAAGTATAATTCCAATACATACACACCTGACAGGGGGCAAGAATGAAAAAGTCTTTGGTTGCAATCAAACTTTGAAGTGCCACTGGGCATAGCAAGACTCTATTCCCCACTTTTGGAAGGGGGAGCTACCAACAATAGAGAAAATGGTGGAGTCCTATGGCCGGATCTCCCCACTACTATTTATCTGCACGAGAGAGATCACCGTAAGAGGTCGAAGAGCCGATGGAGATCTTCTAAACGAGTGCTCGTCGGTCCTAGTGCTCACTCGGAGAGTACTCGTTGGGTGGTAAGGTCGCCGGAAGGATCCTTTCTCAAAGTGTAGGCAGTCGCTCTCTTATTCTCGCTGTACAGCAGGACTAGTAGCTCTATTCTCTTGAGTAGCGTAATAGTGGAATGAACCTCCGTGCTCTTCTCTTCTGTCGATCTCCCTTTTATAGGGGACTGTCCTGCCGCAAGGAGCCTCATCCCTTGGTAGGGAAGGGCATCCGTAGTAGAGTAACGTTTCTCCGCTATCGTGGAGGAAAATTTTCTTTAAAGGGTGATTACCCCGGCATTGGCTGATCCCGGGGCGAGTCTTACGACGCTCATGGGGCATGCTCGCCCGTTATGGGGTCAAGGCCGACGTCGTGGGGGCAACGGTCGGTTGCTGGAGAGTCCTTCGGCGATAACTGTGCTTGGGCCGTAGCCATTCCGCATTGTAGAATCTGATGCCCTTCTGGGCTAGGCCTCCTCTTATTGGGCCGAGCACGTATGCCCGTCCCTTGGGAGGGCTTATTGCGCTCAATCCTCAGTGGGCGTGCCGTTATTGGGCCGTTCCTGGGGCAAATCGGATTTACCCTCCTCACTTTTCATCTACTCTCAGTCGCCGAGCACTCTGCGGCAGGGCTGAGAGTCGATCAGGAGAGGGTCTCTTTGGAGCGCGAGGCCCGAGATTGGACTCCTCGTATCGTGGGTGTTGGAAGCTTTGGGGCCGACTTGGCACCCAAGGCGCATTCAGCGGTGGCGGCGGCCATGCGGTTAATGATGACCCACGCCTTGTCTTGTTCTGGGAGCGCGGGTTCCGAATGGTCGCCTGACACTGTGATAGGCGCCTTTTCACCTGTCTCGCGAAGAGTGGTACCGGCCTATCGTGGGTGGCTATAACGGTGACTGCATGGTCTTCTCGCAGTCCCCATCTACATTTCGTCGGTTGCCGTGTTCGTCACAGGCGTCTTCCTTCCTCGCTCGGTGAGGATTCTTCCTTCTCCTTTGTCTCCCATCTTTTGTAGTCATGCCTCCACGTGGGAGAATCCCTCGAGTCAGTTTTTCTTCTTTCGAAGAAGCGCCTCGTGACCGAGATGGTGTGCCGAGCACTTCAGGTGCCGGCACCAGTCGGCCCAGTTCCCCGCCGCTGATGGCATACATGGTGATCCATGGTCTCCGGGGAGCTTTCCAGATTCTCCCCGAGTACGACATCATCTTCCCGTCCGTGGGAGATGATATAATGAGCTATCCTTCTGGAAGGATTATGGTCCCGGTGGCCTCCTTTCAGGCGGACTTCCGAATTCCAATCCATCCCTTTATTGCGTCTGTCCTCCATTACAATGGATGGCATCCGGGAGAAATATCCCCCAATTCTTACAGCATCCTTTGTGGGTTAATCCTGTGACCCTAAGTCCACTATACAAGCCCCCTCTTGAGAAGGCAAGCGAGTGCTAGCTCAGGGTTCCCACAGACGGCGCCAATAAGTGTAGAGGCAGAAAAATGGTTCCTAAGTCATGTACCACCTTCTCTATTTGTTTGTTGGGCAAGTGGTCTCGCACCCGTGAAAGTCTGCATACACCAGAAGCTAAAGAGGCATCGGAAGGAGTCCCGGGTGTTACCCCAGGGGATAACCCTCCGATGCTTAAGTCAGCAACGGAATAACAGAATATAGAGAAGAGAGAGAGAGAGAGAGAGAGAGAGAGAGAGAGAGAGAGATCGTCGTAGGAGGTCGAAGAGCCGATGGAGATCTTTCAAACGAGTGCTCGCCGGTCCCAGTGCTCACTCGGAGATTGCTCGCTGGGTGGTAAGGTCGCCGGAAGGATCCTCTCTCAGAGTGTAGGCAGTCGCTCTCTTCTTCTCGGTGTGCAGCAGGGCTTGTAGCTCTATTCTCTTGAGTAGTGTAATAGTGGAATGAACCACCGTGCTCTTCTCTTCTATCGATCTCCCTTTTATAGGGGGTTGTCCTGACGTGAGGAGCCTCATCCCTTGGTAGGGAAGGGCATCCGTAGTATAGTAACATTTCTCCGCTATCATGGCGAAAATTTTTCGTTGGAGGACGATTACCCCGACATTGGCTAGTCTCGGGGTAAGTCCTACAGCACTCATGGGGCGTGCTGATCCGTTATGGGGTCAAGGCCGACGTCGTGGGGGCAACGGTCGGTCGCCGCAGAGTCCTTCGGCGATAACTGCGCTTGGGCCGTAGCTGTTCCGCATTGTAGAATCCGATACCCTTATGGGCTGGACCTCCTTTTATTGGGCCGAGCACGTGTGCCCGTCCCTTGGGAGGACTTATTGTGCTCAATTCTCAGTGGGTCTGCCGTTATTGGGCCGTTCTTAGGTCAAATCAGATTTACCCTCCTCAATATATATATTTGTTTACTGTATATTTACCCTACAAAATCCACTAACTGTTTAGTTGTTATTCCCTACCATATATTCATTTGTGAGTAACTTAATGATAATTAGTTTTAGATGAAGACTAATTACGGCTGAAAATGTCTCTTTTAACTCTTGTTGTGTTGCTTCATAACCCGCACTCTCCGGCCCTCTCTATGTGAGTGTTGACACGATTTCGTTTATTATATTTTTATTTATTTATTTATTTATTTATATTTATCGATTGATTGGCGTGCCAGTCACATGGGTGACGAATTTATTATCCGCTCGACCTGACTTGGTCAGTCGATACTCAAATAAAGTAAAATTACATCAAAATGACTCAAATAAAAATTACATAGGACTGGAAGATAATTAGCTAGACCATACTGGATGTCCCCGTGGCGAGGAGACGGGCCCCGAGTGCGGGATCGGATGGTGATGACCCCATCACTGGAGTTGAGACCCAGGACTGGGAAGTCGACCTTGGGTGTTGTTGGAGCTGAGACCCAGGGCTGGGAAGCCCGTCTTGGGTGTCACTGGAGCCAAGACCTAGGGCTAAGAAGCCCGCCTTGGGTGTTGCTGGAGCTGAGACCCAGGGCTGGGAAGCCCTCCTTGGGTGTTGCAGGAGCTGAGACCCAGGGCTAGGAAGCCCATCTTGGGTGTTACTGGAGCTGAGACCCAGGGCTGGGAAGCCCGTATTGGGTGTTGCTGGAGTTGAGACCCAGGGCTAGAAGCCCGTCTTGGGTGTTGAGGTGGCCATGTCCTGAAGAGGAAAACTTGTGCTGGGAGTTGGCATTGCGGGATGGTAGGGGTAAAGACCCCATCGTAGAGCTAGGAGGCTAGGGACCCAATGCGGAGAGTCCGCATTGGGGATCGACCTTGTTGAGACCCGGGGTTGTGTACCCGAGCTAGGTGTTGGGCAGCCCAAACTTTGGGTTGAAAGCCTGTATTGAGTGTTGGCTCGTCCGAGACTCTGGTTAAGAGGCCCGAATAACATGCTGGGAGGCCTTGACCTCGGGGTAGGAAACCCGTGCTGGGGGTAGGCTTGGCTGGGACTCGAAGCTGAGGGCCCGAGTGAGATGCTGAGGAGCCGAGAACCCTGGGGTCAATGACCACATGGGTCTATTGCTGGAGGAGTAGAGGGGCCAGCTGCCTGTATGGGCAGTCACCAGACTGGGCTGCTCGTCGGCTACGACAATGGCGCCCGAGGATCAGGGCAAGATGAAGGCCGAGGTAGCGTCGCCGAACACGATTGGTGTCGCCAACTGTACGTGCCCGGCATGGATGGCGATGACGATTGGATCGTAGGTCACTATCGCCACCGATTTATCGTTGCTATCGCTGGTGCTGGTTGGTCACTCAATGACGATCGGTTGCATGTTGTAGTCTGGACGGGGGCCCTCCTCTTCCTTTCCGATAAGAAAATTAGAGGGCATTATGACGCACACTTGACGAGTGTGACTCTTCTTTGGTAGAAAGAAGAAAGGTAGGAGACGTCCCACCGGGCATGCCAGTTTGTTTACGTGCACGGGGGAATTCCCTTCTAGTTCTTTCCCTCACGGCGGGGACGTACACTCGCCTGTTACAGAAGGCTGAGATGGGTCGATTTGGTATGCGAGATTTTGGGGGTATTGAAAGGAGGGTGAAAAGAATGATAGGAACACACAGGAAGGAAGGGTGTATGGTTAATCATTCTGGAAGGCTGGGACAGAGATGGCTGGATGGAATGTGGGCGTGCCAGTTGATTTCTCAATGATCACCAGCGGAACTAAGTGTTTGACTGGGGATGTACCACCAGGGCACGGCACGTGAGCACAAAATGTTATGTGTCACGTGGAGAGAATGAGGTTCTGCTGGTACGAGTGTAGACGATTGTGGGGGCTCGTGTACTAGACGTCTTCCCCACCGACCGCAAGTGATTGGTGTTTATTTTACATCGGGTGGAACCCGAACACCTTTGTTTCTACTATCGAAGAGAGAGTCAGGGACCCTGGGAGTCACAACGTCGGGAGGGCTTGGTCCGTGCAACAGCGATAGGGATAACTAGGGGCAGAGAGACTAGTTCCGGCGAAGAGGGGGATCCGCTCCCCGACTGGATCACATGACTTATATGCCATGAAAGGTATTTATATGGGGGCATGAAAGCCTGATTACAAGTACTTGCAAGCCGCGAGACAATTTCGTCATTCGAGACGGTCCCCAGGTCATTGCATTATTGTGTGGGTAGTTCCGCATTCATACATCGCGTCCGTCAAAGGCCCCATGACTCAATAGGTTGTCGCCTGAGGGGCGTCACAGTGTATTCTCGACATGAAACAGTGTCGAGGTCAGGACAGTAGGGGTGTCGTGGGCACCATTGTGTTGGAGCAGTTGGGCGTCACCAAGACCGAGGTGACCTAATGGCACAGGCACCACTTGTGACTGGAGTGGCTGGGCGCTATTGAGGCAGAGGAGGCCGAGTGTTGTTGAGACTAGAGCGGTCGAGCGGCGTGAGTATCGCCATGATTGGAGCGACCAAGTGCCATTGAGCTCTGAGTTGTCAGGCGCAGTGGGCACCGGTGGGACCAGAGCCGTTGAGGCAGTAGGCCTTGCTTTGACTGGAGTAGTTTGGTGCCAGTAGCATAGTGGTGACTGGAGTAGGTGGGCAGTTGGGTGTCGTGGGACACCATTGTGATTGAGGTTATTGAGTGGTCAGGCATCATGGGCCTGATGTGACTAGATGAGTTGGCAGTCGGGTGCTGAAGGTACCATTATGATTGAGGTCATTAAGTGGTCAGGCATCGTGGGCCCTGATGTGACTGGAGGAGTTGGCAGTCAGGTGCCGAGGGCACCGTTGTGATTGAAGGAGCTAAGCGATCGGGTTTCGAGGGCCCTGACGTGATTGGAGTAGCTTGCAGTCAGGTGTCGAAGGCACCATTGTGACTGAGGGAGGTGAGCGATCGGGTGCTGCGGTCCTCGATGTGACTATAGGTGATGTGAAACGAACCTTGATGGTATGAGATGCAATGACAATCCTTGGACCTAGATCAGCAAGCATAAAATGAAGGCAAGGATTGGGTGGGGATCTCTTAGGGTTGGGGTGGAGTAATGGAGGGGGTGTGGGGACTTGGGAGAGAGTTATTGGGGGAGGGAAGTGAGGGAAAGTGGTTGAGAGGGGAGGAGAGAGAGGGGAGCACCCCTTCCCTTTAAGAGAGAGAGAGATAGAGAGATAATGAGAGGGAGAGAGAGAGGAGAAATTTTGTGGAGGAGAGAAAGACTTGGGATTTTCTTCAATTCAAAATGATTCATCAAAAGTTATAAATGAGAGAGTGGGGGAGGCCTATTTATAGGCATCCACTCTTTACATGACCAAAACACCCTTGACAACTAGACAAAAGATCAAGCATGTCCTAGACTCAATCCTGTGGGCCCATAACTAAGGTACTAAGGTCCAATTAAGCATAATAAGGGAAATGGACTAAGACAGCATGACTCAATAAAGAGAATTACATAAGAAATGACTCAAAGAAAAGGAAAATAACATGTGCACACATAGTCGGACCTCCTCAAAGTGATGCAGGCGATCCGAGCCAAAGAGAGCACTATGAGATGCCCTCATCACTGGGTGTCGTCGGACAATGTCGTCATGGGACCGGCTGTGTCTTGCCTAATGGCACGCTTGAGCACCCGAAGGGGATTTCTGGTGCATGCCCTTTGAATAGCTTGAGCTTCTTCTGGGGTGACCTAGATTCTTCTCAAGTTGGACTACTGGTCTCCCTTGTCGCTATTTCTCTGACGGGACTTGGGAGCTCATGCGTCGGGCTGGTGTGGGTGCCTCCGAGCTGCTATCGGGGTGCCTACTTTTTTGAGTTCTGCTTTATCCTCTCACGTTTGTTGCAGGAGGCCGAAATGATTGGAGGTGGGAACCGTGGGGACAATCTATTCCTAGGGTATGATTGGTTCACCCCCATTGAGGCGAATCCGCACGTCACCAACAAGGATGGTCTTGCCGGAGTTACTAGTTGCAGCGACGAGTCACCCGCCTTTACGACCATGGTGACGCTTCTTTTGGGGAGCCAAGGAGGACCCTGCTCCGAGGTGGTAGACCAAGAAGAGCTTGTCTGCAACTGCTGGCGGCATAGGATCGTCAACTGGGAATACTTAGATCGGCCCCCAGGACATGACGCCCATGTTGGGAGTCGGTGGCTGGGCGACTCGGGTGTAGGCTCTCGCCGTGCCCATAAAAGTGTTGTCGATGCTCGAGGTGACGCTCTTGCCCCAGCAACCCGAGGCTGTGAGCTTGTATCGAGCCCTGGCGAGACTGGAGAGTGGGATGGAGGACCCACGGCCAACATTAAAGATGTCGGTCCCACAAAGGAAGACCTGTGCTGGGAGTCGACGTTGCCGAGTGATAGGGGACGGAACCCGGTAGTGGAGCTGAGAGGCTCGGGGCCTGATGTGGAGAGTCAACATAGGGGATCGACCTTGAGAAATTCTGGGGTTGTATGCCTGGTCTGGGTGCTGGGGAGCCTCAAACCCGGGGTTGGGGACCCGAGTTGGGTGACAGCTCATCAGGGGTTCGGGCAGAGAGACCCGAACGGAGCACTGGAGAGCGCTGCCCCAGGGTGGGAAAACTCGTGTGGGGAGCTGGCTCGGTTGGGACTTGTGGCTGGACACCCGAGTAGAATGCTGGGGAGTCGGGCACTTGGGGGTGGAGACCCACTTCGGATGCTAGATTGACTGGGGCTCAGGGTTGAAGGCTCGAGCAAGATGCTGTAACGGTGGCCGAAGGTTGGGCCGTGGGGTCCACGCTGGAAGTCGGCTGAGATTGGGCCCGGGGACTAATGCTTGTCCTGACAGGAGCTAAGTTGGGACCCCTACGAGGGCTGGTGAAAGAAGGCCCAAGCCTAGCGCTCGAGCGAGTTGCTGATGCTGGAAGCTGCTGCTATGCGTCCACCACGCTGGCAGGCACAGATGCTGGGGGTAGCCGCGAAGCAGCCATGGGGACCACACCCAGGAAGTAGGGTGATCCAATGACTGGGGTGAAGCTATAGAAGGCGATCGACACCGCCAAGTAGCCTACCTGCGCGTGGGTGGCGATGATGATGGGACCATAGGTGACGGCCGCCATGGTTTTTGGAGCATTGGATGCTATGGAAGGGATGATCGTTGACGGTCACAGGGTGCGGTCTAGCAATCGGAACACGAACTGGAAGCTGTTGGAAAGTGTGAATAAGTGCCCTCCTCTGCCTCTCCTACAAGGACAGGAAAATGGCACTAGGACTTCAGGGCTAGCATAGGCTTCTTTTCAGCAAAAAGAAGGAAGATAGGAGAGGTCCCACAGGGTATGCCATCCTTTTTGTTCATACGTTTTGGGGGCGGATCCTGGGGATGCGGATCACGGTTGACCCGGATGCAGTGTATCCAGTGACCGAGCTGAGGGACAGAACAAGGTGATGGGAGGAGACGCAGGAGTTTGATCTATCTCGGGCATCCCCTCCCGTAACCATATCCCTCTTAGGGTGGCACCGGGCACTCACCGTTTATGGAGAGCCGAGGGGGACTCGAATGGCACGGGAGGTTTTCAGGATTTGGGGAAACAAGGTTGGGATGCGGGCGTGCCAGTCGATTTCTTGACAATCACCTATGGAGCCAAGGTTTGATTGGGAAGGGTCACCAGGACGCGGCATGTAGGCTCGAGAAATAGGTGACACGTGGAGAGAGAGGAGGTTTCATAGGTGTGAGTGCGTAGGCAATTGTGGGGAATCATGTACTGGATGTCTTTTCCCATCGACCGCAAGCAGTCGGTCTCTCCACCAAGTGGTGAAGTGATTCTTGCTCAGGGAGTTTAGGCTTAGTTTGGCCTTACCTTTCGCCGGAGGGTTTCCCAGATTTAAATAGTGCGCCAGCTGCATGAGTCTTGCGAGCGAAGGAGTTTCAGGAGGGAGTTACGTCCTCGACGTGAGCTCTTTATGACCTAAGGACTCTTGGTCTCCCATATCCTTGTAAACTCCCTACTCTCAAAGAACTCTCAATGGCTATGGGGATAAGTATTCGTCAGTCGGCCCGAGCATGGGCGCTAGCTCTTACCAGAGTGAGGGGAGCGTAGCTCGGGCGAGGGGGTATGAGGCAGCAGTGGGCGACCTTCCCCGTTTGGACCGATGCTCAGACTTTCGAGCCAAGAGGTCGCCTAGGAAGTGCTAGGTCCCGAGTGACTTTATTGGGCTTTTCACAGGGCAAGTGGGCCCGGCAGGCTGTCACTTGAGGGAGCTGGGCCTCGTTTGATCTAGCAAGACCTTGTTTGGCCGCTCGTATATGGGCTGTGGAAATCCCCCTCTCCACCGATCTCCAATAAAATTACGGCTTCCGTGCCATACACCAACTAGAAAGGGGTTTCACCGGTGGCCGTTCTTGGAGTAGTTCGGTGTGACCATAGTACACTCAGTAATTTCTCTAGTCAGCTTCCCTTGGCCTTGCCGAGCCTGGTTTTAATCCGTTTTAATATAGCTTTGTTGGCATTTTTGACCAGTCTGTTGGCCTGAGGGTGGGCTACCGAGGTGAAGTGGTTGCGAATGTTTAGGTCAGCACATCTATCTCTAAAGTAGTAAGAATCAAATTGTCGACCATTATCGCTCACAATCACCTACAGGATACCATACCGACAAACGATCGACTTCCACACGAAGCTCCATACGACGGACTCGGTAAACCTGGCAGTGGCTTCGGCTTCAATCCACTTTGTGAAATAGTTAATGGCGACGATGATGAACTTCTTCTGGGCCGGAGTAGTAGGGAACGGCCCTAAGATGTCGATTCCCCACCGAGCGAAGGGGTATGGTTCGGTAAGAGTGACGAGCTCCGAGGCAGGCTGGTGGATCAGGTGGTCAAAGCGTTGGCATCTATCACATTTCTGCACTTAGGCCGAGCAATCCCGCTGAAGGGTGGGCCACAAGTAACCATGCCGTAGCAAGACCCTGGCGAGTGATGTTCCTCCCTGATGCACGCCGCAGATGCCTTCATGAACTTCTTAAATTGCTTGGTCGGCCTCATCATCGCCAAGGCACTTGAGGAGGGGACCGGAGAAAGACCTACGGTACAGGGTGTCATCCAGAATGACAAAGTGTCGGGCTCGATATTTCAATCTCTGAGCTTCCCAACGGTCGGAGGGCTCCTGGGAGTCTCAGAGACAAGATACGTAGGGGGTCTGCCAATCGCTCGGGGTTACCGGGTCAACGACCATGAGCTCGGATTCAATGCTTGGTCATTTGAGCTTCTCGAGGAAGACTGACCACGTACGTTCGGGGCCCAGGGAGGAGGCCAAACGAGAGAGGGCATCTGCCCGGGAGTTTTCCTCCTGAGCTATTCAGACTACCTCGAAGCTCTCAAATAGTTGGGCTAATCCTCAGACCATTTGAAGATACTTGATCATTGACATTTCCCGAGCTTCATAATCACCGTTGACCTGGCTGGCGACCAGCTGGGAGTCAGTGTGGATCTTGACTTGTTTGGCTCCCAGTCGTCATGCCATCCTAGCTCCCGAAATAAGTGCCTCGTAGTCGAAGGCATTATTAGACGCCTGAAAGTTGAACTTCAAGGCATACTGAAGCTCTGCTCCTTCGGGTGACTTGAGGAGGACCCCAGCACCACTTCTGGCCGAGTTGGATGACCCGTTGACGAACAAGTCCCGGATAGGTCCTTATGCGGATGAAGATGCTTCCATGATTGGGACGGTGCTTTTTGCGATGAAGTCTTTGAGGGTCTGTTCGTTGATGTCTGCACGGGGATGATAAGAGATATCATAGGCCCCGAGCATGATGGCCCACTTGACGAGGCGCCCCGAGGCTTCAGGATGAGAGAGGATCTTCTTCAGGGGTTTGCCAGTCAACACGATGATAGAGTGTCCTTAGAAATAAGGTTGGAGGCGCTTGTCCAAGGTTACCAATGCTAGCATGAGTTTCTCAATTGTAGGGTACCTTCTGTCAGCCTCGTTGAGCACCTTGCTGGTGTAGTAGATCGGCCTCTCAACTCCCGCGTCGTTTCGGACCAAGATCGAGCTTACGGTGGAGGGAGTCACCGAGAGATAGAGGTGTAACGCTTCACCCAGGACCGGCTTTGACAACATCGGGGGAGAGGCTAGGAATTCCTTGAGATCTTCAAAGGCCTTCGGACATTCTTCATCCCAGGCGAATGTGGCAGACGCCATTTTGGGCCCCCTCAATAATTTGAAGAAGGGTAGGCATCGTTCGGCCACCTGAGACAGGAAATGATTGAGCGCCACGATGCGCCTGATAAGGCACTGGACGTCCTAGACGCAGGTGGGTGGCCACATGTTCAAGATGGCCTGAACCTTGTCGGGGTTGGCCTCAATCCCGCCCTGAGTCACCAGGAAACCTAGAAATTTTTGAGACCTGACTCTGAAGGTGCATTTGGTGGGGTTGAGCTTCATTTTGTACTTCAAGAGAGTGTCAAAGGTCTTAGCTAGGTCGGTAAAATGATCTTCATCCTTTGGCATTTTGACAAGCATTCATCGATGTAGGCCTCGACATTCCCCTCAAAATTTAAAAATAAACACAGGGGGAAAAAGAAGAGGGAAACTCACTTGAACATGTAAGGGAATTGCTGATGCATCTTGTCCTCACGCTCCCAGAAAGCCTCGCTGCCAGAGTGTCACTGCCACACCACCTTAACCAGGGGAACAAGTTTATTCCATAGGTGCTGCTCTCGCAGATCCTCGACATGGATGGGGAACTCCGGAAGAGAAAGATCGGGAGTCACCTCGGGCCAAATAAAATCCTCCAACACATGAGAGTCATTGGGCATATACTTCCGTAACATTAAGACGTGGAACACGTCATGCATCGATGCCAACTCAGGGGGCAACTGTAACCGATAAGCAACCTCACCAATGCGCTCCACGATGGGGAAAGGACCAACATAGCGGGGACTCAGCTTCCCACGCCGGCCAAAGTGCATCACCCCCTTCATCGGAGAAACTCTCAAGAAAACACGATCGCCAATGGCGAAAGTAAGAGGCAGCCTCCTCCGGTCGGCATAGCTCTTCTGCCGACTCTGGGCTGCAAACATGTTCTGACGGACCAAGTGCACGACATTCACACACTGCTACACTAACTCTGGTTCCGTCAAAACACGCTCACCAACCTCAAACCAATCGAGTGGAGTCTAACACGGTCACCCATACAACGTCTCATAGGGAGCCATCCCAATGCTCGAATGATAGCTGTTATTATAGGCAAACTCCACCAATGGTAGGTGGTGAATCCAACTCCCTTGCCACTCCAGACAACACGACCTCAACATGTCCTCCAATGTCTGGATGTTCCTCTCTGACTGACCGTCCGACTGACGATGATAAGCCAAGCTAAAAGCAAGCTCAGTGCCTAGAGCCCTCTGGAAACTCCTCCAAAAATTGGATGTGAAATGTAGATCTCGATCTGACACGATGGAAATGGGAATCCCATGAAAGGGTACGATCTGCTCCATATAAAGGTGTGCCAACTTGGGCACATTCTAGCTGACTGTGATCGGTAACAACCAAGCCGTCTTCGTTAGCCTATCCACGAGTAACCAAATGCTATCATGTCCACTCAGAGTCCTCGGCAATCCCACCATAAAATCTGTGATCACGTGGTCCTATTTCTAAACGGGAACCTCCAAGGGCTGAAGCATACCACCTGGTTGCTAGTGTTCTACCTTCACCTGCTGACAGATCAGGCACCTGGCCACGAACTCGACAACATCTCTCTTCATACTAGGCCACCTGAACTGTCTCTGCAAGTTCCGATACATCTTCGTCGCACCCGGGTGTACAGTGTGTACCTGCTCCCGTGAGCCTCTCGTAACACTGCACGCCTCACTTGCTCCTCAACTAGGACGTACAACCTACCACGGAATCTCACAGCACCATCCTCACCGAGTTCCATGTCGGCCATAGCCAAAATCTGGGGCAACTCAGAGTCTGCATGCTGAGCCTCTGTCACCTGACAATGGATAGCCAGGGTGATAGTCAAACTCGTAAGCACCGTTGACCCTGGTTCTCGGGGAATCTTGAGCCTAAATGACAATACGGGCACTTTTTCCCAGAGCCTCCACTTCCTCAACATCAAGGCACTGACCACGACCTTTCGGCTCAAAGCATCGACAACGACATTCATCCTACCCGGCTGATAAGAAAGGGTGAAGTCATAATCCTTCATATACTCTATCCAGTGTCTCTGTCTGAGGTTAAGGTCCTTCTGAGTGAACACATACCTCAAACTCTGATGGTTAGTGAACACCTCGAACTTCTCACTGTACAGATAATGCCTCCAGATCTTCAACGCGAAGATCACAGCTGCCAACTCAAGGTCATGGGTAGGGTAGTTCTCCTCATGTGGCTTCAGCTGCCGCGAAGCATACATCACAACTCTACCATGTTGCATCAATACAACACCCAAACCGACCCCGGAAGCATCTGTACACACCACAAAATCTCCCGATCCAGAAGGCAAAACCAACACCGGAGCTGAGGTGTGCAATCTCTTTAGCTCCCTGAAGCCCTGCTCACACTCATCAGTCTAGACAAAAGGCACATCCTTCTACGTAAGTCTGGTCATCGGGGCCGCAATGCGAGAAAAATCCTAAATGAACCTCCGATAATAGACTGCCAGCCCTAAGAAACTCCAGATCTCCATCACGGACCTCGACCTCGGTCACTGCATCACTGCCTCGACCTTGGCTGGATCCACAGAAATACCATCACCAGAAATCACGTGCCTCAAAAAGTGCACCTCACAAAGCCAAAACTCACACTTGCTGAGCTTCGCATACAACTGGTGATCTCGCAAGGTCTGTAGCACAACCCTCAAATGGTACGTGAGCTCCTCCGCAGACCACAAATAAACTAGGATGTCATCCATAAATACCACTATGAACTGATCCAAATAAGGACGAAACACCCTTTGCATCAAGTCCATGAAGGCTGCTGGGACATTGGTGAGCCCAAACGGCATCACCAAGAACTCATAATGCCCGTACCTCGTACTGAACATAGTCTTCTCCACGTCGGACTCTCGAATCCTCAGCTGATAGTAACCGGATCGCAAATCGATCCACGAGAACACTCGAGCAAACTGAAGCTGATCAAATAAATCATCAATCCGCGGCAACGGATACTTGTTCTTAACGGTCACCTCATTCAGCTGTCGGTAGTCAATGCACAACCTCAGACTATCATATTTCTTCTTTACAAACAACACGGGTGCACCCCAAGGGGAAAAGCTAGGACGAATGGGTGGAGGTAGCCTCTGCACATGATGTGGGTTTCCAAACAGACATGATCTATCCTTCTCCCAACATACCATTTGATATACCTATGGGTCAATCAAGAAATCCAGCACGCAACATTGCTTACTTTATTCAGAAAACACAATGACAGAAATAGATCTACTAACAATTCATGCTGAGAGTTTACAAAGACCAAGTTCCCTTCGTAAGAATTTAAATCTTTCATTTCCTAGGGGTTTTGTAAAGATATCAGCAATCTATTTTTCAGATTCAATGAATTGAAGTTCAATCTCCTTACTGACTTCATCTCTAAGAAAGTGATGTTTAATTTCAATGTGTTTTATCCTAGAATGATGAACATGATTTTTAGTTAAGGAAATAGCACTAGTGTTATCATACAAGATTGTAATACAATCAAGTTTGATAAGATAGCCAATCAACTGATGTTTTATCCAGAGGACTTGGGCAGCACAGTTTCCTATAGCCACATACTCTACCTCAGCAGTGGATAAGGCTACAGTCTGCTATTTCTTAGATGCCCAGAGACTAGACACCCACCAAGAAATTGGCAATATCCACTAGCACTTCTTCTATCTATCCTACACCCAACATAGTCTTCATCAGTGTAAGCTATAAGATCCAGCTCACACTTAGCAGGGTACCATAAACCTAAGTGTAGGGTGCTAGACAGATACCTAAAAATCTGTTTCACAGCAATTAAATGTGATTCCTTAGCACATGTTTGAAATCTAGCACATAAACATACTGAAAACTGAATGTCAGGACGAGATGCAGTAAGGTACAGCAGGAATCCAATCATACCACTGTAGAGTTTGGGATCTACCATTTTACCTGCTGGATCAGAGTCAAGGCTTGTAGATGTTCCCATTGGTGCAGTTATTGCTTTGAGGCTCTCCATCTTGAATTTCTTCAAGAGATCCTTGACATATTTCTCTTGGGTTATGAAGGTCCCTTCTTTACTTTGACAAATCTGCAGTCCAAGAAAGAACTTTAGCTCTCCCATCGAGCTCATTTCAAACTCACTAGTCATTAAAGCTAAGAATTCCTCACACATGGATAAATCAGTTGACCCAAACACTATATCATCTACATAAATTTGAATGATCAGAATTTCTTTGTCACATACCTTTGTAAATAATGTCTGGTCAACCTTACCTCTGGTGAATCCCTTTTCTGAGAGGAACTTGCTCAGTTTGTCGTACCATGCTCGGGGAGCTTGCTTTAACCCATAAAGTGCCTTATCAAGTTTATAAACATGGTCAGGAAATTCAAGACACTCAAAACCAGGGGGTTGTTTGACATAAACATCTTCTTTTATTTCACCATTTAGAAAAGTAGATTTGACATCCATCTGCTGTAAGGTTATTCCTAGACTACATGCAGTAGCTAAAAGAATCCTAATGGCTTCTAGCCTAGCTACAGGGGTAAAATATTCTTCAAAATCAATGCCAAACTCTTGGTTGTACCCCTGAGCAACCAGCCTAGCCTTATTTCTAGCAATGTTACCCGGCTCATCAATTTTATTTCGAAAAACCCATTTAGTGCCAATAACATTGCCATGTGTGGGTTTAGGAACTAAATCTCAGACCTTTTTCCTATCAAATTGACTAAGTTCATCATGCATGGCATTAATCTAGTGTTCATCCTGAAGGGCACTATCTATGTTCTTGGGTTCTATCTGGGATACTAAAGCAAATGAGTTCCATTCATTTTCAATTCTTAAGTGTGCTTTGGTTCTCGATGGTTCATTTATATCACTGGTGGAACATGTTTTTATTTGGCTATTTACTAGTTTATTTATCTATTGGTATATTTACGTAGGCATGCCAGTCACTAGGTGACAAATTTATTATGTGCTCAATCTAACCCGAGTCAGGTGAGAGTGAGATTCATGTCGGGACCAGAAGTCTACCATACCATAAAGGCCATAACGTTAATTACATCCTCTAATAAAGAGGAAAATTTTTGATTAATTACCGAGATAACGAGCCGTCCGAGGCTGGAATGGAACACAGAAAGAAAATACACGTGGCTATACAGTTTACGAGGCCACACGAGATGGTTCGTTGGTTTTATTTCCTTGTTATTCAGAACAAGCATAATTCATTAAGTTGGAACCCCCGGTACATGGTGGAGAATATAGGTCTGAAGACCACCATCACGCATAGCAAAAGCTTCCAATCGGGCGTAACCTGACCTTCCATTAGTGCCATTTAATATACCGAGGGCTCACACAGGCAAGCATGCATTAATGTGGCATGTATGGACGCACTAAAGCATGATGACATGAGCATGATGATGAAAGCATGATGATCGACAGTTTGGGCTTCAATAGTCCCTTTTATTTGGTTTATAGTCAATCACATTTATTATACTCTGCCATAGGAGACGAGGATTAGCTCGAGGATGAGTGGGAGATTAAACGGCATGAAGAGGGGTATTTTATTAGAAGTCGGCGTGACTGGGTGTGGGTAAAAGGGTTCCACGACGCGGGGTGGCGTAGGTAAAGGCTGGAAACGATGCAGGGAAGGCAAACGGCCTTAACCGGCGCGATCCGCCCGGTGCGCACCGGATTAGGCCACGCCAGGTGGAGACCATTAGAAATCCTTTTACTTTGAGTGTAAGGTTAAACTAGCGCGGGGGGGTACCGCACCGTATTAGGCTGCACCGGATTAAGGCGGTGCCGATTAGTTAGTTTTTTCAAGTATTTTTTGGTTTATTTGATGAATGGGTCCCCCTGAGAGAGACACTCACTGGGAGACCTAAAAGATATTAAATAGCAATACCATTTACAATAAGGTCCTCGTAACTAAACCCTTTAACACACACCTCCTCACAACTTAATATCACTCAAAACTATACTCCCCCCTCAAGATGATGCAAAGATATTTCTCATGTCTAGCTTGCCTACAATGGGTGTAAATGATTGAAGACTCAACCCTTTAGTAAAGATGTTAGGTATATGTTCATTGGTCCGAACAAAAGGCATACAAATTTCACCTCTCTCTAACTTCTCCTTGATGACATGCATGTCAATCTCAATATGCTTTGTTCTATCATGTTGCACGAGATTGTTAGCAATGTAAATAGCTATTTTGTTGTCACAATAGAGCATAAGGGGTACTTGCTGAGTGGAGTGAAGTTCAAACATCAAATTTTTAATCCATTGTAACTCACAAACTCCTTGAGCGATGGCTCTATACTCAGTCTTTGCAATAGAACAAGCAATCACTAATTGTTTCTTACTACGCCACATCACCAAGTCACCCCCAACATGCACGCAATATCGTGAGGTAGATCTTCTATCATCAACTAAGCCATCCCAATCTGTATATGTGTAATACTCCAATTTTAAGTGGCCATTCCTAGAGAAGAGAATATCAGAACCAGGACAACCTTTCAAATATTTTAGAATTTGATGTACTGTCTCCAGATGTGGCTTCCTGGGATGTTGCATATATCTACTCGCCACACTAGTAGCATAAGGAATATCTGGTCTATATGAGAAAGATATATTAGCCTACCTGTGAGCGCCGTCACTTGACGCTGTGAAAATGTGAGATTATTATGTGCTGTGTAACATAGAAATATGAACTAAATATGTGGAAAAGAGAGGGAGAGCACGTGGTGCTCTATGACTAGGAGAGGAGCACGTGGTGCTCGATGGAAAATGTGATCACCAGAGGGATAAATCCCTCAAAAGAATAAGTGATCGCGTGGTTACCTGTGAAGGGAGATTGGTGGATCCTTTGATTCCTCTTCAACTGACCGGCCTACCAAAGAGGGTTCCTTGTCTATTTGATTATCCTGAAAGAAGAAGTAAACAAGAAAAATGATGTAAGGAATTAGTCAAACAAACAGTGTAGCGATCCACTCAACTAAGTGATTAATCATGCAAAAGGGGACCGGACACACCTGAGGGGTGTTTGTTTAAACCCCTTGGAAATCATGGGAAGGGGATAATGCATGCAATGAGGGTGCAGTGAATAGCGATGTGTGTGATGGTCTGGTGGCGCCAGAGTGTATACTGTGAGTGACTGTACGTTACGGTGGGAATGTAGTAGCATGAAAATGGTCCAAACACAAAATAAATAGAAGGAATGACAGGGAGAGGAATGGAGGAATTCCTTCCACTAAGCGGCGTTGCAGAAGGAAGGAGAAATGAAGGAAAATCATAATCAATGAGTGTTATTCTGATTCCCTGCCCAAATGCCTTTGCACGTTCTCTGTGATCTCTCTCCGTGCCCACCGATTCCTCCTCCCTCTTGATGTTATCTCCCCTCTTCTCATGCAATCTCTGGATGTCGCGAGCGCCCAAAGGAAGGGCATTTTATATGGGAGGAAATCTCAATCGGGAAAGGATCAAATCAAGGTAGTATTTCTTCCCCAGAAAAAAAATGGCAAGGGTCAAGAAGGGCAATAGTCATCCTGGGGAAGGAGATCTTGTGTCGACAGAAATGGAATGAGAAATGGCGTCAATCATAACAGCCGTCATTTGAAATAGCGTCCACTAAAATAGACGTAAATTCTTAGAGTTAATTTAGCAATTATTAGACTTTCTAAAACAAATGACGTCTTCCATAACAGGCGCTAATAAAAATGGCGTCCACGATGCAAGTCGCTCATTTTTAATCAAATATGGTAATTTTCAAATTAAAAATAATTGGCGTCTGCCATTGAAGTCGCTATTTATTAAAAATCATCATTTAAATAGATAATTACCCCAAGAATAAGCGTCCGTTTAGGAGGGCGCTAATTACAAATGGCGTCTATCATAAAAGACGTAAATTTCACGAATTATCCAAAAGGTAGAATTATTCATCCTATTCAGTTCTAAGGTGGAATCCACTCGGGGCATTATATGGTAACATGAGATTTACTAATGCTAATGTCAAATTTAGCATGTCTACAGGGGTATGTCTAGTCATTTTTCATGTTGTAGGTGTCACAAGAGCTCATCCGACCCCAACCTGAAATCATAAAACCCATTCCTCATCGCCCCAACCCTTAGTCGGTGCACACATGATGCCGCCTCATCCGGAGCAATGACCCAAATAGCACAAGTGACATGTTTGTGGTGGAGTTGCATTGCCATGCCATTTACAACACCCATACATGTACACGCATGACAATTTAGGCATGCACCAGGGACAACAAACATGGAGACCTACTAAGGGATGTTTTAAAAGAACACCTACCACACGATATTAAAAGAAATGACATATAGTGGAAACCAGATATATACTGAGTCAAACGGAGCAAAATAGATGTTATGGGACATGGGTACATGGACAAAATAATCCCCAGGTACAAAACATGCATAGTAAAATAGATCAATTTTGCAGCCACAGTTGTGTAGCAATAGTATCCCTAAGATGTTCTCCTTCCGTAATGTCTCGAGATGCCACAGGGATGTTCGGATCCACCTCCTCGTCACCCGCATCTTCAACATCAAACGGTGCATGTTGAAAGTAGAAGTCGTCCCCTTGCTCCCGATGTATGAAGTTGTGGATGACACAACATGCAATCACAATTAGTATCTGCGTGCGGATTGCATACATGTTCCCCTCTTTCAAGGTTTGAAATCGCATTTTTACTACCCCGAATGCGCGCTCCACAACATTTCTCAGTTGAGCGTGGCGGTGGTTAAACTTGTCTCGTAAATTTTGATACCCTCTACCCCCACGGCCTTGATATTGAGGTATATGATAACGCTCTCCCCGGTAAGGACATAGGAAACTACCAGTGTTTGCATACCCGAGATCGGCAAGATAATATTTATCTGAAGTAATACGTGGTAAATGAGACAATGTGTATATTAATCATAAAGTCAATTTTCATGAAACTGATGTTCAATATGAACTCACCTGGAGGAACTCTGAAACCCCCCTTTTCTAGGGCCCAAGTCAAGACCTTTTGATCACCGGCTGAGCCTTCCCAACTGGTAGCTATATATTGGAACTGCAAATCAAAGGATATAGTAGTCATGACATTCTAAGTAATTTGTTGCTTACGATTACGATATCGTGCATGTTTTGACGTTAGAACGCTGGCAGGGATGTGCGTGCCATCGATTGCGCCCAATGCATCCTACATTTGTTCGAATGTCTCATCAAAATTCTCAAATAGATGAGGACGTGCAGATTATAAGTTACCTTAAAGTAAGGATAAAACTTGTCATTGTGCCGAACGAATGGATGCACCTCTACAGTGTGGTGGGGAGCTGGAGGTATGTTCACCTAAGCTCAACTATAGCGTTACAAATGTGGTTCACATAATAACTTATTGTCTGCGACGAGTGTTGGAAATGCTCACACATTGCACCCGTCGCGACACCGTGACCCATTGCATATAAAAACATCGTCAGTTGCTCTGTTGCAGTGACAAAGTGGCTGTCTTTAATCAATTCCCTACGTATCAGGACATCGTGCAAACGAATGAACGTACCTTCGTTTAGCCTGAACATGGTATAACATCATTTTTCATGACCCCTTAATATGTCATGTACCCACACATGTCCTGTGTAGTGAGAAGTATGCATAGGTCTGGGCACACGCACATCGTTATATTCTTCAATCATCACATCTACTAATTCTTCCACTATAAGATTACTCATGTTTTGTAAAACTGTAACCCCCTCGCGCATTAACTGACGCATTAAATTATTTGCATCCATAATATCCTGTCATACACATGCATGAGATATGATGAATGTTATGTTACAAGAGACAACATGCACTACAATTAAGGAAAATATAGGCAGACAGACATCTTGAGCCATTCAAAGCAAGAGAAAATACATGAAAATCATATCGTACACTAACTCACACATAAACTCAATAGGCACAAACGAGAATGATGAAGATGACAATCAATATGACGGAAAGGAGGAGAACGATGATGAAAAGGATAACAATGATAGATAGGTGATGCATAACAATTGGGGTAGCCCTCTGTTGTAGGTTGTTCAGACAAGGGTTCACGTCATTCCTGCTTGCCACCACTCTCCTTGCGTAGGTCACAAAAGTAGAGTTCATTGTGGCAATGGCTCGGAATGCATCGTTCGCATCTTCAATTGATATAAATCCCATGTATCTCGCACTGGAGAACCCATTCACCTGTGCGTAACACTCATCCCAAGTGTAGTACACACCGGGGCAATGACCAACCCACACCACATAGCACTTATACTCCCCCATGATCCAACTGTGTCACACCCTGCATGCATGTGTAACCAATACATGCCTGAATGAAAGGTACATGAAACAGCCATAATAGTACATGTCTTCATGAAAGGTACAGTTAAAAGTACATGCAACAAATAGATAACAGTACATGCCTAAATAAAAGGTACATGAAACATCCAAATTAGAGTACATGCCAAATGTTGTAATCATAAAAGTCCCAGTACGTGGAGAATAAGATAGATAAATAGAGATACTGCTATCACGGTGAACGTCGTGGCTTAGAAGTAAACTACCTCAACAGAGGCGATATGTCATGTACGCCAACTTGTCCTCGTCGTCTAATGCCATGAACACAGATCGCACATGAGTGTCTTGGAAAAGATCCGCACCATCAAACAAAATTTCCTTAGTGCAACCTGACAATTCCTTCAATTTTTGGAGACACTCTCTGATTGTGCATGACTACACAGTGGTGGAAGTTGTAGAAGATTCTCCAGTGGCAAGCTTCTTATACAACTCCGCCATATGGTTGTTCACAACACAATACTTGTTTAGTAAGTATTGTGCATCAGTGGCATTCTCCGTCCTCTTATTACGTGTTCCCCTACCAGTCCTGTATGAGGGTGTGCCACATGTCCTCATCTTGTTGGGGGAGGTTGCCTCATCGTCATTTCGCCGCTTTGTAGGTGGTGAAGGAGTGAATTCCCCTGTGTCACTACATCCACCCACTGACGATGGAGTCGGACCTTGGCAACCACGGGAGCTTGGCATGAAGAAGGGGTCAAAATCAGTCTCCAGATCAACAAGAGGAGCATTAGGTTGAAGACCCATGGTAGTAAATGGACGACGACTTAAATCATCTGAACCCAATTGTTGGCGGGGTGACTCTTCATCTCCCTAAGACCGCCTTTGTGACAAGTCATTGTCCATTGTGCTTGCAAATCCTAAACATCCTCTAGACATGGTATTACCACAGAGAATGTTCATTTCTATCTTGTACTCATATGGCTTCCCTAAGAGCTTCTTGTATTCATTGTTGGCCTATGAAATAAGAAGACAACCTAAGTACCATATAGTGGACGTATAACAAGTACATGATGGTTAAGAATTGTGCTGTAATAACAGCTTACATACTGTAATTGCCTCCGCCCAAGCACCCTCCTCAGGTGGCGTAGGCATCTTGTTGATGTCGTCCCATCCCCAACCAGTTCGTGATAGCAGTTGTTCGAGGGTATGGTATTATTTTTTCAAATTCTTCCACCTGGTTTGTAAATTATTGTTGTCTACCCTTTTTTTAGTCTGATCATTGAAGGGTGGGTTGGTGGATCTTATTTTATTAGGCTAGGATATGTATGCAAATAGGAGAAGTTTAAAGGTAAGAGTGTAATGGCCTTCCCTATAAAAGGGAGGGCTAATGAGAGTTTGTAACATGATGAAAATTGAAAGAAGTTTACATTACGTGAGAGGCATCTCCCTCTTGTGTGTTTCCTTCCCTCCTTTCTCCATTGTGAGATTCGAGTGTCGCCCGGTGTGAGACCGTCCAGCGTGAGGCCGAGCTGTGCGAGACAGCAAGTTATCCTGTCCTGTTTGAGTCCCGAAGTTGTCGTCGATCCTTCCACCGACGTCGTTCCGCGTCATATAATATATATATAGGTCATAGATTTGCTGCACATCGTAATGTGCAACAAATATTTCTCATTCAACTATCAAGTTTCAGAGGAAGCTCCGGGGATACATCTACAAAAAGGACAGTTTAACTATCGATTCTAACTATCAATTATCAATTGATATCCACAAAATAGCTCGTCCCCTATTTAGATGAGATATAGGTCTTCGGATGGCGCTCTCTCGCATGGCTCTCGGTCCTCGGTTCGTGCTTTCTGCTCGGGCGACACATCCTCAGGCTGTCGATCGCATGTCAAAATGAGGTAGCACCTTCTGGACTCTCTTTGATCCCCTCAGACTTCCCCCACCCCCTGGGGAGTGGAGAATTTGATTTTTTGGTGATAGGAGGAGGGGACGCAGCGTAGTGTGCCAAGGATCTCTCGCCTGATGATGACATTATACCCCAGTCATGGTACGGACTACAGTAAAGTCAGCGAGGAAGGTTCCTTGTTTTGGTGCGGTCCCGAATGTGATCTGGAGTGAGATGCGTCCTTCCGGACGGACCGTAGTGCCAGAGAATCCATATAGCGGGGCGAGTCGGGACAAGTCCACACCCATAAGCATGAGACAGTCGTACGCAATAACATTTGGACCGCTTCCATTATCCACTAATATGCGACGTACAGTACACTGGTTAATGGTGGCTAAGACCACCAAAGCATCAGAGTGGGGAGTGGTTTCACCCTCCGGGTCATCTTCGGAGAAGACAATGGGATCTCTTAGGTGACCTGGGGGGTGGCCTCCTGTCGGGTGTCTTCTCCTCTCCCTGAAGCAAGGACGGGCGATGCGTACCGCCGCCGCCTGCTCGCGTTATCTCCCCCCACCACTGGCCCCCCAGAGATCATCACGATCCCCTTCCCGTTGGGCAAGTTGTCAATCGGCGAGGGCGTCCTCTGTCGCTTCTCTGCAGTTTTGGTGAGGAACTTATCGAGGAGTCCCCTACGGACAAGGTCCTTGATAGCATCCCTTAAGTTGATGCAGTCGACAGTGTCGTGGTCGTGGTCACAGTGGTAATGGCAGTACTTCTTCTTATTCCTCGAGCTCGGGTCTGACTTCATCCGGGGAGGCCATTTGAGGAACGGTTCCTCGCGGATTTCCATCATGATCTGATCAGGCGGAGCCGTTAGGGGCGTATAATGGCGGTAGTTACCCCTCTCTCTTTCAGGGTGATCACGACAGTCTCTGTCACGTCGCTCTCGCTTGTTCCACCCTTCTAATGGTGAGTCGGCGGATCTCTTCCGGTCGAACCGGTCGGATCCGACCGCGCGGCCCAGGGCCACGGTGTTCTCCTCACAGCGAGCATGCTTCTGTGCTAAGGCGAGGAGATCGGGGAGGGTCGTTGGGGCTTCAACTCCAAGGGAACATCGGAGGATGTGGTCCCGCGTCCCCTGGGTAAGCGCCGTAGTTGCGATGCCGACGTCGAGGTGTGGGATCCGGAGTGCCTCCGTGCGGAAGCTAGAGACGAAGTCCCACAACGTCTCCTCCTTTCCCTGCCTGAGAGTGAGCAAAGTCACCACTGATCTGGACACCTTTCGACAGCCAATGAAGTTCTCCTTAAACAGCTTCTTGAGCTACTGGAAGGAAGTGATAGTCCCGGCCGGCAGGGACTCGAACCAGGCCCGGGCATTCTCCCATAGAGTCGTGACGAACGCCAGGCATTTCACAGTATCTGAGGCTCGGTAGAACACCAGGTGAGACTCAAAGCTGTGCGTGTGGTCACCCGGGTCGGTGGTGCCATCGTAGGCGGTGAATGTCGACAGTTGGAGTTTTGACGGGATGGGGACCTCCATGATCTCCCTGGAGAAGGGAGAGTGAAAGTGCTGGTCGTCGTCAATGAGGCCGCGATTTCTGGCGGCGAGGAGGACGTCGTCCAGAGATCAGACTTTGTCCTCTATCTCATTGATGCGCTGGAGCTGGCGATCCATCTCCAGGTTGGAGTGAAGTGGGCTGCGCACCCTTGGTGCGGGCATGCTATGCGATCACAGGGTCTTCGCAACCGAGGCACGGGACACCTCTCGTGCTCGGCGGGGGTTTTCCCCCGTCTGGTCCCCCTCGCCCTCCTTGTGTTCGGGTAGGGCGCATCGGGGTTCCATTCGTTGATTCCGAAGTTCCTGGTAAAATTCTGTCAGGGCTCGGATCTGTTGACGGATCTCGTCTAGGTCACCTGGGGTGACCTCTCGCTGGGGGTGGCCGGAAGAGGCTTCCTGTGACCCCCGGCGAGAGTTGGGTCCCTGGTGGGAACTGCACCCCCGGCGGCTGGAGTTGCGGAGGCTTCCACAGGGTGCCATAGCTTTCTGCTCGACTTCCCACAGACAGCGCCAAGAAGTGTAGAGGCAGAAATCTGGTTTCTACGCCACGTACCTCCTTCTCTATTTATTGAATGGGGAAGATCCACACGCATTCCACACATTCACATTTCATAAACAAATTAAAACCACAATAACTCATTTTCCACTAATTGTCATGTACAAGTGTGTGTCAAAAAAGGAAGAACAAAAGGAAGAACCGAAAGGAAGAACATATCACGCGGCCGGTCTATCTCTCGGGCCGTCACTATCCCTAGTGCCCTCTTGCAGCTTTGGTGGTGACTCCATGACACTGTGCTCCTCCTCTCGTGGTCGTCTCCGATCTGCCTACTCGTTCCTCCGTCGACTGGAAGAACTAGCCAGGTAGTCTCCTACCGATCCACTCGGTGCTACACTCCGCGTGCCTCCCGCTACACCACTCTGGGATGCACTCCGCTCAGGTCCTCGGGCTATCATCCGGACTGTCCTCTCTACGGCCCGAAGCTTGATCTTCAAATCATGAACCTAGAGTCATGCCTCCCGAGCCTCGATCTGGTATCTCTCAAGGTCTGCCATCTCTCCACTCAATCAGGTCACCTCCCCCCGGAGTCACTCGACTTCTTCTCAGAGACGGGCCACCTCTGCCGCCTCTGCTCGGGCTCGCTCCGCCGCAGCCAATGCTACGGTTAGCTCTCTCGCCTGCATATTGCATTTGCATCATGGTCAGTTTAGGCACACGCATAAATCATGAAGCATTTTAAGAAAGGTTTGGTTTCTTACCCGCTCCACGAGGGTAGCTTCGGCCTCCTCGGCTCGAGCTATAGCTCGGGTAAAGTCTGCATCTCGCTCAGCCCGTCCCCCGACAGGCTGTGCAGAGGAGGACGGTAGATCTGGTCTGGTCATCTGGGCTCCCTCGGCTAGCTGCATTTCAAAAGTCAGTCAATTTGCATGAACATTTCATTTAAAGGCTAAGGAAAGCTGACCAGAAGCTCCAGAGCTGTTCGGTACTCATCCCGCTGCTGCACGGTGGCATTCAGTAGCCCCTCGAGCTCAACAATGCATCTTTGTGGGTCTAGCTGCATTTAGAAATTAGGTGTCAATGCATATAGAAGTAAGTCATTCAGGCATATAGAACGAGTTTGAGTTTAGATTTTCATACTGGTCGTCAGGTACCGCAAAAGACCTGGTCACTGTACCGTTGGGCATAGGCCTTCAGGTAGGCCTCATCGCTGTCCGCCCGCTCCTTCACTGCCTTGCCCTTTTGCTTCCAATCCTGGACATACTTCCTAGCCTGGCCCCTCCAATCTATGTCGCCACTGATAGCTTTTGAGGATTTTCCTGGGCACTGGTCACCCCGGCGAGGAAACACTACCACAGGTTGGCGTACACCCTGCGTCCTCATGATCAAGCGATAGTGCAGTGGCTCGATCACGTTAATGCAATGCAGCCAAACATCCCATCCTCCATAGGCTAGGGAAGCCTCCACCCACGGCTATCCCTCATGTCTCTCACCCTGGTACAGTGTCCAACACACTTGAAAGGGTCATTAAAATCAGCATTCTTTCATTCATCATCATTCATCAGCATTTGTCAGCACTTAGCAGCGTTTAGAAACATGTAGAAGGGCTTAAGTTCAGGAATTTACTGATGCATGCGGGAATGAGTCGATTTCATCTTAGATCGCCCGGGTCAACCTCTTGATCGACCCCGTGTCACGAGCTACCATCCATCGCCTCGCGATGGGAATCCTCTCAAGATGTAGCTCGGTTCCTCACCCAATCCCGGGCAGGTAAAGGAAGACCCAAAACTACATTTTAAAGATCATGTGTCAGCATATAGCACTTAAAAGTATTTAGGAGCATTTAAGGGCATTTACCTATAGAAAAGGTGAGAAGCTGCCTAGCATGGTCACCCGATCGGTAGCACTAAGCGAATCAAATAGGAAGGCTAGGATAGCCACTCCCCATGTGTATCTACCCACTCTGCTCAGATCTTCTAGCAATGGTAGGAGCCTGCAGCTGATTTCGTCGGCTCGGGTCGAAAACAAGAGCTTCCAGAACAATAGCATCAAGAAGTGTTACAGCACTCTATCTCCCTCCGGTCCTGCCTCTGTTGCCACGCTCGGGCACACCTGCTTGGTCACCCGGTCGATATGCTGCTCCGGTAGTTCTCCAACTACAATTGCTGCCCCCCGAAGTCCCAAGCTCTCCTGCAGCACTGATAGTGATAACTGGGATGACGGATGCCCCGGCCTCATCAAGTCCAGACCTAGCAGCTCCTGGGCTAGCTCCTTGTAGTCAACATAACTCCATCCGATCACTGCCTTCCCGTGCACTCACAAGCCGCTAATCCTTGCCATATCTTCTAGCGTCAGGATCATGTGCCCCCATGGGAAGATGAAGGCTTGACTGATGGGATCCCACCTCTCGTGCCATGTGTACAAGAGGGCTATGTCCACTCTGGTCACTTCAATGCTAAGGACTTCCCCGAAGCCCATGACAGCCAATCTCTCCCACTGATACTCCAGCAATGCCAAGTAGACCGCCTGTACTTGGAGCCACATAATTCTTGTTCTTCTTTTCCCCTGCACACATTTGGAGTCATAAGTCAGTCTTTTAGGCACATTGCATTGCATTTATCATAAACAAAACAACAAAAAAATCTGAATAGCAAAACCTAAAAAAAATTGCATTTCTAATTCTGGTTCACTTGACGCATCGGTACTGGCACGTCAGGAAGCATAACGGTCACTGGAACCACCATTATGTTCCCCCGTGTCTGGCGTCATCTTCTTCAACCCTTGGGAATGGCCAATAAGGTCTACAAATCACCCCAATGGGTCCCGTCACGCGGATCCCCACTGGAAACAACACAGTAACATAGAACAACAACTAAAATGACAGATGTAGTAAAGCAGGAAAACTAAACTACAAAGCTGTAAAGAAGAGGAAGTAGGAGTAGGGAACAGGCAAGGGAAGAGGGAAGAAGCCGCACCGAGATAACCTCGGCTCCTAAGCTACTCCTAATAGCAACAGAAGTGCGAACTCAAATCTGACGACGTCAGGAGTCACCGCTCTGTCGACAAGCACGAAGCCTAAGGCGAAGGCCTACAAGACCAGACAATAAGTCTTGAAAAGACCTAGACCGACACAAACCTAACACGACTAGAACATCGTGCTCATGACACAACACTGACCTCAGGCAAGACCATGAGAGGGCTAACCCAAAAAGGTCACGACGCTTGAGAAACATGAGAGTCACGCGGAAGTCACGTGATTGGAGTACCCCTCTCACTAGAAGAATAGCCAGCTGCATCCACTGACATCTTATGTTGCGCCTACAAGTGGCTCGTCTGCCTATCGTACAAAAGCATGACTGAGACCAAGACACTGTTAGAACCAGAATAAAACTACTATCGCGAGTGACTAGACAGGGGGGCGCCCGTTGGCATCAGTCCAAGCCCCTGACCATGTGTGCATACACTGGCTCATCGCCCTGAGCCAGGCCTCTAGCTAGTTTTCTCCCCTAGCGGACGCTACTGTAAAGCAAGGGACCCACGAAAACTACCTTATAAATCGTGTATTGGGAACTACCTCGCCACCACTCCCAGGTGGGATGACACGTCAAAACAAGTCGTCAGGCTATAGCTAGTGGAGGTTCATGAGACACAGACTCTAAAATGCGAGTGCCAGAGTACAGACAGGCAAGAAGCACTATCACACATACTACGAAGCACCAATGGCAGTACAGGAAACTACTGACAGACTCAGGACAAGGCAACTAGACCTGAAACCACAACGATCCTTGAGTCTCATGACTCGAAGTCAAGATCATCGTACAAAGTAGAACAAGCCACCAATCAGTCTAAGCCTAAGCCGGAGGAAATGACATGCCGTAAGAAATAACTCACGGAGACTCGAGGGAACACCGAGAACCCTTGGCACACCTGGATATGCAGAATGAGATAAGACGATACCTCACTGCATCCAAAATCATGTCTTGAACTGGGCAGAACCATCAAGACACACACAAGGTCACCTGTCAACCACTGGGTTACACCGGGTTGACCAGAACCAGACAATGACAACTCTACAGTAGGAAAGAGAATCCTACCACAAGCAAGGAGACTCCTAGCTACCTCACAACGTAGTCTTACCCCTCATAGGATGTCAGGAGACATCCACGGGAGAATAGGCAGACCACAAGGTCAAGCCAAGACATATCAGAAATAGAAACATCGGAACAAAGCTCTGGAGTATAAGCGGTTGATCACTCACCCACAAGGCAATGCCAGTAGTCGAGAGAGGAACCACTACACCAGTAGAGACAAGGACTCTAGCGGTCAAGGGTTGGGTTGCCAGGCCACTGTGGCGGTCCTGGAATAGGCCGCTATACACAATTGACCCTGAACAGACTTACCCTATCAAACCACCGTAGCAGTCTAATATAGACGCGCTACACAGACTTGACGCATGGAGGTTG